>NEWO01000016.1:2698587-2726825 GCA_003013225.1 Phalaenopsis aphrodite
TATTTTAAACTCTTGTATAATACAAATGACATTAGGGGATGCACAAGAAATCTCGTGATGATAGAAATGTTGCTCGTGTAGGATTTATTAAAGGGAAGATTATTGTTTCAATAGGCGCCTCATCGATCTACAGAGTAGAGAGTGAATCAACATATCTCAATGATTGGTATTGTATCAATAGTAAAGTGCTATGAAACAATCTCAGGTGATGTACAAATAAATGATAGGGCTCAAGGTATCGAAAGACAATGAAGGAATTTATAGACCGATAAGCATGAAGCGATTAGGATTCAATACAGTTGTCCTCCGAAGCATAAGATTCTATCTATTTAACTATGAAGGTAGTCAACCCAACACGATCTAAAGTACCCTAAGACACCATCCGGTGGAATAAAAGGTAAGATTAGGCTTACTTTAATCATGAAAAGGATAAAATGCTCATGAGAAAAGACATAGAAATTTAACTTAATCACAAGGATTAAGGTTATAAAATATGGACTTACAATTTTGTCAAGAACAGGACTATCATTAAACATCTTAAGTTTCCAGATAACCACCTAAAAATGTGTGTAAATCATATGGACAGTCAGTTGGAGAGAAGTACATACACTGTTCATGTGATATGACATAATGAAAATTGTATATACTTTAATTTGAGTTAGGTTATGATATAAATGTCTACCGACCCTACTTTGATGTTGGGCATGATTTACAATGATGTAGTGATCTTTAATCTCGCAATCATAAGAAGTCAAAATTTTGAAAGTTAAAAACATTAGTTTTGCAAATACATCCATAAGTTATGCATAACATCAAATATTATAATGAAAAAGATGATTGAACCAACATGTTAATGTTATCTTTGCAAAATTGTAAATTTTTTTTCTTTTCCATAAAAGCTTAAGTGAATATCATGAGTCTAGAGAATCCCCACTTAATAGAGCGATTATTGGGTGCGGAGAGCGCACGCAGAGCTGCGTGAGCTCTCCGATCACAGCCACACATTGCGACTGTATGACAGTGGTCCGATGTGTGACTGTGATCAGAGAGTGCACACACCCAATAATTAGACCACTTAATAAGAAAGCATGAAAAGTCACATAGCTCACCAACATATTAGAATAATAAAATGGGTTGGAAATCGTTAGGTGTGCAACATATCCAGAAAAAAAAAATGATTGACTCCGCATATACAACCTGATCATAAATCTACACAATTATTGGGATTCTAAAATTAAGATATATAACATGAATTATAATACGCATGGTCCTTCAACTCCAAGGAGCTCGTGTTTGTAGTTTATTTCTAGTACAAACTCAAATCTAAGGCTCATAGCAATGAGAAAACTCCTCAGAAAAGTCGCTAGTTTGGCTTAAGGGGTATTTTTCTAATATTCATATGATCATTCATTTTCTTCCTTAACACTATCTTTTACATAAATTGATAAAAGAGCAAATGACATATAAAAATAAACTTAAAATATTAATATAGTAAATTTTTTTATATAATGATTTTTATGAAATAGTTTGGAAACTTAAGTCCAAAGAGAATTTGGACTAGGACATTCCACACCATTTTTTGACACTCACAAGTACTTTCTACATATATCTAGAAAATTATACTAAAATTTAATCTAAGTTTTGTAGAACTATCAAGAAAATGTATTATGCTTAGTTAATTTCATCTTCGAGAATACTAAAAAATTTCTCGATTAAAAATTATGTGTGTGTTATGTAATATTTCTATAAGTTCATCAAGATGAGAAGGTATTAATTTTTTAGGGTGTGTTTTCTACCTCAAAGTTAGACCAGTCCATAGGGAATAGGGTGAATTATTGTATCCCTGTGGGCAGTAGTCTATCAACAATAAAGACTTATGAAATGATCCCAAGTAATGCAGTAAAGAATTGGTAGAGCTCAAGAGGGCTATCAAATGATAGGTAAAAAATGTCTATACCGATTGACATGAATTAGTTAAGATTTCATAGATTCATCCTCCTAAGTCATCACACTCTAGGCCTTTCTATCCATAGAAGAAGTTAACCAAATGTAGCCTAAAGTGCCCTCTTAGAAACTTATGAGTTATGCCATTTATAAAACTCCTTAAAGAAAATCAACCTAGAATCATAAGACTTTTTATGATGGAATAAAAATGGAATGGGGATTAATTTCATCATAGAAATGATAAAATGCCCATGAAAAAGGAAAGAGAAATGCAGCCCAATCACAAGAATTAAGACTGTTAAATATGGGCTAATGGTCTTGTATTGGTCGGGATTATTGATGAACCCTCTAAGCATTCTAGATAAGCACTTATGTAGGCATAAATCATATGGTCAATTAAGTAGAGATAAGCACACACACTTCTCACAAGATATGACATGAAACACATTTTATTCATTCTCTAATGTGATGGGTTAGATTATGATATGAATACCAACTAACCTTGACTTAATGCATGGTAAAAATCTCTCTTATGATGAGCACATAAAGCTCAAATATAAACATGTAATCTCATGATAAGGAGAATTCAAAATTTAAAATATTAAATCTTTTAATTTTACAAAAACAATCATAAGACATGCATGCAAAAATATTAAGAAAAAATAATTGTTTGAGCCTAAAATTTAATTTTATCTTGGCAAAGTTATTTTAGTTAAAAAAAAAATCTTATTTTGTTCTAAGAGCATAAAACAAACTCTCGGGCAAAGAAAATCCACAATCAACAAGATAGGATAAAAAAATAGCATATGTGCACAATGAAACAAGCACACCCACACAAATGAATTATAAATAAATTAGGTACCAATAGGTTAATAACATATTTTAGAAAATAAAAAGACAAGCAAGCTCCACATATTCAACTCAATCCAAGGTTTATATACTGATAAGCATTCTTGAATCAAGATTTATATAATAATAAGCATTCTAGAATTAAGGTATTGGACATGAGCTATATTTCTCCTGATCCTCACTCAAGCATGATCCTGACCTTCAATTTCAAGGAACACATATCTATATCTTATTTCTAGTACATACTCAACTGTCTAAAAATATTTTAGAACAACATTTTAAATTTTGCAAGAATCAATACCTAGTAAAAAAAAAGGTTTGTAAGTCGGTAATAAAGCATACAAACACGTTAATGAGTCATGTCCAGTAAGGAAATTACATGGCAATCAAGTGCAAAAAATAATATTTTAATATGATTTATAGCTTCACTTTGATGGACATGACTTGCTACAAGAAAATTGCATTCTATCAATATTCTAGTGCACATTCTCACACCCAATAAACATACAGGAAAGATAAACATAAAACATGTGGCTAGACATAATCAAATAACACAGTAAAATCCCAACTACACCATATTAAAAACTAAAAATTTATATATGATAGTATTTTATCCAACATCTAAGTGTGTACAAATCATTGTGGCTATAGGTTTATATGATTTTAATAAAGTCACAAAGTTTGACACAATCCTAAAAATCTAAGGGAGCTAGAATTTAACACATTGATATATTTAGTTTTAAAAATAAAATTTAACATATAAATTTAATTAAATTTAAATGAAAGAAGATAACTTTTAGTTTTTTTTTTAAAGTTGACCTTATTTATGTCCTAAATAAGCCATGAAATTTAGTTTAAAAATATAGTCTTGAAAATAAAATAATATGCATAAATATATTAAAAGAAATTAATTTTATTTTAAAAGATGATCTTATATATTATCTAAGTAATCAAAGTTACTTACCTTATGTTACATAGATACTTAGTGGAATCATATAAAATTTAGATTATAATATAATAATTTGCATTATTCAATGAGTTATGCTCTTGAACAATGCATGTTAAAGCATTATAATCAAAGATGGTCTCTCATCTAAAGGGATTCTTGTCATGGAATGATAACATTCAAATGGCATACCAACACACTTAAAAGGAAGATGATACAAGCATACAACTAATATAACTATGTATGATAAGACAAATAAATAATTTCTTAAGAAACTTAAACAATATTAAACACTTAGCATATAAAAAAAATTAACTTAACATATAAAAATAATTTAACATCAATTAATTTTTAAAAGATAGCATCAAGAAGGTGTAACTCATGATGTATTAGTATGTGGCATGAGACTTAAGAAAAAATATAACATGAAGAATAAATACTTACACACATGAGGTAAAGCAAAGACAATGTTAAAATAATGAAATTATGCCATGATGTGATACATGTACACTCACAAATTCATAAGGATGTTATGAATGAATGCTAATAGTTTAAGTCTAGATAATGGCATATTAGATTTGGTTTACTATTATACCATTATAAAAATCATCATGCTATTTGAACTCTTCGTCTTTATGATATGTAGATATTTTTAAAAGAGAATGATATATTGGATTCATAAAGCTAACCAAGTTTATGTTTGAAATTTCATTTCAAAAACACGAGAATGCTTAAGATGACACAATAAAACTAGTATTCAATAGAACATCATAGTTTTTGCTTAAAGATCAATCATATTAATATAAGAATTTGCACAAGACAATTTAAAAAATTTGGATATGATTTAGTGCAAAAACTACCATAAAAAAACTAGAGCTTAATAATATCAAGCCCATATTTTATAAAAACATATTAACAAAAGTAAAATGCCTTATGCTTTGGCCAGTGAAAAAATCAACAACATATCATTATTAACCTAAAAGAATAAGCAACATGAAATCATACTTATGCAAGGAAACATATCGACAAAATGATACAATCTGATACATAACATAACACCCACGTAAACATAATATACTTATGTATCACCATTAACATACGATTACCCTCACTCACTAAATAGTGTCAACACATTAGCTTATACTTTATTCAATAACAAGAATCTCAGAAATTAACCAATCCCACTAAGAAAAGCAAGGGTTATTAAGCATATATTAATCACATGATTATTATCATGCTCTCAACTTCATTATGTCGAAGTTAAGAAGATTTTCATTAATGAATGCTTTCATTACAAATATAGCAAAAATCCATACCTCCATGAGCATAGATTTTCATCAAATGGAAAAGAGAAATAATCAAGCGTAAGAAAAAGACTCTGGAATCATGATATCAAAATTACATTATCCAATAACCTAGATACTTAAAGCGAAGGATATGATAGGCTTGGAATCACTCAAAGGCTATAAGAAGGTTGTATGAAAGGGTTTTCTAACCTATGAACTATCTCTAACATCCGCTTATCTAAATCTTTTTCTAAGAGAGCTGAAAAGAACAAAAGTTTAGATAGATCTCACGATCAAAGGATTGTAGTTGGTCCCCATCACAAAAAAACTCTTTCCTTGCAACAATGTTCCTCCTTCCAGCCATCTTCATCTCCACTTTCTTCATTTTCTCTTCAGCTTCTTCCCTCAACACCAATGGAAAATCTCTCTTAAACTCTCCTCTCAAGTAGTCACCAAACCCTCTAAATGTTTCTAGCTCAAGATCTTAAGAAAAGCTCTCTCAAAGTTGCATTAATATTTGCACGAGAAGGTTTTTTCATAAACCTCTTTGACTTGGACAAGAATCCAACCTTCTTCCCCCATCCTATACAACCTTTCTCACTTGTCCATGCCCAAAATTTGAATAAGCAATAAGGAGAAATGTCCAAAAATATTCCAAACTAAAGCAAGAGCATTGTGTACTTATCTGGAGCACTACGACACTACCTAGTGCAAAAAAAGTGAGAGAAAAGTGCAGTGGCACTGCCATGTAGCATCACTAAGCTAGGTTTAACATTATAGCTCTAAGCAAAGGCCATGTTCAAAATGTCGCATTTTCACTTTCTTCGCAAAGTAGAGCCGCCAATGTATGTTTTGAGCCACAAAGAGCTCAACAAATATAATTCAAATATTTTAAAGTGTTTTAAAAGGATTCATAAGTGATTTGCATCAAATATAATGCTAATAAACGTACCCCAATAAATTATTGTGTTAGTAAGGTGTAGTACACTTTTTTGGTAATATATAAAAATAATACAAGGTATATTCTGTCATGATCTATCCAAGTGAATATATACTTAATTTTTATTAGCTAAGCTCACCTTATACCACTGGACCTCTAACAATATGATGATGTTGGGCATGGCATATCCTATGCAAATGGAATAAGATTAGTTGACTGGAACATCAGCTTAATCCATCAACTGGGCGAACTCAACCAATCAGAGCATATCCATAGTAAATAAGCCAAATTTTAAAAAGAGATTCAACAAAACACAACATATTTCACATTAGTTGATCGAATGTTCATACATTGCATAAGAAGAGGATCAAATAACTAAGGCATATTAAGGGATAAGACCACTCTACTTGTGAAACCAACCTAACTAGAGCTTGTCCTATGCTAGTGATTAAACCAACTAGGGCATATTCTATGTTTTCTAACTAGCATATATGTATGTATCAAATATTTATTTGGATGGGGCATATCCTACATAAAAAAATATAGAATATTACATATCTTACATCAAATAAATCAAAAAATATGTATGTATCAAATATTGCATATTGTTCAAGGAAGTTCTTCTGGGTGATATAAAAAAAAAATTATATGAAATATTCAATTCATATGATAAAATCATCATATTGAAATAATATCTACCGGGAATATTGATCCATTTGGGAAATTATAAGAAAAGGGGATCAAAATAAGAGAAATATTAGTCTAAAAAGACAAAACCAGTAATATTAGTCTGAAAAGACAAGACCCACACGATAATTGAAATGCTTACCTTAACAAATGGTCTTATAATCTTTTCTCATACAAAAATTATCATCACAATATGACTAATTGTATGATAATGCACAATAAAAAAAGAATCAAATATCAAAATATATTCATATTTGTACAAGAGCTTTCCATTATATTTATTAATTATGAATATTACCAAGCACAAAAGAATATAATGTACTAACTTTGCACATTAAACTTAATACTACACCAAAGAAAAATCTGAATTATAGTAAATTTAAAAAAAAAATATTAAATGAAAGTAGGATAGTAGAAAACAAACAAATTTAGGCTTTCCATGATTAATGATTCAAAAAAATTTTAAATAAGATTTAGAATAAATAAAAGGATTGAGCTTTTATTGAACAATTAAGATTTTATATGAATAAAATCACGAGTAATTTGTTAATAGTAATATAGCTTTCTGAATTCCATTATAATTTATGATAGGCCCATAATTACTGTATTTATATTCAGTAAAAAAAAAGTTCAAATTAAGTGAAAAAAAGATCAATTGCTATTATAAACCATTAGAACAACTCATTTATCTCTCTTTTTCTATTTCCTCCTTCCCTCCCTTCTCATTATTAGAATCTTCCTGATTCAACTCATAAAATAGAATAAGCCAAAGAAGCTTTTAGGCTCATGTCAAGCTTGACCTCTACTCGCTCATGAAACTCAAGAATTAAATTCATCAAATCATCTAAAGCCGCTTGCTACAGGTGTAAGTGAGCTGAGTTGACTCGTGTGCCAAGCTTATCGAACCACGACCTAGAGCTTTCGCTCAAACTCAAGCTCATGGAGTCGTGACTCGTTGGCTCCCTATCCGGCACAACTAATCGGATTCCTCACATCAATGCCTTCTTCAGTGATCCACAACAACACTTCTCCTTCTCTCCCGCCATCAATCTCTTAGATAGCTTCTCAGTTGAGCGCCCACGACAAATTCATTTGAGATCGCAAACCTAGTATTAGCACCATGAGCTAAGCTCTAACTCTCTACTACCTCAAAATGATCTCCTTCATAACTTTGAACTCCAGACCTATAAGTTATCCAAATATATGGACAACCAATCAGCTAAAAAATGCACTTTTTTTACAAGCATCATTGTTACATCTTCCATAAAATTTTACTTATATTACTTAACATTTATATGGCCATTTTACATGCATACAACATAATTCTTATGTAATTAAATATCTAGCACTTAAAAGTTCATATTTACATATATACCACTCAAATCTTTAACATCGCATAATCAAAGCTTCAAAGCTTCCACTTAAAATTTTCTCGTCTACGTTCGCCATTTAGGTTCATATGCTACCAACAGATCTATAAAATCATCGTAGAAACTAAAGGCTTATATGTGTTCAGTTTTATTTTAATTTTTTTTATATTAGTTTTATCTTTATTTTAAAAATATAATTATTTAGTATATTTTTATATGCTTTTTATTTTGTTTTCTTTCAAAAAAATAAATTAATTTGTTTATGAAAATATTTAAAATATCTAAAAATTATTTCAGTTGTTTGAAAAACAACAAAATAAGATATCATATGAAACATATTTTGTTTTTAATTAAGACATAAACAAAATAGAATTGATGCGTCATCAATTAAATCCAATATCCAGCATAAATCTTAAGGCATGATATTGATCTCGAGATAATTTTTTGAGTAAAAAACGTTAAAACTTTGATGTAAAGTCATTCAGAACTCCGGTTTCGACAAGCTTACAGTCAAACTGATTGGTTGAATGAGACGAACCCGACATTACCGAAATCCATCTAATTTAAGTCGAATCAAGCCCAGAGCAAGTTATTAAACCGCTTTTGGAAGCTTTTCGAGCATACTTGGAAGGTCAAATGGATGTTAAATCTGATGGCTTGTATTCACATCGTGAGTCTCAAAAAGACGAATCCAACAAGCTCAAATTCGCTCAATTCCGACATCGTTAAGATACTCAAATGTCTATTAAATATCGTGTGACCAAGGGAATTTATCAATGTCGTCCGATCAAAGTGGTTCATATTCCTTCAATGCAATTGAAATTTTATAAATAGAGTCTCACCTCTCTCATTAGAGGGGGGAGAGAGATTGAAGTATGAAGAAACCCAAAGCTTGGAGAATGAGCTGAAGTTGTTACTTACTCTTACAGTTGCCGAACACCTCCAACCACAGTCAACCGCCGCTCCTTTGTCGTCGCCGATCACCATTGACCGCCGCTCACTCCTTGTGACCAAGCATCGTGCAAAACAGCAACAAACATCTAGGAGTCACGAAACAATCGTTGAAACGACACATCATCCCGAACATTGGGCGTCCCCAAAAACCTAAACCCAAAAGATAGAGAAATAACGCAACCCGAAGATGGTACAACAACGCATCTCGATGATGGGGTAACGACATAAGTAGGGCTGTTAAATTGGCTCGAAGAACATGAGTCACTCGAAAATCGGATCAAATTTTAGCTCAGCCAAAATCAGATCGAACCATTTGAGTTGAGCTACGAGCCAAATTCAACCCCACAACCTCACGGTGAAAAACTACACCTCAACTATTATGTCACGAATAAGTGATAGATAGAAATGATTTGATAAGAATGAGAGGAGATACATTAATGATAGCATTTATTTAACTTTCAACTGTGCTTCCACTCTTTACTCATTCATCCATTTCCCCCATCTCCTACCACCAACAATAAAGGTCCCATAACCAATAAATACACCAAGCACCACAGAGTCAACCACTCCTATAATGGCAGAAGGCCAAATGTCATGTGCCATGGCCGAGAAAGGAAAATACAGATTTGGAAGAAAGGTTTCTTTAGAAAGAAACTATAAATACTGATATTAATGACTGTTATGCCTTCTGTGATCGCTTCTGTAAAGCTGAAAGATTTACATATATACCCCTCATTCTAAATTTTTACATACGGGCCTCCTTATCTATGCATGAAAAAGATGTATTTCGTCATTTAAATGCTAAAATGATGGTAGAAAAAAGTAAAGTTCATGTGTTAGATATGTAAATACAAAGGAACTGTGCGGTATGTATGTAAATTCACCAAAACCTACTATGGTTAATATCAGACAAAGTGTCAAGAGAGTTAATGGCAGGTTTGTACTAATCTGAATCATTATGGGTAGAGTGCCTCCCCATCATATCATTTAATGGAGTACCTGATGTTGGTGGTGGCTGCAATTAACATGATGTTCAATATGTTCCATGCAAAAACAAAAATTTGAGGATTCTTTGATTGATATTGATGAATGGCTCCCATTAATGGTGAAATGATTGCGAAAGCTTTGCTTAAACTCGTAGCACATTGATTGAAAACAAAATGAAACATTTCGAGAGGTTGGGCACAGACGATCACCCTGCAATGAAATAAGAAGACCTTAAAAAACAAAAGAAAACAAGTAGATGAATTAATGCAAAAAAGATCAAATTTTCTAACTTAATAATTTTTTATTAGAAGAAAAAGAATATTAAATTAGCCAATGATAAATCAATAGAGCAAAATTATTTATGAACTCCTTATAATCTAAGTTAATAATAAGATTTGTGTGGATTAATCTCTATTTAAGCTTAACTTAATCCTAATTTAAACTCCTCAAATTATTAAATAGTTTAATTTATTATGATTAATATCAAGTTTTAAATGAATAGAATTGAAAATTTTTGTGCAACACAAATGCACAAGACCAAACCTTTTTTAAGGGTATGATGATAAAACATATGTGCTACCTAGTTTGAGAACTTACAAAAATCATAAATTAATTCATATCAATAGACCAATTAATTGGTCAAAAATAATATTAGACAACATATCTCCTAAATTTTCATCAAGCACTTAAATTGGCCCATTTAGATCATAGTGATAAGCAACTAAATATTTAAAATGTGTTCCCATTTCTTTTCCAAAGATGTTTCCTAGAATTAATCTATGATCTTCACATTGTGATGAAAAAATTTTCATTTTGAGCAAACACTATAGTTTAATCACTCCATGAAACTATATTTTAGCAATGTAAGAGCATCAATAGTTATATGACATGGCACAAAATATGCTATTTTTTAAAATGATGTATCATAAAAAAGTTGTCATTGTCTCTCAATGTACATAGCAAACTACATAAAAAAGTTCATGCAAATGTCCTCCTATAGTTTATATAAAATTAGTAAACATATATGTAAACATATATATAACCATGTATTATGATGAGAAGATGCATATATTTTGATCAAATATTTCTAACTTTGACAAAATTGGATATGAAAAATTTAGCATGTAATATTCATCACATCTATAGATAAATTTTGTGCCTTCTGCAAAGTGATTCATGAGTCAACACAATAAAGTATGTCTCGCCAATTATATTCACTATAAATAATAAACAGAATCTCATTATTTAGAGTAATTTCAAAAATAAATTGCATAGAAATATTTGGTAAAGAATTGGATGTGGAATAAGAAGTAAGAGGAGAAAATAAGAATGAAAACTAAGTAGTTGACAATAAAGTCAGTAATAAGATCAAATTGAATACACTAAATTTAAATTTATATATATTTTTTTTAATTTATAATGTTAGTTTGAACACTTTATCAACATGTATTTTACCAATCGAAGTGGATCAATAAACTTTTACATGATATAAAATGATCTTGTACAATATAAGTAAAAGTATAATCCTAAATTTGCATGATAAACAACATATAAATTCCTTAAAAATGTCATCTTATAGTTTATAAGAAATTAGCGTATAAAATCATGCATTTTAATTTTTTACTTTTAACAAAGTAATAAATCATATATTGGGAAATAATGAACCACAATGTTTTCAAACTTAGGTCAAAAATACTTTTCATTAGTTATTATAATGGTCTTCTTTACCAAATTTCTAATATCAACCTTGACATGGAATACTAAAATAAAAAAAATCTCTCAACAATGAATCGTAAGTATGCCATAAATAAATAATTATTTCTAATTATATAGCCTTTATAAAGAAAAAAATGAATCATTCATTAAAACTCAAAAAACCCAACCAAAATCCTTACATTTAACATACTCCCTTTCATTAGATCAAACCCAACAATCTTAGCTTATATTATATGTAAAAGAATAGAAATTCCACCCAAAACATCAATGTGTTGATCATCATATCCAAAAGTGTGCATTGTTTAGATAATATCAAAAGTTTAGTTATTAAAGTATCGGTCTTCATTTTCTTTGGTTTTTTATCATTGGTTCATTAGTGCTTATAACCAACCAAATAAAATACTAAATTACTTTCATTTATTCAAATATTAAATCAATAAAACAATATTAATAAACAACAAACAACCTTAGCACACTAAACAAGATAGGCTAGATGCATCCTTTTTCTCCATTGTCCCCTTGTTGGCATCAATTTTTGACATCACGTGTGTAGGGTGCCACATGACTGGCTCAAGACGATTCAATGTTCACTTGTAACATCTGGTAGCTTACGACACCCATCCGAGACCTCTGGTATATGTTCAATGCACAAAATCAAGGTTTGTGATGATTCAATCCCACCCGAGAGAACCCGCAGTTAGACGGACTCACCTAGGGCAATCAACATATTTGATGTCCATTCTAGTGTTTAGGGGTCCCTCTGTATCCATTCGGAGCCTTCTCAGGTTACAAGAGAAGTCACAGAGCCTTCCTACGTGAATTACAGGAAAGTTTGGTTTGGAACGCATTACCCGGGTCGTAGTTCAGAACGCCCGTTGGCGGCAGATTCTTCGATCCATGAACAAGAAAAATACTCATTTTTGAAGTTAATTGATCATAGTATACTCATATGCAGTCTCCAAAAGCTTTCATATCGAGAAAACCTCTGCCGAATGTTTCCGGTGAAAAATAACATTTTCGTGACTAGACCCAAGCCAAGGCGTTGGTCCTAGGGTGCCTAGGCTCCCAAACAACTAAAATACAACCACTTTCCAAAGCCCCTAGAAGGTAGGCAACACCTGGGTGGCACCTAGGATCCAAACCTGGTGCCAAGAAGCCAGGGGTCTGGCGCCTAGGGGCCGAGGTTGTGGCGTCTAGGAGCTAGTACACTTCTAGGACACGATTTTCTTCATTTTTGGAGTCTATTTGACCCCGGTGCACCCCCTTAGGCAGAAAAAAAATGGGATCGCTTTGGCTAATGTGAAGAATTACATGAGGGAGGTAAATAAAGGCCCAAGATACCTCTTTTGGTGGAAAAGGAGCGAGAATTTTAAGGGGGCCGAAGATATCTTTGGCTAGGGTTCATTTTCCACCCCATCATCTGCTCACTTTAGCATTTTTGGCTCCTCAAAGAGCTGAGAAATTCTTTTTTCTCTTTGGAGACTTAAGAGCTTGGATAAAGAGAGGGAGACTCTTCGTCTTCCTCAAGGAGAAGGGCTAAGAGAGCTGGTCATTTTCAACCTTCCTTTTCATCTTCTTCCTCCTCTTTTCTTCCGCGCCTCCTTAATTTTTCTCCACCGTTCTTTGTGTGCGAGAGGAGAGCTTCTTGAGAAGTAGTGTGGCTAGTGAGAAGCAAGGCTTCTTCTCTCTTATACTGAAGGAAAGTTTCATATTAGATTGGGGAAGGATTGTTGGGGCATTGTCAGAACTTCTCTGGAGTTCAGAACTTCGGCAAAATCTTGTCGAATTATCCTCCTAGAGGAGAGCTTCCTCATTAGTTTGGGGAAGGACTCTCGTGGGCTTTTCTCCTGTCATTAGGTGAGCTTCAACTAGGACATAAGCTTGAGACATTGAACAACCACCGTGGGGTGAGATTCCCTAAAGCCCTTTGCATTTTATTTCTTAGGCAACCCTAGAATGTTTGTAGAAAATGCTAGGTTTATTTTGTTGATTTCTTAAAGGAAGCCCTTGGTTAGGAAGCTCATTCGTGGAAAAATCCTTTGTAAAATCTGAGTGACTTCCCGTTATAAACCCTAGATCGAAATCCTAGTAGGTCGGAATCCCAATTTCCCAAGGCTTTGGCGCTTCCAACCTTCCATGAAGGAGTTGGAATAGTTAGACCTTGAAGAATGAGAAATTTTTTTTAACTAACCCATTCTACAAGATCGTGGAAGGGGTTGTAGGACGGAAAAAACTTCATAGCTAGTTCATCCTAAAAATGGTGAAGAACGTCTCCTACGAGAAATCAAATGATGAAGTTCTCCACATTCCTCGCCAAAGCAGAAGGCAGCTATGCCTCATATCCAAGAGCTAAAACCTTAACTACCATAGGAAGAGCGTTAGTTAAGTTTGGTTCGCTATTGATTGTAATCAATTGCAACTTGCACATCACATTGTATGTTTGCATGCTTGTGGGGTTGGTCGCCCATATGAGGTAGGTATGACCAATCACCGCGCATCGTCCAACTCAATTAATTCTCGGTCACCGAATGATTCAATTGGTCAAACGATATCGATTAGCCAAACTATATACATCTTGATTGGCCAGCTATGCATAAGTCATTTATGTGGTGTCGCTGTGGGTTCTGTGGGTTTGGTAGACCATGTTAGGCAAATTGGTCTGTCAATACTAGGCAACCTGGCCATATGCCTATTGATCGGCCAAGTACGTGTGATTTATATGCTGCATATTGCACTTTATCTCGACCGGCTGCCCCGACCCGGTCGGCATTTCATTTTGCCCTACATGGCTGCCTCTACCTTTTAGGGATTTCTCCTCCCTTCCTTTGACTACCCACTCTGAGCCATGTTGCTCCTCTTGTTATCGTTGATATCATCTTGATGACCCAATTATTGATGAGTTGTTGCTTGTTTGGATACGGTGATTTCTCATCTACCCTTTTGGCCTAGAAGTTCTTTGACGTATCGGGATACCCCGTCAGAATGATCTGGTTATCTCATAGGCTTCATATGTCAACGAGTCTGTTACCCATGTGGGACCGCGAGAGACTCACCCTCCACTTCTTGACTTAATGGGAGCTTTGAAGCATCAGAGTATTCCCTTGCAAAATAAATGTCCTTTGATAGCTCTGTGTTAGTTGTCAATTTAAATGTAAGTAGTACTCATTGGATCAAGAGTATTCTTATGCAACCTCCAAGATGTTACTAACCAAGTTGAACGCATCCCCTTGAGAGCACTCTAGACCCCAGAACAGGTAACCACACCTGAATCTAATGATGTGGGTAGCTTTTGTAAGCACACTTTCATGGATATTTGGCACAAACAATTTCGGTCCAATCTTGTTCGAGCGTATACACTTTAACTATCTTAGCAAGGTTTGTCGCATGGAAGTTCTTCACGTTCTTTCTCTTGTTTGTCTGACATTGTCGTATGTACTGACTTTTTAGTTCCTCTATTCTCCTGATCATTCATATAATCCGGAAGCGAGACTTATTCGGGAAAGGGAAGTACACGACGTTGGACAAGCTGGTTACTCCTTTAAAAATAAATAGAGAAATGAACGAAAACACCTCTGTTGAGTGTCATATTTTCATTTATTTTTAATAAATTAAGATAATTTTTATACAACATGCCCAAGACTTTTTAGGTCTTCCTCTGCATAAAAACAATATTAATAAACAAATGATATAATTATTAATATAGATATTATTTATCACACAAGCCAAAAATTATAAATTATAACACCAATTACTTGATATTCTTCTAGATATATCGTGTTTAAGCTATGCTCATATAAATTTTGATTATATTTATTTAAATTTAAACAAATAATTTGGTTGGTATGATTTTTGGTTTTTTATACCTATAATCAATTCATTTAGCCAATTCATAAACCAAATCCTAATCAAATTCAGCAAAATGTTTAAGGACAAAAAATTGTTCCTATGAAAACTTAATTCCTTTAGGTCTCTCTCTCACACACACACGCGCGGGCGCGCACACACATACACACACGCATATATATCAACCTCTTTTGAGAATATTTGGAGCACAAAATTCTTCAACATAGTTTGGATATTTACACTTGGCATAATTATACAGTTTGATGTCTTTCCTAACTTAATACTCCTCGCACAGCATGAGTTGGCTGGTCATTGTTCTAGGATCATTAGCTCTTCCGGGAATTTGATCCCAAGAAGCGGATATGGAAAAGGGCTGTTCCACACTAGTTTCTCTGACATTTCCACACAACCAAAGAATCGAAGAAGGCTGTGAAGTGTGAAGGGAAAACGACGGGTCTTCACTCTCTTTTGAGATTCTGTGAAACAATGCCTACTCAGAACCTACCTGGTCTCAGTCCATCTTGAGAGGAGAGAACAATTTCAGTCTCACACACACAGCTGCCCCCAAAGCATCAAACAAAGCTCAAACACCTGATTAAAATAAAAATAACTTAGATAAATGTGCATTAGTACTCTATATCATAAAACAACTATAAAAAGAAGAAAAATCATAAAAAAAGAAAAAAAATAATATCTTATGTTAGTAGGTCTTTGCGAGTACTTTCATCTAATTGGAATCAACTAAAAATCATCCTCAAACATAATGAACCTAGAAAGATAACAAATGTATTTATAAAACAACACACATTTAGCATTTATATCTACCCCAAGTACCTTATAAGGTTATAAATGTGATTCAAGTTTCAAATTCATATGTCTATAATAAACTTACAAGATGACATTCATAAAACACTCACTAACAATTATCAGCTTTTGAAAACTTCTCATAATCATTGAAATAGGTTTGAAAATTTAGATTTCTCTTCCAATTTGATTCAATATCAAAAGATGTAACGCGGGACATTAACGAATTATCAAACAAAGTATTCTCGGAATCGCTAATCTTTCCATTAAATTCATGAACAACAATATAATCATTGATTTCAATTTATAATTCCTCCACATTTATATGCAAGCTCTTGCTAGGAGACTCAGCAACATAATGACCAGTTCCCTGACAGTTAAAACATGAATTTGAGAAAGTTTTAGACTCAAATGTCAATGCAGTTGATTTTCCTATAGTTTCCTTATTGACTATAGTGTTACAATTCCTAAATTGGATTTACTTTGACAAACTAATGCACTTAGAAAGAAAATTTTAAGATTGCTAATAGTATAATCTAAGTATAAAAGTATACTCAGATAATAGAATGAAATATAGAGTCATCATTCTCTTGATGCCTAAACCTAAGAAATATGATCTTAGGATATTCAATGATCATAAACTGTAACAAGAGTTTTTCAAAGTTATCCATGTTTTCAAAAATTAAAAATGAAAGAAGGCAACAACAAGTGCAGGGCTATTTTTGATTTGATATTAAAGATTTGAATGTTATATGCATAAATATGAATGTTTACGTGTGAAATATATGTTGTAGAAGCGATATGTAGGACATTGGAAGAAGAACATATAGACATTAAATGAACAAAAAACATATCAAGCGGTGCATTACCGGTTTATAGAACTTAACCAAAAACTTGATCTTCCTCTTCGATCAGCCTTCGCTAGAAAGTATTACAAGAGCTTCAATGGGACATATTTTTTCTTCGATTCTGTTAAGTCTAATGTATGTTCTCCCCTTATCTCGATGTCAAACCAACCGAACCTCATTCCCTTCAGCAATGGACGTATTGGTTGCTACTCAACAGGTGAAAACCATCTGAATAACTCTGAAATTTCAATGGAAGCAGCCGCAATGGCACTTAGCAATCAACCATGCATACAAGACTTGAGAGTATGGTTGAAAAAAAGAGGAAAAAATTCAGAGCATTAATGTCAAAAAATCCACAATATCTGGGAGTTATATGTGCTGATCTGGTAAAGTTTTTGGGATTTTTTAACAAAGAAAAAGGTATTGCTTTATTCATTTCAATAATAGTCAGAAGAGAAAGAAATTATATTCATTCTTAATGATGTTATCATAGAAACAAGGGAGAAATTTAGTTGAGAAAGGGAATAAATTATTTTATGAAATTGTAAAGGATGACCAAATCCAGATGGGAAGAATGACAAGATCAAGCCCATCAGCAATAACTTCAATGATAAAAAGAATTTTAGAAATACATTATGTAAGATATATGGAGTAAAGATATATTCAGCCACAAAATTAACTATGAGCAGAGTTGTTGTATTTGTTTATTAGGATTCCTGCTCATATCAACATCATTGTTTCTCATTAAATAAGTTATTAAGATTTCAGATCCATGCAAGAAAATCAAAATCATAAAAGTTCTGGTTTTATTTGAATATGAAAAAACTGATTTAAGACAATCAAATCCATCATTTTCTATTTTTTATAATAAACCAGCCTAAGAGATGAACAAAGTAAACTGCAAACTCATTTTAACTTCATATAAATTTCCAAAAACCAGAACTTCTAGCATCAGTTTCTGCACAAAAAAAAATTCTTAAAGGCCTATACAGCTGGCCTTAAGTCACATTGGTTGATTCATAAAAGCATGGATCATAGTTACATGCAACTATGAAAGTGGTCTAAACCATGCTAGATTGAAAGAACTAATTCAAGGGTGTACACGAGTCAAGCTTGAGTCACCTTCGGCTTGAGCATGAGCTTGATTAACTAATTGAGTTCAAGCTCGAGCTCTTAATTTTACTAGTTCGAGTTGGCTCACGAGTCAGCTTGTTTAGCATAAAAGAGAGAAAAAAATATTAATTAAGTTAGTGTTATGATGAAATGACAAATAAAATGAGCAATTAGAAGATAATTAAAGAGAAACCACTTGATATAAAATGTAAAATATCATTTTTTAAAAGTTTAAATTATTTAAAGAAAAAATCTTGAATTTTGATATATCTTAAGCATATTCTTTATTAATTATTTTTTTTAAACGAGCTAACTCACGAGCTAAAGAGTCAAGTCGGGGTTGGCTTAAGCTTGGATTGTTAGCCCATCAAGCTCACTTCACGAACCACTTGTCAAGTTGAGCTCAAGCAGGCTCAGGAGTTGGCTTGGCTCACTTACACTCCTATTCAAGATATCTATGTTTGTGATTTTCTTCCGCTCAAATTTTGGATAACGAACAAAGTAAAAATCAAATTTTATGGAAAGAATAATTTACAACCTAACCATAACGCACATAAATTTTCATTAACCCAAAACCTCTAGCTTTGGTCTATACACAGAAGGAAACTACTAGATAATCTATTCTGGCAAACAAAGCTGGTCAAACTCACAGTCATCTCACAATATCATTTATGCTATTTTTTATGAAAACACAGAAGCCATCACAAATCAGAAGAGCTTAACTTGTGAATTTGTCCAGCTTCATCAGCCAAAATTACATATCTCAATAATTTATATACAGAAAGCTGCAATTGTTATACCTCTTTGGACCGCCAATAGCTACTGTATGCCTCACCAAGGAGAGATATTTGATGAGGATTAAGAAAAATAAATCAAATCTCAAAACAAATTCACCGGAATACTTAGTATGATTATGTTCACCACTACACCTGTCAATCAATACCATCTTCAAAATCCAGACTGCTTGTACAATCCAACAAAGCATTCTGTTGTTGCTCATACCGACAGATATAATTTAAACCAACTAAAAGCTCACATATAGCAGCCTCTGTCTTCTCCCTATCAGCAAAATAAAGTGTCTGAAGAAGTAAAACACCCCCTCTCAGAACAATTTGGTGCTGCTCAAAATTTCGCTCCGCCTGCCACCGAATCATTTTATGTGCCATGGGAGAGAACCAGCTCAATATTTTCCTTATTGCCTCCTTCCAATCATGAGCAAGAGAAGCATCATATATTGACAGATCCTTCACATAATACTTAAGGCTCTTCCTTAGAGCTGCCCTCAAGCTTGCAGGTAACATCTGGTAGAGATCATCCTTCGCCTCATCTCCAATTAGATGGGGGTAACTAAGAAGCTTTTCTATGATAATTATGATATTGGCATAATGCAGAGCAAGAGACGAACCACCAATGGTGGAAGAAGATGCAAGCATTGTTAATCTACTTTTGGGACCAAACCTTGGCCTCCCAGTCCTTCCCCTAATGCTACCTTTCTCCTCTCCACAGAAAGGAAGAAGAGAACCAGTCCTACTCTGGATAACACAGCTCTGTTCCTCAGGGTGCTCATCGCTCTCATTACATGAAGCATGGCTGCTCAAGCTTAGACATTCCATGAAGAACTTCCCAGGATTAGCCCTGCAATTGAACTTGAGACTTTCCCGATGCAGATTTCCCCCAGGTTCCGCCATGGGGGAAGATTTCTGGATCTTGCCTGACCTGTAATCTCCAGCTTCCGACCTGAGAAAACCAGAATTCAAAGGGAGATGACGGAATACAGCAATGGGGCCAGAAAGCTGTCGACTTTCATTAGCCGATATGTTCTCCAACTCCAAAATGGAGTCCCCAAACACCTGACAGATCCGATAATGAATCGTACAAACAGCGCGAGCAAGAAGGAGGACGACTTTGTCGTAGCTCTGATTCCAAAGAGAAGAATCACGAAGCTGCTTGACATCATGCTTCTGCCACTGAATCCTTTGATCGAACACCTTGCGGTTATGTTCGTTAGCTGGCGTGGGAGGAAACTTCTTGGCGGAGAGTTCCAGCTCTGTGAGGGCTTCGAGCTCGGTGTAGAGAGCAGCAGTGGATGAAGCGAACCGCTCCATCTTGCGAACGGTGCCGTCCATGTCGCGGGAGAGAAAACCGAGAGACGAGGGGTCGATTCGACCGGCGAGTAAATCGGAGTAGACATGCTCGAAGCCTTGGAGAGCGGGGAGAGAGCAGCGTCGGCCAAGCCGGGAAGCGATTGCCGCAACGCGATTTAGTTCGTCGAGCTTCTCGGCGACGGTGAGGGCGAGCAGGTGCGGTTCGTGAGGGGAGATGAGAGAGCGGATAGCGGCGGAGGAGAGGATCTGGTCAAGAAGGTTGGAGATTTCGACATCGGAGAGAGAATGGTGGAGCTGGACGGCGCGTGACATCGCGTTGGCAACCTCGAAGGAGAGGATGCCGATAACCGAAACAGAACCTTCACTGTGTTTCAGTGGATCCCGCCCCCCTTTCTTCTTCTTCATCTTCTGTATCCACGGCTCCGCCCCCATTGTTACGCTTCAATCAGATTTTCTCCACTCGTTTTGAAGCAAAACTAGATTTTTTCGACGACTTTGAACGTGTTACCGGCAAATGTGAGCAAACTTCGTTCAAAACATTGAATTTTCTTTTCCTTCAGAAAAAAAAAATTGAACTTTTTTATGTTTAATATTTTGAAATGCTTCTCACCTCAAGCAGAAGAAAGATCTTCCCCCTCAAGGAGTTTAGCGCTGCGGACCATGGCGCATGGAAATCGAGAAAAGGAATCACTTTTCCTCCATCCTTGTTCTCCTCTTGTTGGATTTGGCCTAGCACGCATCGTCTCAAATGGCTTTCACTCTGTTCCTCCTCGACCAAAATAAAAGAATTCGGAGACCAGACAAGCAGCAGCTGTGCGGACGCCGATACTGTATTTTCATATTTCATTTTTTTTTTAATTTACCAAAATAATAATAATAATTTAAACTTAATAAATGGAAGATCTGTCACAGATTGTGCTGCGTTGTAAAGAGATCAATGTCATCAGGAATTTAAAATTGCTTGTCCGTTATTTGATTTGGTTAGGTGCTGTTTGGTTGGCAGGTTTTAGGTGCAATGTCTTTTAAAAAGCATTTGT
This sequence comes from Phalaenopsis aphrodite, assembly GCA_003013225.1. Lineage (NCBI taxonomy): Eukaryota > Viridiplantae > Streptophyta > Magnoliopsida > Asparagales > Orchidaceae > Phalaenopsis > Phalaenopsis aphrodite. Next base: position 2,720,017 of record NEWO01000016.1, read on the forward strand.
TTTAAGAATATAGATATTTGATTAGTTGAAAGATAAATCTTGTTAATTTATGGTGTTAGGAAATTGTTTGATTTAGGCTTTTTAGTTTTTGGGTACATCGCTATAGTCGCTCGTTGTCGTCGTGCTCGCACGCTAGCTCACCTTTAGCCCGCCGCCTCCATTCCTTCCCCATCATTGCTATTTCGTAGCTAAGAGTGCAGTCATCTTCCACTTGTTAATGAGTTCGCGAGTTTGAGTTTAGCGAGCCATGAGCTCAAGTTAAGCCGATTGATGGTCATGTGGATGCTTTCTCAAGCGAGCTATTGCGGCACTCTTCATTTTTCTTCAGTCATTGATGTCTTCTCTAGGGAAAAAATTTGAGTGCGATAGACGTACGCAGCGCTACGTGCGATATTGGGGTTATACCGAGGGTACAAGGGGGTTACATCTGCGGTATAACCCCTTGTAACCTCCATGTAACTTCTTGTACCCTATTTGTACCCTAAAATAAGTTTCGCGCTTCTGTTATCATATATTAAAAGGTTACACGTAAGTTACAGGGAAGTTACAAGGGCTTATACCGTGGATGTAACCCTCTTGTGCCCTCGGTATACCCCGATATCACACGCAACGTTACGTACGTCTATCGCACACAAATTTTTTATGATAATATAATTTCCTACTCCAGCCAGTGAGTCGGCTCGGGAGCTCAATGTCTCTTGGTGAAACGAGCTCGAGCTCTACTCGAGCTTGAACTTACATCTTGACATTCGATCTAAGCTCGAGTTAGACGTGACTCGAGCTCAATACAACTCGTTTACACCCCTATTAGTAGCTGCTGACATCGCTAATCCCTAATTGACATTAATTTTCTTAAAAGTAACCAAACACAAATTTTAAATTTTAATTTTTTTAGCAAATAACTCAAACATAACAATTTATTTATCCAGCCTAAAAGCAACCATTACCTCTAGCTTTAAAAATAGGGCCTTAACATTCATCATAAAATGAATTTTTTTATTATATATTTATTAATTGAGAAATGTACATGCAAACCTCTAAATTCTTGGTCATGTACAAATCTATTAAATGAAATTCATATTTATTTTAGGGGCATTTAAATACATACCACCCATTATTTGTGTCATTACATATCTTTAGTGTGTACATCCACAACATTCAAATCTTTAGTATCACATCAAAAATATCACTATCATATGCTTTAAAAAATTAAATGCACTTTAATATGAATGGGTTTATATTGGCAAAAGGTTATAAATGTAAATTTAAAAGTAGGTGTTATATATGTAATATGTCATAATTGCGTGGTATGTATGTAAATTTTTCTTTATGGTATTGAAGATTAAACTAATTTAACTTCCAAGAAAAAGGGAGTTGTTTATGAAGTTTCTTTTTATTAAAATTTTAATAATTTGTTTATTTATGAGCGAGTGTGTGTGGGTGAAAATTTGATGAAAATTGCAATTATAATTTTTTAACAGCTTGTGTTTGGATTGTTAAGAAGCTCGTGTTCGGCTCGTTCGCTAAGTTAACGAGCTGAACACGAACAAATATTTGTTCGTTCGTGTTCGGTTCGTTTTTGCTCGAAATACTACAAATCAATTATATATATATATATATATATATATATATATATATATATATATATATATATATATATATAAATTTAATTGACTATAAGGCTACTATGATTTATAATCAATTTAAATTATTTATTCAAAAAATAGAATAAAGATTATTAAATTAGATTCAAATGATGTTTTAAATATTGCCCCAACTCTTAACATTTTATGCCTACATGATTAGAGTTGTCAAAACGACCCTTTGTTCGTCAACAGCTCGTTGTTCGGCTCGCTAAGCAAACAAGTCGAACATAAACACACTTTTTTAGCTCGAAATATAAACGAGCCGAACACGAGCAGAACTTGGGCTCGCTCGCGTTCGACTCGTTTACACCCCTACTTAGTGTTAAGTGGAAGACATAGATAATTAATATTACACTCAGCTCAAAGCACAATCAAAATATTTGAAACTCATTTGAATCACTTTTGGACATCATGGAAAAATTTGTCAACTATATATATGTACAAAAATTATATATAATATAATATAATATATATATATATATATATATATATATATATATAGTTAGGTTTACTCATAGATAATATATTTAGATGCACCCTTCACTAGTATTATTCCTACACATACATTTTTCATAATGAAAGTGTGCTAAAAATGAAATAGAGATATTATCATTGGAGAAAAATTTAAGATAAAAATTAGATTTTCATAGAGGGAACATATATGACAGTGTTTAAAGTATGTAGAGAAAGATATGGTAGTGTATGACTGGTATTAGTAATTGGAATTCATGCATTGTCACTAATGTGATTATTTTTAGGAATAGATTGCCTAAAAAGAGAGATTTTAATGATCTATTATAACATAATGGGAAGTGCTATAATCTAGAGTTTACAAAGCTTTAGAGGGTGTTGTGAGATGTGTAAGTTATAATGATATGGGCTTAAGGAGAATGATGCAAGTATTATGATGTGGTTGTAAAGTTGTGTGTTAAGAGGCAGAGTTGGGGCATTTTTGTGTTGATTGACTCTATTGTCCTGCAGAGTTAGCATTTGGCAATATGTGGGGTAGGTTTATAATTCTAATTTTAGTAGAAAAAACTTTGGTGTGTTTTAGGGTTAAGTTTTTTTTTTTTTTGTAACTATGTAAATTTTTTGTGGAATAGTTGATGGACTATTTAATTGGATTGGTATTTTGCTTTTTTTAGCTTTAATTTTAACGTAAGTCTCAAAACTTATGAGGTTTTAATGTAATTCCTTAGAGATGTGGGGGGTTCGCATGAGAAATACAAGGCCAACCAAAAGCTTTTTGTATACTTCAACAATGCCTTCAGTCATTTTTAGCATGTGATCATATATTGATCAATTAGTGCCTAAGCTTAATCTAATTCATCAGTAATAATTTTTACACATTACATGCACTCTATGATTACTTGCATTTTGCTGGTAAGAAGTGAAAGATTTCTTCAGGCTTACTGAATTGCCATCTATATAACTTAACATATATGTTAGCAAGTTGATCTCAAGCTTTCTCATGATTTGTGGATTAAACCAATGAATGACGTTAGATTTGTAGAAATAATGTATCTTTCAATTCCATTGAGAATGAGCTGATCTTATTACTTATAAAAAGACTAAGCAAGACTAAGAGTGTAACCATTAACTTTAGTGCTTGTGATGGCCAATGATGAAATCCATCAATAAAATCCTTGAGGTATGGAATTGAAATCTCCACTATATGAGTAGTTGGAGGTGGTACATTACTTATAATTACGTATCTATGTAAAAAAAAGAATATGCATCAACACCGATAATAACTTGATACCAAACATGCAAAGACAAAATAAATAATACAAAATGACAAAGTTATTTGTGTTATTCATCTAATAAAAAGATCATATTCTTAGCTGGCAATTTAATTAAATAAAATTATAAAAATAAATCAAATTTAAATTATTAAATCCAAAAGTGTCTGGGAAGCACAATCAAGGTATAAATAGGGAAAGATAAGAGATAATGCAATAGAGAGCGATAAGCATGTGTAGCCCCTTATTCATGATATTTATAGGAATAGACCACAATCTTACAAAATTATATATTAGTCTCTTTATTGTTAGCCTTGTGAGGGACCTTTTAGTAATTACAAAAATATTTGAATATAATAAGAATGACAGATTGATTCAGTTGTAAGAGGTTTGCCGACCGCTTGCCCCACCTTGACTCCATTGGTACTTGATCTAAAGCCGAGAAATCTACCAATCTGCCTGAGAGCCAATCGTCGCCTTTGTGAGGAATCTCTTAGCACATTCTTCCAGTCGCTCGATCTAGGCATCTTCTTCTCTAACATCTAATCCATTGTTCTTGAACAAGCATGTCTGATCGTTCTTCCCTTCCTCCCGAACCATTCATTTTTTTTTTAGATTCATGCTGACGTATTTTTCATATACATATTTAGTTCTCTGATTTTCTTGTTGTTTGGAAGCTACAAAGCATACAAGGATAAGGGAATCTTTTTAACTTATAATAAATAATTAAATGATATTATTGTGCAATAATGAACTTTTCTAGATTTATGTACCTTGATCGCTATAAATAAGTCATGAAATAGAAGGAATTTGTGCCTTCTCTTTTCCTTCTCGCTCTTTGGAAATTTTTTTTTTCTCTCTTTCGTGCTTGATATTATGTCCGGTTGAGAGGCTATGAGTGATATGTTGGCTAAGTCTCATAAAATAGACACGAAGCCGAAGACGACGAGTGAAATTCCCTGCTCTCAGAAAATGGTAAAGTTTTTCCTTTGGTTTCAGGCTCTGAAGGAGAGTAGGAGAGGCGAGGAATTGTTTGAGATTTTTGAAGGCTCCTCACATTCGGATGTCCATTCGAAGCATTGGGCTTTTCTGAGTACTTTGACTAATGGGACGCACTTTTCTCGTAATTTGGAGATGAACCTGCTCAACCTTGTAATCTAACTAGTCAGCTTCTAGATTTCCTTAGTGCTTATAGGGCTGGCCATGTCGAGAAGTGCTCAAATCTTTACTGGATTAGCTTTTATGCCTCCTAGGGTTAGCAAGTATCCCGAGAATTTACCCACCTTGTCTCCAAAGAAACATTTCAGTGGGATTAATTTCATGTTAAATTTCTTGAGTGTTTGGAAGGTCTCTTTTAACATTAATGCATTGTTTGGCTGGTCGGCACTTAACTAACACATCATCGACATATACTTTAATGTTTCTTTCTTTTTATTAGCAAAAATTATATCCATGAGGCACTGGTAGGTCACTCCTGCATTCTTAAGCCCGAATGACATTACATTATAATTATAGACTCCCATACAACTTGTAAAAGAGGTTCTCTCTGCATCTGCAAAATCCATTTTGATCTAATGAAACCTGGAGAACAATTCGAGGAGGCTTAGAACTGAGTGGTCGACCACCGAATCTACTATAGAATCAATCCTTCGAAGCGGGTATGCATCCTTTGGGCAAGCTGAGTTTAAGTTGGTGAAGTCTACGCACATCCTCCACTTCCCATTAGCCTTTTGTACCATCACCATGTTGGGGATCTATGTGGGGTAATACACTTCTCCACTGTACAATGCTTCCTCCAACTTTTGCACCTCCTCTAGAATGGGTCTCGCCAACATCAGAACTGAGCTTCTAATCTTTTGCTTCACAGGCTGAGTTGATGGGTTAACTTTCAATCTATGACAAGCCATGCTAATTGACATGCCTAACATTTTGTTGTCGTCCATGCAAAGACATCCTGACTTTCCTGGAAGGTCTGGATCAGCAGCTCCCTCTCCATCAAAAGCTTCGCTTATCAAAAAATATTTACCTGGCTCTCTTTCGACAGCAAAGACTTCAAGAGTGGCCTCGTTACCACCAACGAGGCCACTCTTGAAGCTTCACCTCTGTCGTGTTCCAGTCAAATTTCTTCAATCAGCAGCTCCCTCTCCATCAAAAGCTTCGCCACCTTCCCTCACATTCTAGATGTCCTGAGGGTCGTGTTCCAAATTGCTTGTGGCTCACAAGTAGCAAACATGGGATTGTTCTAGGTTACCCCTAACTTTAAAGATTTCTCTATCTTTAGGAAATTTGACTGCAACATGATAAGTGGAAACTACGGCTCTGTAATCATTCGAGAGCGGTTTGTCAAATATAGCATTATATGTCAAGGGGGAATCTGCTATGAGGAAATTCTAAATTAGCATCAACTGCTTCTCATTTTCCCCCAACTTGTTTGAAGCCCGATCACCCACAATGCTTCTATCCTTTAGCTGAGAAATGGTACAGTGGTCCAACTGGTGTAGTCATTTGGTCGGCAGTGAGATCCAGCTTGTCGAACACCTGCTTGAATAGTACATTCACCGAGCTCCTTGTAACGATGATGATGCTTCCAACTTGATAACTATTGATTATAGATGCTATCACAATAAAATCATTATAGGGATTTCCCTTCGACAGCAGATCCTCGCCAGTGAAGTACAATTGCGGTGGCCCCTAGGTTTTGAGCCAAAGGCTATAGTGTACAGTTCCCTTGTTTGTTATCTCTTTCGGTTTGCCCTCCTGGGTTGTTCACTTTCTCTAAAGATTATGAGCGCGTGTCACATGATGTGGATGGTGTTAGAGCGGATGTGTATGTCGGTCGTTCCCGCTACGGAAGATTTGCCCTGCCTCTGGGTCACGACTCTAGGGCGACAAATTCTTTCAACTTCCCCTATTTTATTAACTCTTCAATTAGGCTCTGGAGGTGTCTGTATTCCTCTGTGTTGTGCCTTTGGTCTCTGTGATATTCACAGTATTTCTTACTATCCCAAAGAAAGGCTTGAGTTCTCATCGGTGGTGTTTTCCTGAAGAGTTCCTTGTCTTGAATGGCGTCTACTACTTCTATCATGGATACCCTCAATGGGGTTTCTCGAGGAACCACATGGTTGTACCAGAGCTGTTCATGATTCTAGGTTAATCTGTGATGGTGGGCTCTCATCTGCCTTTTGTGGTCCTCACAGCAATGGGTTGAGTTGTTGCTAGGGCAATTCTTGTAGCATGGGTGGACGATTAGTCTTTCATTCTGTCTTAGTGGTTTCCTATTGTTCTATGGCAGTCTCTTTTTTTGTATGTGTTTGGTAGTGGTTGAGGGGCGTTTTCATTGGCAGTTATGTACTTATTGGATATTTCCCATAACTCGGCCAGGTTATGTGGCTTCGCAAGGTCAAGATCAAAGTGGAATCCC
>NEWO01000016.1:2732046-2768604 GCA_003013225.1 Phalaenopsis aphrodite
GTGTAAATAAGTTTGGTCATCTTGACAAGAGGTCTAGCCTATTGGTGTCAGCCAACTTTTCGAAGAAAAAAAATTAATTTATTTAGTAGATATATTTTTTTTTTATTTTTGAAAATAACATTTTAATTTTGGAAGATAAGCCGAATAGATCTCATATATCTGATAGTTTAAATAGTTGAGCACAATACTACAAGTAATATGCCACCCCAAGAGATAAGCATTTCACTTGTTAGGTAGCTCAGTCATTCAAATTAAGAAATTTATGACATTTGTTTGGTTTGCAAAACTTTGTGTATGACTGACAGTTTCCCTATCTAATATGTAAAGATTAGACATAGTTTATTTTATCTGGGTTTTTAGTTTTCTATAAAGACAAACTCTTATAGTTAATTACATTTTAGGCAATTTAAATCACCTAATAAAAATCTCGATTAAGATCAGTGGTTTCGTCTTAAAAAATTCAAAGTTTAACGTCTAGGAAAATTCAAGTAGGGAAATAACTAAATATGAACAGTTATTCTAGGAGTCAAATGAGCGAGAAGTAGGGGATGTCACAGAAATTGAGGCAAACCTCAATGACTTCCCAAACTATCCTATTGTTTGGTTTTACATCTTAGAAGTGTAGTTATTTAACGTTTACTCTTGCCATTTATTTAAAATTAGGACTTAAAAACAACCATACAAATGACCTAGGAATATATGAGAGTTTACGTCGTACTGAACAAACAACTTCAGAATCCTAAAAAGAGTTAGGACATATATTGCACAGCTCGATTGTGCAAAAGCCTAAAGATAAAGTGAGGATTTACGCTGTATCAAACAAACAACCTCGAAGTCATAAGGGTTTATGTTATCAATATTAAGGAAAGGTTTAGTTGAAGAGACATGCTTCATTAATGCTTCATTATTGAGTATTGATCGTCATCTGAAGCCGTCTTTTGTCCGCTTGCAACCTCGTCCTGCTTCCCAGGCAACTAGCTTCAAGCTCCTTGCTTGTGATAGTTATGGGTTTAAAGTTTATGATTGAACTCATAATTATAGTTGGATCTTGAGGGTTGTTGTAATGTTCCCCTTAAACAGAAGTTATATTGTTCTCTACCATAGAGGCTTTTACATGTATATTAAATTATGCACAAGTAAAACATGTTATAAAGTGTCGTAAAGAAAAAAAAAATGCAACAAAACTATAAAAATAACAGTGTGTACCTACCGCCTCTTACGCTGTTGTTGAACGGTTAACATTGTAAACATAACATTTGAATATTTAAATAAAATTTAAGGAAAAACAAGCAGGTGAATTAAATTAAATAAACCCATATAGAAGATCGGGCCTAAGTGTAAGAATTTCAAGTTGAGGGGTGGACTCAGAATCATCATTCCTGGAGAACTTTAAAGGCAACTATAGGCAATATGTGTGTATAAAGTCCGACATCGACTAAAGATTACCAGCAAGACGATCAAAAGATAGCAATCCTTGGCCCTAGTCAAGGTAACTGATAAGTGAACATTTAGAATGTAACAACCAGAATTTAAAGTTTTCCATGTATATAAGTAAGGTAGATCTTCACTTAGCTGTTAAAACATTAGTTTCATAAGAAATGTTTCCATTTAAGGGGTCTTAAGCTTATCCCGATTGCTGAGTAAAACTTGTGAATGTCAGTAGTTAGTAAAGTATGAAAGTGTTACATAATTGTGAGGATTTGTGGAACTACAGAAACTCATGATATGTGATATTTATGGAGGTGATAGGATTTATGGTGTTTGTGAAAGAGTAGAGTCTTGAGGTGCTTGATATTTAATTCTGCGAAGACCATCGAATCAGTGAGAGTGTTAGAAATTTGAAGATCATGAAACATGCAATCCCATTAAGTTTTATTGTTTATTTGTTTGTTAGATATATATATATATATATATATATATATATATATATATATATATATATATTGTTTAGATTTGAAATTTTCTTAATATTGAGTCCTTCTTGACAGTATTTTATAAGTTGTTTATCACGTATTTTTTGTATCGTTCCTTGTTCGTTGATATTTACAAAACTAAATCAAAATTCAGTCTAATGGCTTTAAATCAATCGCACAATATGACAAACTTAGAACATGCTAACTTGCATTGAATTAATGAAGTTAAAATGATCTTTGTTGATTCTTCTTTAGAATTCAATACTATAGAATACAAGTATCATAACATCATCTTGACCAAAACATAGTGGTTATATCTGTCCATAGACTGTAGTTGTGAATTTACCTTCTATTCTTCTTTGTAGTATGCTCTTTCAGTCGTTGGGAGTCATGTGGGGCCAACATCACCTCCTAAGCTATGCTCCAGAATAGAAGTTCCCTTGCATACGCTTAGAGGCATGCTGCTTCACAACCCCAGAGGTCGCAAACCTTCGAGATCTAAGCCAGACTAGTAACCAAACAACGCCTTACTTTCATCCATCATTCTAAAAGTAATCGATAACCTTCTTCGTGGGACTTTGGAGATGCAGTGTTTTGCCAAGTCTGCCCCGTTTCCTTTGAGTAACAACATTAATCCGACATGCAAAAAAATCTCAACTGGTCCTCATAAGCCGCATGGGACAACTGTTCTCAACCCCTTTCCAAACATAATATTGCATTCGCTGATGAAGGAGACTGTGTTGAATGACCTTAGGAAGCCGTGGTGATCGATGTGGGGAGGAATGCAATCACATTCCTCATAAATATTAATAATGTAATGTTGAGGACACAAACATCTTGCAGGACATGCCACGATACTATTCTTTGATCATCCTTTTTATGACTAATGGTATTAGGTCGACCTCATCATGCCTGATGATCCCTGAAAGATTTCCTTCATTATCAGAAGCAAAATTATAACAACATCCCCACAGAATAGTGATCATGCATTTGCCCCTCATCCATCTTTGGGGCTCTAAGTATGTTTTCTTTCTCAAACTGCCTGCCCGACCTTTGACGCTTAGATCCATAATGCAATCAATTATCCTCCTTTGCTCACTCTCAGAAAATACTCTGTATGCATCTCTAATGCATCCAAAGTGTTGACATATTTTCCTTGTATTCTTTTGAAATGTTCAAAGTTCTGCCTTCAGACCATTTAAAACTTCTCCAACTTGTGCTCCAAAATTATCTAAAGTTGCTTTGGTTGAACAAACAGCGGGATGTACGACTCAATATATGGGTAATCTTCATGTTTCTATACCACTGAAATTATGACACACTCTCTTGGGGGAGCATCACACTCTATGCATCCTTCACAAGGTTTAGCCTGTGTGTACTTTGACCGAGTAGGCTCCACAGCTGGCTCTATGCTAATTCAAATCAAGTTTGAAACATGTTAGAATTTTGTTTGACATGATTAGTATCTCATTTACAATGTTCAAGTCTTATTTAAGGACACCTTCAAACCTAATTTTGCATCTTTTGATCGAATCTTATGTTAAGAAAATATTTAATATTTGTACTACCAATGATCAAATACAAAATATTTTCTTAGGTTAAGAAAACATTTGAATATATAATAAGCTTATTTCGATTGTTGCAGTTCCCAATATCAAATTGTTGAGAAATTATTCAACATCAACTTTTAATGAATTTATTAAAATAAATAAAAGTTAAAAATATAATATAATGAGACATATAAAATTAAAGTTCCAAAATTTCAACCTTTTCAAGATTTGTTTATTAATTATAAATTAATAGAGTACTTATTTCCTCTTCATCCAAACATCCCCCATTTGTCTACACCAAATTAAACTTACCCACCTTAAAGGAATTTTTAATGCCATATATGACCAGAACAAAATGCTAGCTTTCTGAAGAAGCTAATGGCCCGAAGGCACTCGGCATTCTGCCAGGTATCTCCTTGCGCGGCTCAGTCGCAGATGCAGGCGCCATAAAACCTTTCTCAGTTTTCTTCTTTTCCGACTTCTCCTCGAAGCCCTAACAATGGCAACCCCAGTTCCTCCCAAACCATGGAAAGCGGAGTACGCAAAGTCTGGAAGATCTTCCTGCAAGACCTGCAAGAATGCTATTAATAAGGACCATCTCAGGCTTGGCAAGATGGTTGTGGCCACTCAGTTCGACGGATTCATGCCTGTAAAAACTCTCCACATTATGCGCTTTTTTCCCGTTAAATTGATCGTCCCCTTATAAGGATCATGTTCTGATAATGCCATCCTTTTTTGTCGGGGTTTTGGAGTAATCTGAACTTAGTCGCCCTTTTAATCATTTTTAATAAATCCATTAAACGTTTGTTTAGGGTTTATGTGAGGCAATTTTCTAACTGTTGTAGGGTTTAGACCGCTGCCACAAGTCCTTTGCCTGTTGCTTTCTTATTGTGTTTCAAAAACTATTGTGAGGAGAAGCTCCTTTTGGGAACAAGATCTACTAGTTTGGTATTTGCAAGAGAAGTTATTCGAATTTTTCAAAAATAAAAAAAAATATTTATAAAATACTTACAACAGCTTTACAATAACCTTTACAAAAGGATACATTCCCCTAAATGGAGTTTTAGTTAATTTTATAAATCTAGATTTTGGGTGTCTTTGGCTGCAAGTAGGATTTAGCAAATGTTGGATTTAGTAAATTTGTTAATCCACTCAACCCATGGATTTAATAAATACGGATTTAAGTCGAATCAAAGGCAAAATTGGAGCTACTAAATTTGAAAATTTATAAATCCACGAAACATTTGCATTTTACCGTTTGGTTGAATTTAATAGATTCAGCGATAAATCCTATTAAAAGGCGCCACCAAACTTATCCTTTGTAAATTCAAGGTGTTAAAATTTAAAGATTGTTTAATATGGCAACTTTTAGATCTTGTTAAATGATAGTATCCTTGGTTGTTTTTTTAAAGTTTAGAATTTAACTGTATGTGAAAATTCCTAAAGGAAATGAAAAATGAGAGGGGTTTTATTGGCACAAACTTCGGTGCAAATGGAGCTTATAGGGATTAGGAGACATTGGAGCTTGTGCGGAAAAAGCGAACAATGAGCTTGCAACAAGACTGATATGGAGGAGCTTGCAAGAAGTGACTAAGGATATTGCAAATAGACTGGCACATAGGAGTTCATAGGGAAACACATGACAAAGGAGATCATAACAAGAAGAAAAGTGGAGCTCGTGAGAAGTTTAAGGGAACAATGAATTATCAACAAAGGAGAAGCACTAAAATTTAGAAGTTGGACAAAAAGGAGATTGATTTTATAGTTAGATTTACATACACCAACAAAATGTTGATAAAGATTTACCTCAAATTCTAATTAAATTTTAATTAAATCTAGCCACCAAAGAGCCCCATGGAGTAGTCTAATGGTTTTTCTATCAACCTTTTTGGTTTAATGATGGTGGGTTTGATACATATATAATGTGTGTCTATCTTGTATATTCTTAAGTTTGTGTCTAGCTCCTTTGCTAAATAGATTTTGATTTTTTCATTGGTGTGCCATTTAAAAAAAAAATGATTCATGTATTCGACCCCACTTAGTGGGATAAAGGCTTGTTGTTGTTGTTGTCATTTCAAAGAAAAAAAAAAGAAATTTTTGGTATATCTCGATCCAACATCTATAGATTTATCTCAATTAGATTTTTTTGATTGTCCTTATGAATCCTCATATTCCTTTCTTTCAATTTTTCCCGTTGGTGTTACATCTATTTGTTTCTATTTCTTTACATAACTTCTATACATTTAACCTGGGTTTTTTCCCCTAATCCCTTTAACATAATTTGAATGATTATCTTATTAGTGGTTAGTGCATCTTCTGCCTTTGTTGTGGAGGCCCAAACAACCTAAGTTTGTTTTCACATTTTTGTCTCTAATAAGTGCTACTCCAATCATTCCTTTAGTTTTGTTATTTTTAAGTCCATCCTTCATGTTCATTTTTGGTGTATTACCATAATTTTTAGGGAATATCACACACATGCCACATAATTCTTATGTATTAACATATCTAACACCTAAGATTTTGATATTTGCATTTATAACTCTTTGTTATTATAAACCTATGCATGAAGTCGTGTATTTCAGTTTAAAAAGTTAGTAAGAGTGATATTTTTGATGTGATATTAAAGATTTGGGTCTTATATATGAAAATATTTAAGTTTAAACATTAGATAAGTAAATATATAGTTAAATACCCCTAATTTTTATATTACTAGTATACCCTCCCACTCTAATATATTAACCCTTATTTAAAATTATATGATTGTTAGCATTGCTAATCATTGGAAAGGTTTTACCAGCTTGAATGGTAAGAAATTTGGTGAAGCTGGAGGAAACAATACTCACTATCTATTAAGATCAAGCAATAGAGGCACGAGCTCTCAACTTTTGTCTTAAGGGAATATGGACTTGAAAATCATGAAAGAGGAATCAAATTGAGGGCAAGGAAGCCTAATATAAAAGAGAATTTGCACCTACAAGGAAAGAGCATACTTGTCAACATCGAGTAAAGCATTTGTGCACAAATCTTTGGAGTCATAACACATTGCACATAACGAAGTATAGAATATTTAATGATTTATCAATAATTGAACATTATAGTGAAAAAAAATTAATGAAAATAAAAAGAATATAGTGTCACATAGTTATGCATAACAATGTTTAATCTTGGCATGTATGAAGTTCATTAAAGAATCAAACTGAAAATGACTTTTCATGGTAAATAAACATATTTTGGACGTTGAAATTGTGTCATAATCATTGCAATACATAATATTAGAGCAAATTGCAAAACATTAGAGTTAAGAATTTTATACACGCACACAAAAAAAAAAAGTCTGTAAATATTATCAAAGAATATTTATTCTCAAAATACAATGACTTTCTTAACAAATTTCATATTAAGGAACTATTGTCATTCTTAGAATCATCATCATCATAACTTAAGTATGGTCAACTTCTTCATACTTGTCATTTCCCGCATCATTATCCATGCTTTGTAGTTTTTTTAATTGAACTCTTCTAAGTGTGTTCTTAAAAAATTAACTTGGTTTAAGATAAAATTGAAGGCATCTTGTTTTTTTTTTTCACAGTATAAGAACTATTTTTAATCATTTTAATGGATTTTTTTTTTACTTAACATGCTTTTATTATTTGAATGTTCATTTTTTACTCTTTTTTGAGGGAAAAAAATAATTAGAATAAGCAGGGTAAGTACATACAACTAGAGTTATTAGTCTCGCCCCTATTGCTGGTTCTTAAAGTTAAGATTTTGTTCTATACTTAAGGTATTGGCCGCCCGAATTTATATTTTGTATTTATGTCTTTATGGATGTGTGCTTGGCTAGAATAATTAGACAAAATATGCCCTCTCAATTCCTCCTTAAGATATTTTTTAGTACTAGAATAATTGTAATCTGACAAAGCTTTATCTTGTTTGTACTTTTTACTAGCTTTGTTTCAGAAAAATTTAGGCGCAATTTTTTTACGTTTTATATTGCTCTACATTTTGCCTGTTTTGTATTTATTTTCGACCATAATTTTCTTGAATATCTTTGCCAAAAGCAATAGCTAGAGGTGAGAATGATCCGATTTAATATTGATCCAATTAATTCTCAAAATTTGCTCAAACATATGTAGTTTGGCTTAAAATTGGCTAGTGAATGAGCTATGGTAATTTCAAGGAAGCTTAACTCTAATTTGAATCTGATATATTTGAAATTAGTATGTTTTATGTCTTTTTTTTTTAATCAATATATATGCATGGATTCATAATTATGATGCCTTATACTTATATACTTAATAAACAAAGAAATATTTACTAATATTAATATTTTGAGTTGAACATAAGGTAGCTTGTTCAGTTTTTTCTCTTCGGTAAAGTTTTTTTAATCACAAAATGTATAAATGTATGCTATGATTCGTTAAATGCGTTAAGCACTAAGTGAAAATCTACTTAGTAATTCGGTAATAACGTGTGTTTAGCATTTAGTTTGTTAATTTTATAATATCTCGTTATGATTGAACCATGAATGGCTTCTATCTTTTATTTTGAGAAATTTGTCAAAATGGTCCTCTGACCCATTGTTCAATTGTTAGCCCCAGAGTCTATGAAGCTGCAAATTTATTCCCCGTACTCTTTTAATGGGGGTTGAAACAATCCTCATGGAGGACTATTTCAGCCCATATTAAAAGAGTGTAGGGACTAACTTGACACTTTTATAGACTTTGGGACTAAAATGACGTTCAAGGACTATTTTGAAACTTTACCCCCTTTATGCTGTCACTTTATATGGTTCTCAGAAGAGATTTGCTATGGTGGAGAGTTGCTTAAACAAAATACTATTGGAAGTCCTTTTTCTTTTTTTTTAGTAGCTATTTAATTTTGTTTGCTATTGTTTATGAGCAGCTGTGGCATCATGTTGGATGCATCTTAAAGAAAGCGAATGAAATCAAAGAGTATGTATCTCTGAAGATGGTTTCTATTTTATTTGAATTTCTTCTTTTACCTGCAACACATGCTCCTCCTCTCGATTCTGCAAGCAAACCCTTATTCCCTCTTTTTATTAGAGCCATTTACATACATAGCAGCCAATTCTTATGTATTTACATATCTAACACCAAAATTTTACTTTTTACATTTTTACAACCCAAATCTTTCATATCACATAAAAAATACCACTATTTGAACTTTTAAAATGTGAAATATACATTTTCATGCATAAGTACAGTGGTTTATATGTAAAAAGTGAAGTTTAGGTGCTAGATATGTAACATAGGATTTAAGCTGTATGTATGTAAATCTTCCTTTTCATTATGCAAGTCAACTGTTGCTAAAGACATTAAACAGCCTTAAGTTATTTAGATATGGCCAATGATATTGATGCTAGTTTTAAATTAGAGAGTTATGATTTTTCTTCTTGACAATTTAATTAGTTGTAGCTCTTACCATTTTCATCAGAATTGATGACATCGAAGGTTTAGACTTGCTTCGGTGGGAGGATCAACAAAAACTACGAAAATATGTGGAGGGTTTAACCTCAGCTACATCCAGTGCTAAGGATGTTGAAAACACTATTGAAGTGTCGCGAACTTCTCGTGCTGCCTGCAAACGTTGCAGCGAGAAGATTATGAAAGGAATGGTTAGTATTCTTTTACTCTTGTTGCTGTGGTATTCTTATTCCAAGTTGCCTGACTTTTCTTTTAATTTTTAAATTTTTTAAATTTTTGAAGGTTTTCATACATACCACAGAATTCCTATGTATTGACATATCTAAGATTTAAACTCTAATTTCTACATACATGTGGCCTCACTTATGCATGAAAAGATGCATTTCACCTTTTAAAAGTTAAAATGTTGGTATTTTTGATGTGATATGAAAGATTTGGGTGGTATGAATGTAAAAGGTGGAATTTAGTTGTAAGATATGTAAATACATATGAAATACGTGGTATGCATGTAAATGCCTGCATTTTTTTGGTGTCTTATGATATGAGTACAATTTAATTTTAAATGATACTACTAGCGACCCTTCTACCACAATATATACTTTTGAAGTTCAGTAGTATGGCTGTCAATTTCGGTGGTTTTGGATCGTTTTCTTTTGAGATTGATCTGAAACTCAGTTATATTTTCTTTTTCATTTGGTTTTGAGGTTTCGGTCAAAACTTAATTTTTGGTGAGTTTTTGGACTATACTCTTCAGGATCATTTATAACTCTTAGATTTTAACTGAAAATTTACTAAAATTCTTGAGTAGATGTTCAAAGGTCTACAGGATTTTTATCACTGAGATGCCACCATATTTCTTCTGTATTTCAATGTGTGCCCAAAGTAGATAGGTAATCTTCTTTAGTTTAAACTTGAAGCCAACTTAATCCCTAAAGTGATGAGACTATCACAACTTCTGAAACTTTTCTGATGGGACTGCAATTAATATTGAAACTGATGTTTGAAACATTTTCAAAGAGTATAATTTTAATGTGTTTTTTATTTTCCTAGAAATTCATGCTTCATTAGTTTCACATTCTAAATATCGATAATTGCATTAGCTGATGGAGTTTTTTCTTAAAAGTTCTTGTTTTCTTTCTATAGGTCCGCATTTCAACGAAGCCTGAAGGTCAGGGATCCAAAGGTATCGCTTGGCATCATGTTAACTGTTACAGGGAGTTATTTCCATCAGTCGATATAGAGAAAGTGTCTGGCTGGGACAACTTACCTTTGCAAGATAAAGAAACTCTGTCAACAGTATCTAAGCAGGATGCAAGTACTGCTAAAAGAGGTAACTTTGCAATGAATTATCTGGAAAGTGAAAGGTTGATTGTGTCATTTTTTGCTATTGACGGCTCCCAAGCCCTTGATGCGAAAAGTGGAGGATTGCAATAGATAGCTGACAGCCAGCGTAAACATTTTGTCAAACATGACATTTATATGTATCTATATGTGTATTTTTTTTAAAATTTATTAGCGCAACGTACAAAAGAGGAAGTTTTACAACATGAAAATTCAAGGGAAAACAAGCGCAGGAAAGTTGGTGATCAGAAGATTTCAAAACATTCTGTATCTGATGGAAATGAAACAAGTGGCGCTAATAAGGATCTTGAAAGAAAACTGGAAGAGCAAAACAGGAATTTGTGGGCTATTAAAGATGAGCTTAAGAAGCAGGTTACCACTTCGGAGCTACGTGAAATGCTTGAACTTAACAAACAAGATTCAGCAGGGTCGGAACATGATCTACGAGAGCGTTGGTGAGTAATTTATTAATTTGTTTATCAACAATGTTACATAAAACAACTCAAATTACATTCTTCATTCGTGTCAGGAGATGCGCAATATAGGTGTCATTTATAGGCAAATTTTATGTTCTGAAGATGTCAATTCTGTCTAATTTTTTGATCGGGTGACTTTTGATCCATTTTGATGGCAGTTGTGTTTTGAACTCGATTTGTATAACATAACATTTGTAATTCACCATTTCAGTAACACTATTCTAATCGATTGTGAGAGTTCTTAAGTAATTGTGATATTTTTGGGCCTATCAACGCCATCTATTTTGTGAATGAGCGGTGTTTGGATTATTTCCACAACGATTGAAGAACTTTGAAATTATTTTGTGTGACATTGCATCCCTTGTCCATCGCCTTTAATAAGTGTAGCTCGAGTCAAGATGGGCAACATCTACAATAGTTCCACCTAATTAGTTGGATTTTTGGTTTGTGATGCTTGATGATTCTTATGGTTCAGGGGGAGTAAAAGCTAATATGAAACACTACATTATTTTTTTCTACTAGGTCTCTCACAATGACTTCTCTATTTTTGTTCCTATTTCTCTGCTACTTTAGTGATTCGTAGAATCCCTATTACCTACTCATCATTTTGTGGATTTCTATAATTACTCTGTAATTATTATTCTATTTATTTATTTATAGAATTTGGAATTATTTTATCATTATTATTCTTTGATTTTTTATATCTTCTATAAAAGCTCTCCTAGGATCTTATAAATATGACACAATTATTTTTGTGACATAATCAATTCTCTCCAATTTTTGTCATGATATTAGAGCTTTAGTTTTTTTTTTATTTCTAATCCTCCATTGCTACATTCTTTTCCATTTTCTCTTATTATTTATAACTGCAGCGTTCATCATTGCATTGCGTAAATGTTTTTTATCATTGCAACTTTTGATGTATTGCTGTAAATTGGTTCCATTGGTACAGCGTTTATCGTTGCATTGCTGCAGCTGTTTCAGTTTTTATTGTTTTTCTTCTGCATAGAATTTGATTTCTCTCTCCATGGACAAACAATGACAACATTCACATACCCTTAGTCTCGGGTCTCAGCTTGTCTTGAAATTGAGTGATGCAATCTAACTCTAATGGGAGACTTGCAAAACATCTTTTTAGTATGTTGGTTGAATGGAAATAATTATTTAATGTGGTCTCGATTGGTTCGCAAGAGCTTGAAGGGAAGAAAAAAATTATATCATTTATAAAGCATTGGAATTTGCAATTGTTATGTCTAAAAATTTTCTTATAAGATTGAAAGGTTGAATGGATATGTTCAATGAGACTCTACTGCACATAATCTCATACAACGTAATCTTGCAAATAATAATTTATAAAGAGGAAGCTTGATAATATTCTAATTTGTGCTAATGTTTGTAACCACAGATGTATAACTTCTATTGCTGTAATTTTCAAGAATTATAATGCAAACTTGAAATGGATGACTTTTATTCTTTAGCTTGAAGGGAAGTATGAAATGCCTGCATGATGTTCTTGCAAATAATAATTTATAAAGAGGAAGCTTGATAATATTCTAATATGTGCTAATGTTTGTAACCGCAGATGAATAACTTCTATTGCTGTAATTTTCAAGAATTATAATGCAAACTTGAAATGGATGACTTTTATTCTTTAGCTTGAAGTATGAAATGCCTGCATAATTTTCTCTAGTTGGGAGTCAAATTCACCAAGATTTTTGCTCTCTTTTCATCTTCTTTCTTTGCCACCTCATTGATTTGTTTCATACTACTTGCTCATCAATCTATGAACTTTTGTAAATTATTTTGTTATTATTATATTTCCGACTTGTTGGCCTATTTACTATTGAAATTACTTTGTAATTTCTTCAGTTTGTATTTTTTCCATCAAATCTATACTCCCTAATAATAGAAGATAGTGAAATAGTACTTGCATGATTTTGAAATATACAACAAATGATAAAGAATAAACCCATTAGATAAGTAGAAGAAATTAGTGTTGAAAATCTATGAAGAAAATTTGGGTAGATCTAAGGTAACATGTATGATTTTTTAAAAATAATTTTCTGTTTCGTATTGATTTTAACAACGTTATGTAGTACTTAACAAGAATTGATTTTTTTCATATGTTAACCTTTCTGTGTTATGCCCTTAGTTACTTTTACCTTTTTAGATGGTTTTGGGACTCAGGTAATTTTTATTTTATTTACACTACACTTCATGGGCATAATCAAATATTTTTAGAATACAATCATTATTCTTAGATATTTAGAAATGTTAATCTACCTGTAATTTACGATGCATGTACTACTACTCAGTGCTAAAACTTCCAGAAAGTGGTTATAGTTTTATTTAGAATGCTTACTCATTGCATTAGTATTCCATGTTAAGAATATTAACATGTATATCAATCAGCTCTTATGTATTTATATATCTAGCATGTAAATTTTAATTTTTACATGTCACCTTATCCATATGTGAAAAGGTATATTTCACTTGATGATACTTGCCGAACTAATGTATTGCAAATTTTCTTGCTTTGCTTTTCAAGTGCCGACGGAATGGTATTTGGAGCGCTTGAGAAATGCCCATTATGCTCTGGCTCTCTGCATTATTCTGGAGGCCAATATCGCTGCCATGGCTATGTGTCGGCATGGAGCAAGTGTTCATACTCGACTGCTGAACCTGTGCGCCGGAAGTTGAAGTGGAAAATTCCGGAAGGCACGAGTAATAAGTACCTTTTAAAGGTTAGTCCAGGGTTTGCTTGTAAATGTAAATCCACAGTTTTCTGGGTCTGATTTTAAAAGTACTCTCTATGAATAACAATTTTGCAGTGGTTTAAGTCACAAAAGGCTAAAAAGCCCAACAGAGTACTACCTCCTAAATCATCTTCTAATCATCCTGGTAACATATCTAGTGGCAAGCGGTCCCAACCGTCTACTAGTGAAAAATTGGAGGATTTGAAAGTTGCTTTAATTGGAGAAATTGGGAAGGAAATGGTATATTTTTTCCTTTGATATGTTATTTGTCTTTATTTATTTCTGAAGCATTATAGACATGTAAATGCAGAAATTTAAGATTTTTTTATGAAAATAGATGAATAATATTCCTTGTTCCGTCATTTCTTTTAAAGCTTGCTAGCAGGCTTAGGGGTTGGCGTTGCATCTATTCTTTGAAAATCTGTGCAGATTACTATTTTCAGGATGTTGTACTTAGGACTTGCTTTTTTACAAGGTTTATCTGTTTATGCAACTGAGAATCTGCAGGACGATTTGAAGCAAAAGCTTGAAGATTTTGGAGGAAAGGTTCATGCAAAGATTAACGAAGGTATATAATTTTCTTCTTAACAACTCATTGGAAGCTTGCATGTTTTGTTTCTTTACTTCACTGTTTAGACGTTGAATGCTTTGCATTTTTTTTTTTCTTAATTTTTTTTTTGACTATTAGATACTAGCTGCTTGATTGCATGTGGAGAGGTGCAAGTTTCGGACCCCGAAATTAAAAAAGCAAAGTATGATTTATTTTTCTGATACACATTTCTCATCGATAAAAAATTTATTTTCTTTTATATTATTTTTTCAAATTTGTGTATATTCTATTCTCTAATTTGTCAGGAAGTTGAAAGTTCCAATTTTAAGGGAGAATTACCTTGGCGAATGTATCGAGAAACAAAAGAAGCTTCCTTTTGAATTATATAAAGTGGAAGTTTCCGGTGAGACCATGCGTGGAATGGTCACCGTAAAAGTGAAGGGGCGCAGTGCCGTACACGAAGCTTCTGGCTTGCAAAATTCAGGTCATATTCTTGATGACGGCAAAAGCATCTATAACACAACTTTGAGTATGTCGGACCTATCGACTGGTATCAATAGGTGAGAGCCTTTGTAAGTGTATGTTCTTAATACATTTATTTTTGAGATGTATGAATTTTGTATATATAATATACTTACTATCTAGAAGCACTACAAAAAATTACCAAAAAAAATTGGCGGTGTTATTAATTTTGAACTTTTTTTATTGTACTTCATCATTTTGAGTTGATGTCTTAAGGAAGCTAGTTAATCTCAACAAATTGGTGGAGAAGTTTGCTTCTAGTCCAGTGAGTGTTAAATGAAATTTTGGCCTTGCAATGTAGCGAGGGAAAAAATGCTTTAAATTTATTTTGTCATCGCCATCAAAATCGGCATTCTTCTCCCAAAGATTTTGGATTGGTTTTATTAACCCTCCATCAATCCTTACTGAGTGTTACATGAAGTGCTAAATTAAAATTTTTTCAACTCATGTTGACAAGTTCTCACCTTGTTCATTTGGCTATACCTTTTCTTACAAATCCTTCCATATTAATTATAACTTTTTATCCTTTTATTTTATTTTATGACATCTATTATCCTTGTTGAAATCACATCGGTCTATTTTTCATGGTTTTCTTCAGTAGATGCTACTCCGATCACCCCTTAATTATAACTTTTTCCAATATCATTCTTAGTATTATCATAGATCAATCTTAAGATTCTTATTTCTTCTTCAGTCAAAAAAATTACAACTAATATCCAACCCAAGGATGGGCATATAGGCAATTTAATTGTAAAACATATCGTTATTCCTAATGATATTCTACTCTAGTATGATATCCTAAGGCACTTCTCTATTTTAGCTTTTTAACTTCAAATCAAGTTATGTCCACCATATTCTTTTTTTTAAAATATATTCAAGGCACTTAAATCTACATGTAGAGGTATCTTCTGACGTTTTACAATATTGACAGTTAATTATTAACTTTGGTCAACTTAATTTATCATAATTATTGATTGTTTGCTTCAATATTCTTTAGTCTCTTATAAACAAGTAATCTATGCAAAGAATTTGATTCTTCCTATATTTTTCTACGTATTGAATGGGTAAAAAAAAATTTCCTTCATAATTGTTCCTCTGGCAGAAAGTAATATTAGATTCTTCCATGTGAACCTGTGTTTCTCTAAGCTTATGTTCCCTTATCCCGTGTTATAATGTAATTGCTCAATTCATTATTTCGACCACAGTCCTGAACATTTCCTTTATTTGTAGAAGATTGGTATAAATTTTTTTTTTCTTCAACCATTTAGTTTTTTTAGTCATTAAAATTTCCTTAAAATTATTATTAATCAAGTTATCTCATATTACATTAGCTTTTCTTGATAGAAGAACGGAGAAGATGGTGATTTGGCAGGCTGTATAATATCTTGGAAGTATCAAAGACAAAATTTGTCACCAAATTTCGTCTTTTAGGCATGGTTGCATATCATTTCAGCAATCTAAATTTTATTTAATTTTATTGTATTGGAGCTACGGTCATGCTAAAAGATATCTTGGCATCTGGATTTTCTTTGTGTGGGAGCCATTATTTTTTGATTAATTGCCCAGATACCCTTTGAACAGTATATTTCAGCTTCCACCTGTTATGGTCCATGAAGTTCAAAATAATTCTGACTTATTTCAGTACTTCAAGCTATTACATACTTCAGGTCATTCAAGAGGACAGAGGGTCAAATTGTTATGTATTCCGAAAATGGGGAAGGGTTGGAAATGATAAAATTGGTGGGAGCAAATTGTCAGACTTGTCAAAGTCTCAATGCATTTTGGAATTTAAACGTCTGTTTCTTGAAAAGACTGGAAGCTCTTGGGAGGCGTGGGAGCAAGGGAGGTTTGAGAAACAACCTGGAAAATTTTGTCCTCTTGATATTGTAAGTTCTGATTCCGCTCGGTAACTTGAATGTTAAATAAGCTTTAATGGCTTTCCTGCTGCTCACAGTTCCTTGTAACTTGATTACTTCTGTAGGATTATGGAGTTAAACCAGCATTAAAAAACAAAGAGCCTAAGAGCACGAAGAGCAATCTTGATCCTCACGTACAAAGCCTAATGAAGATGCTTTTCAATGTTGAGACATACAGGTTACTCTCTCTCTTTCTCTTTCTTATTATTTTTGGGAAATTTACACACGTAGCACACAATTCTTATGTATGTACATATCTCAAACCCAAGCATTCATATTTACATAAATAGTATTTTGGTGCTTTAAATCTATGCATGAAAATGTGTATTTCACTTTTAAAATTTTGTAATAGTGCTATTTTTAATGTGATATTAAAGATTTGAGTACTATGTGTATAAATATGGTAGATGAGGTGCGAGATATGTAAATAAATAAGAATTGTGCTCTGTGTATGTAAATATCCCTTTATTTTTGTTAATTTTTTTTCCTAGATACTCTCATTGTGAGCTCCTAAAAGCTCAACCCTCCCTTACAGGGCTGCTATGCTGGAGTTTCAAATCGACATGACTGAAATGCCCCTGGGAAAGCTCAGTAAGAAGAACATTCAAAAGGGTATGCAAACGTGGTGTTGCCTGTATATTCTAGCCAATGTTTATAACCATTGACAGTAATACATAAAAGCCAAAATCAAGCATAAATTTTTTTCAGATCTGTGAAGTTTCGGAAGTTCACAATTATATATATAAATTTTTTTTTGTTGCAGGTTTTGAGGCCTTAACAGAGATACAAAATTTATTAAATAATAGCAATCGACATGAACCAGCTGTTAGAGAAAGCTTGATTGTTGATGCCAGCAATCGTTTCTTCACTCTTATCCCCTCCATCCACCCTCATGTTATAAGAGATGAAGATGAGTTCAAGGCAAAGGTATGCCCTGGCCAACTCGCCGACTTCCTCCATTGCCATAATGCTCGAGCTTCTGGGGCCCCAACTATGGAGTAAAGTGTCAAAATAGTCCCCTAACTATTTACATGGGGGCTGTTTTAGTCCCAATGTCTATATAAGTGCCAAATTAGGGTCTGTTTGGGGCAGCTGCAACTTATCCAACTTATTCAGATAAGCTGCTGATCCAGTCGGGTCTAGCTAGTTGGTTTCCAAATACGGAGTTTCCAAATATGGAGAATGAATGCGCTGATCAAACGCCGGGCCGGTGTTTTCAAAATGCGAAACGCAGTTTTAAGCTGCGCCAAACGGATACTTAGTCTATGGATTATTTAAATTGACACTCTAATAGTCCTCCATGCGGACTATTTCGGCCCCAATTTAAGGAGTATGGGGACTAATTTGATGCTTTTATGGACTCTAGGACTAAAATGGTCCTATGTAAATATTTGGGGACTATTTTAGTACTTCTCTCTTTTATTTGTTGTGCCCTTCTAACTTGTATCACCGGGTTTTCCTGGAATTTTTAGGTAAAAATGCTGGAGGCTCTTCAAGACATAGAAATAGCTTCCAGGCTAGTTGGTTTTGGTGAAGAAAATGATGAGACACTGGACGAGAAATACATGAAGCTTCAATGTGAAATTTCTCCATTGCCCCATGATAGTGAAGATTTTCAGATGGTTAAGAACTATCTTCTTAATACCCATGCTCCTACACATCAGGTTCAGAATGGTTTTCTTTGATGGCTTGGTTAATTTTCTTCTTGATTATGGGGCTTTTTGATATAATTTTTCTGGTTTTGTGATATCAGTACTGGAGCCTTGAATTGGAGGAGGTTTTTGCTCTGCAGAGGGAGGGAGAGTTTGACAAATATGCACCAAATAGAGATAAACTGAAGAATAAAATGCTCTTATGGCATGGTTGGGTTTTTCTTTCTTGCTTATCTATTAATGCTTCATTCGATAAAACCTTGACAGTATTGTGTTTTTGTTGTGCTATAAGAAACCTAATCATCATACTATGCTAAATAATTATATTTCTTAAGTTCAAATGCTCGTAAATTTATAGTGAAGGCTCCTGTGAAAAGTATGACCGCATTTTGTAAAAAAATAATTTCTTAGGTATGTATGCCCATATAAATCAGCACTCTTTTCTGAAAAGTCAAACAAGCGATAGGATTTACCAAATGAAGCCTGAAAAAAATTGAGATGGCGATTCATGATCTACTATTATAGTGAATAGTTTTCTTTAACTCTAATAGAAATTCTAACCGGAATTATCCATCCTTGCACGCTAATATTTATATTTTTCTTGTATTGAGAAAGTATCAAAAAGGTCCCTTGATTCTATACTGGGGGGTCATTTTACTTCCGAAGTTTTTAAAAGTGTCAATTTAGTCCCCAATGTTTTTTAATGTTGGTTAAAATAATCCCCAATGATGATTATTTTAGCTAATATTAAAACTGTTTGGGGACTAATTTAGCACTTATACACTAAGACTAAAATGACTACATGTAAATAGCTAGGGGGACTATTTTGCCACTTAACTTCCGTCCTAGCATCCTTCACATATACGTTAAAAAGCTTTGAAGCATTTGCACAACTTGTTGCAATGTTGATTGCACAACTTGTTGCAATGTTGATTTCACAACTTACATATATGTTGGAAGTAGTCTTCTAAAACTTGAAAGCTCTCAACAGGTTCTCGACTGACGAACTTTGTTGGCATTCTCAGCCAAGGATTGAGAATAGCTCCTCCCGAAGCTCCGGTGACCGGATACATGGTGATTCTCTTCCCTTGCTTGCTTCCACTTGTCTTCTAATGGTACTATTGGTGGTATTATAAGAGAACCGTCTTACGTTTATGGTTCTTCTTTGTGCGACAGTTTGGAAAAGGAGTTTACTTTGCTGATCTTGTGAGCAAGAGTGCACAGTATTGTTATGTTGACAAGAAGGATCCAGTTGGACTAATGCTGCTCAGTGAGGTTGCTCTGGGAGAGATGTATGAGCTCAAGGAAGCTAAGGTGAGCGCTCTAACAAATCCATGAAATGTCCGCTTACTCTTTTCATTTATGTGCAATGAAGTGTATTATTATGAAAAAAACTAGAATTTTTGAAACTGTTGTGGGCGTTATAATTTTTTTCTATTGAAATAAATTGGATGATAACATTCTTAGAGCTATCATATGTAAACTGTAGCAGATACGCTGAATTAAATGGCTCATGCCATGATTTTTTTTGACAAAAATTTTATGTTGGCTGCGAAGATGAGCTTGTAAAATGTTGTTTCTCAGTTCTCACCATTGAAATATTTGAAATGCTTCAAGAACTTCTTGTTAAAAACAGAACGGTGGCAGCTTTCTAGAAAACATGGATCTTAATTCTGTAATTCATAGGCTGCTTCCATCCAAGTTACATTGACTTATTTCATGAGCATCTTTTTGTGCGGCTGACCATTTTGATTAAATAGTTTTATTGCATTTTGAAACTGAGCTTGTGCATTTGATAGCTGCGACTTCATGCTCATATTAGAATTTTTTTTTAGGAAGATTTACCTACATACCGTCAATTCCTTTGTATTCACATATCTAACACCCAAACTTCAATTCTTACAATATACCACCTTACATATGAATAAAAAGGTCTATTTCTCTTTTTAAAAGTTCAAATGGTAGTATTTTTTATGCAATGTGACAGATTTGGGTGGCATGAATGTAAAAAGTGAATTTTTGGTGTTAGATATGAAAATTCATAAGAATTGAGTGATATGTATGTAAAGCACATGCTTTTGATGATCTGTAGCTTGAGTGATTATTCAACTTGTTTTAAAAGCTTACTGCAAAATCCGTTTTCAAGTTGTTTTCTATTCCTTCCAACTGCAGTTCATAGAAAAGCCACCAAAAGGAAAGCATTCAACAAAAGGACTGGGAAAGACTGTTCCTCTGGAGTCAGAATTTGTCAAGTGGAGAGATGTCACTGTCCCTTGTGGGAAGCCAGTGTCCTCTTCGGTTCGAGCATCAGAGCTCATGTATAACGAGTACATTGTCTATGATACTGCACAGGTTAGTATTTGATGACGAGAAATTTGTCAAAATGATCCCCGACTCCTTTGTAAGGTCATTTTAGTTCCAAAGTCTATAAAAATATCTATTTAATCCCCAATTATTTTAATTGGAGCTAAAATGGGACTAATTTGACTTTTTTATAGATTCTGGGATTAAAATGACCCTATGTAATTGGTCAGGAGATTATTTTGACATTTTACTCATTTGATAACCTAAAAATGCTCATTTTTATAGGAATGAGGTTTATTTTCTAGATTAAATGATCAAAATTAGCATTGGATTTTATAAGTGCGTTTATTTTAGTTTCAGAGTTTTTTATTTGTTCAATTTGGCCGCTCAACTCAATAGATTTCAACCATTTTGGTACCAAGCTTTTGTTATTTCTTTTGATGAAAATTGGAAGGAAGCTTTTTATGAGTGCATTTTGATTTTTTTAGCATCAATCTCATTATAATTTGAGTTGGTATTATATTATGAGATTGATCATAAAATCTAAAATGTTCTCTGAAAAAACTTTCCTCAAGCAATTTATGTCCATAGAATGTTGACAGCAGCACATATTTTGTTCAGATTTGGTAAGTTGAGAGGCTAAAGTTGACACCTTTAAAATTTTAGTGTCCATTTTGATTATTTACTCTCTTTTAATCATCTTTCCTAACTTTTGCTTGTTTTGATTAAACACATTTCTCACTTTGATAATTTAACAGATAAAGATGCAGTTCCTGTTGAAGGTGAGATTTCATCACAAATGGTGAAGGCAATATGGTGAGTTAAAAATGTTTTTGGTTGTAATTTTTTTGAGGAACTATGGGGGATATAAGATGCAAAATTCAATTTTTATTTGACACTCAACAGAGCCATCTTTACCTGGGTGGTTGCGAGTTTTGGCCTCCCCCATACTATCCTATGTACGAGTTTGTTTTGTGATCCTCTTGTTACTTTAAAAGTAATAATTATGTTTCATAATTATATGATAAACTCTAAATAATATTGCACACTTGTTAGGAAAATCTTTGTATTTATGCTATATGATTTTTATTTGTAAAGTTAAATGAATGGAAGATTGAAATATATACCACTCAAATCCTATGTATTTACATATTCTGCACTTAGACTTTAATTTTTAAACACATGCCACCTTACTGCATGAAAAGGAATGTTTCCTTTTTTTGAAGTTAAAAGTTTGGCTAAAGATGCAAAATTTCTTGTTCTTCACCACCTACACGCTTGGACAACACTTTTGATACTAACATTAGTGAACTCAATTTAGCTTTGCCGAAATATAAAATGTTATGATTATAAGCTTTTCTTTATAGAGAATTGATGAGGCATGTTAATGATTGTGATAAACATAATTCTCTTAAATCAAAATTCAGTGATTTTGTTCCAAGCAATACATATCATCTTACTTTACCTCAATTCACAAAGTACCTATCTTTCTAATGTTATTTACATAAAAGAACCATGGTATTTACCCTTCATTCATAAATATTATAGTTTTACATTCACAATCTTTAATATTTTATTGTTCTTGTTAACTATAGTACATAACTATATCCTCACTATAGCATATATATTTATTTATGAAAAGCCCAAGGGTTGATTGTATTGAAATAAAAAAATATACATAAATGTTGTATGAGACTGCCCAATAGAGATTCCCTACCCATATCCATACCCATATGATACCAAGTACAATAATACCTCAACAAAAAAGATACAGATAAACTAAAAAAAATTTAAAACATCCAGAAAACAAGTAGGCAAGTAGCAAGTAGCCAAGAACGAGCTAGTTTTGCCCTGCCTCTTCCTCCAGTTTTAAGAGCGGATCCAGATAATAAACTTTGAAGTGTCGTGTCATTGTCAGGAGTAATCAAAGTATCATCCATTAAGTTTCCAGTTTGGAGTGTGCCCTTAGCCTTCTTCTTCCGCCGTGAATCGTAAATCTGTCATTCTTCCTCTGAAGACTGGCTCATGTGATTTTCGGTCTGATTAGCTATTAGAACCACAGTAGAAGAAAAGACAGTCGTTGCCACAGTGATAGGTTCCAACGTATGTGAAGTATGAATTGTCACTTTTGTACCTGATGCTTCCTGAATAGAAGCTGCGAGGCTATCCTGATTTTCGGTTCGAACATTATCCCTTATAGTATGATCAGGAGAATGGTTCTCAGGGGCAGATACCAACTCCTGTCTTGTGGTGATTCCCTTCTCAAGTTGATTGTCATCAGGTTTGCTGGGAGTACGTTCAGACACATTGGGCGCACTGACAGCATGTTCCTGCTTTTTGACTACTGATTCTCAACTGTAGGTGCAATCTGAAACATTTCTCTTGCGGCTGTCCAAACATCTTGCAGTGGTTGCAGTAGTAAGGTTTTTGTTTCATAATGATTTTTTGCCAATAACCATTGTGAGCAGAGTCAAACTAGACTTCTTCTACATCTGGTAGTGTAATATCTCTTTCAATCAAAATCCTTGCAATAGAGAGCTTTCAGAAATGAACTGTAGGTATGTCTACCTGCAAATGTTTTCCAATGATTGTCCCAATTGCATATAAGATAGGTAGGTTAAAAAATTGAAGTTTAAGTTCACGTAATGAGAACCAGATAGGTGCAATTGGGGGTTCTTGACTGGGATCAAAATCAGGGGTCCATTTGAGCAATTTCATATGATTGCCCTCGATTGCGACAAATTTCTTTGAAAAAATCTTTGTGTAATCTTCTTCTATGCTCAGCTGTATCATAACATGTCTTTCGTCGAAAAGACCCACCTGCCAAGCTCCAACTAGTTTGAAATCTTCAAAAACCTTCCAGATAATCTCCATCTTAGGGCGATCTAATTGGAACTTTCCAACTAGTGTAAATTTGTATTTTCTTGCACAATTTGAAATTTTAATGTCAGAGAAGAATATTGCTGGTTTTTCCGTCTTTTTTCTCTACTTTTGTGATGAGATTTCAATCTTCATGTCTTGCAACAAAATCATGGTACATCTGTGGAAAGATCGGACCATCTGCGAGGTGAAAATAAGAGTTGTGTTTGTGAACCACTGTAGCATCATAGGGTTTGGCGGGTTTATCACCGACGAGGGTGGCAGGGTAGAAAAGCCCTGAGGCCATTAGGAAAGCCCGAGGACGAGAGGCGAGGACTGGAAGGTGCTGCCGCACGAGCAGCAGGCGACACACGACGACAACTGTAAGGCGCGACCGCACGAGCATCAGACGAGATGCCGAGTTCGACAACTGAGGCCGACGCAACCGCACGAACAGAGACGAGCAACGAAGCAGACGACGCACGTCAACAACAGCGACAACGACGAGTCTGACGGAAGTGACGAAAATCGATAAACGACGAGCAGAGCTTGATCGACGAAGAGATGTGAGCGAAATCCTGGCACAACGTGATCATCAGCGGGAGCGCCATCATATATATATATATATATATATATATATATATATATATATATATATATATATATATATATATGTGTGTGTTGGCTCAAGATTGAAATGTGGACTGGTTGGTTTGATCTGAACTCAAATCAAGCTAATTATGGCTCATTAACTTTGATAGGAGCTCGAGCTAGCTCAACTGAAGGAAATGTTAGTTCATATCAAATTTAATTCAAGCCTAGATTACAATATTCATAGTTGTTATCTATCTGAGGACACTATAATATTGGCATGTCTCTTTGTTTTTGATACATTTATAAAAATATATTCTTCTCATATGATTTCTAATATGTCTATTAACTATATATTCAGGATTTTTTTTTTTGATAATTATACAAATGTTTAACTCTGGAACAATAATTGAATCCCTTAAAACTCATAAGTTAGAATTTAGTCTAGAATTTTATAATATTTTCTTATTGTAATTTTCAAATTATTTTTTTTGCTGATAATGTCTTTCTTGTGGATAAGATGAGATAGAGAGAGAGAGAGAGAGAGAGAGAGAGAGAGAGAGAGAGAGAGAGAGCTAAAAAAATTGAACAATAAAAATCAAAATTTTAGTTTAATGGCTTTCATTTTAGTAGATCTAAAAATGAATACATGGAATGTAATTTTAGTGGTGGGGTTGTAACAATGAGTGATCAAGTCATTAAAATGGGAGAATATTTTAAATATCTTGGGTTTATTGTCCAATGTGATGGTAATATTGATTGGGATGTTATTAGTAAAATTCAAGTTGGATGGTTAAAGTTAAGAAAAGCATCAGGTTTATTGTGTGATAGAAAAACATCGCTTCAAGTTAAAGGAAAATTTTATAAGATGGTGGTGAAAACTAAGTGCTTTATGACACAGAATGTTGACCTATAAATGTGAAACATACCATTACGTTGTGCGTTGTTGAGATGAGATGCTCACGTGGATGTGTGGCTTTACACTCGTGGCAAGGTGCAAAACAAATATATCTGTGAAAAGGGTTGGAGTAGCTCTAGTGGCAGAAAAGATTAGAGAGTTACCTTAGATGGTTTAGTCACATTAAACATCGTCATTTGATGATCTTGTTAGAAAATTAGATGTTTTAGATTTTACTTATGTTAAGGACAGTATAGTTCAATCTAAAAAAAAAGTTGATTTTAATTTGTTAGAATTAAATAAAAATGTGACACTCAATAAAACACAACCGAGAAAAATGTTTGATGCAACTGACTTCATTAGTGTGATAAAAACTTGTTGCTGTTAATATTTTATCTATTTTACGGGCATGATAAAAGAAAAAAAAAGAGATTGTTTATTCAATTAAAAGTTTATTTTTTAAAAAAAAAATTGACTTTTTTTTATATAAGTGAACTTTTTGGAATCATTTGGTTCTCATTTTTGTAAATATTTTTATCAAAGTTTTTGGATATATTTAGTATTTATTAAATATTTTTCTATTATTTTAAAAGCTTTTGTGTATCAATAAAAGAACTTGTATAAATTTAATAATTAAAATATAATTAACCTTATAATTATTAAAAAATCATTAATTAAAGTTTCTTATAAATGCCCATCCTTATTCAAATCTCAAAGAGAGAGAGAGGGCTTTGGAAATTAAAAATCTATCTTTTATTATTCCATAAAAATTCATTAAGGAAACTAAAAATTTTATAAAAAGCTGGTAATTTTTTCAAATTAATTATTTATGTTAATTAAAATTGAAAGGCAATAATTAGAAGGGCTGTTGACATAATGTGACTTGTAAAGAATGAAATTGTCAAAATTTTGATAGGAGCCTCCTTAAAATGAAGACCTATTATTTCTTTGAAATTTTAGAGATAAAATTATTTTATCATTACTTTGTGTGTGTATATATATATATATATATATATATATATATACAATTAGTCAACTAAAATGAGATGTTTAAAGTTAATTGTTGATTCAGAATTGAATTGGATGATGTAATAAATATGAAAATATTTTAATATATTTTAAATGACGTAATAATGATGCAATTAAAATTCTTTCATTAAACCAATATATAACATTGTAATTTAGGAAATTTCGCTTTGGAATAGAAGATAATTTTAAAATAATATTTAAAAAATGATTATTGATATTATTATTTATTCTTTATGTAAATCATTTAATTTTTATTTAAATCATTTATAAGATGGTGGTGAGATCTGCAATGCTTTATGGCGCAAAATGTTAGCCTATAAAAGAGAACCATAAAACTAAGTTAAGTGTCGTTGAGATGAAAATGCTTAAGTGGATGAGCGGCTTTACGCTTATAGACAAAATGAGTAGTGAATATATCCATGAAAGGGTTGGTGCATCTCCATTAGCAGACAAGATTTAAATAGAGTCGTCTTAGATGGTCTGGTCACATTGAACGCTGACCATTTGATGATCCAATTAGGATGGTAGATGTTTTGATTCAGCTTATGCTAATAATGGTAGAGTTAGAACTAAAAAACTTGGCCATTTTGTATAAAAACAAATTTTAATTTATTAGAATCAAATGAAAATATGACACTCAATAGGACACAATGGACAAAAATGATTCATGTAGCCGACCTCATTTAGTGGGATAAAAGCTTATTGTTGTTGTCGTTGTTGCCGTATCAAAATTAAGAAAATAAAAATTAATCAATATTAGAACCAGACGACTCATTACAGACTGAATCGGTTCACCAGTTCAACTTTCGTCCAATTTTATGTTAAAAAAAATGTAGATACAAACTAAACAGATCGATAAGCCTGATTCATGGTTGAATTTGTCGAACCAATTGGTCCAACTAGACTCAACCAATACATGCTCCTTAATCTTCCAATAAAGATTCCACATTTGATTTTGACTAATGATTTTCTTTAAGCTAAACATTATTAACTTCAGACCTTGTCACCTTATCCTTAGCTGGTTTTATTTTATGCTCATTTATCCGAATTTAAGCTATATTTTAAATTATTAAAATTATTAAATATGTTTTTTTTTCCTTTAAAAAATTTAGACCATGAAGAGCCATAAATCAATCAAACAAGGGGTTTGAACAGATCCAAAGACCTTGAATAGAGCCATTTATTGCAATATAATCTAATAGAAAGTGATATTTGCAAAATCAAATTTCTTAATAGTTAATATAAAAATAAAAATAAAAATAAAAATAAAAATGGAAAAAAACTGAAAAAAGGGGGGAGAGAAAAGCATTCAAAGCCTTAATCTTCTCTAATTATCATTTTAAACTTAGATTTAATTAATTTGATTTTACTTTATTTGGCTGAAATAAATCCCATTTTATTATTTAATTGGAAAAGTTTCCATGAAATGTCAATTTATGATTTATTGTAATAATACATTCAATTATAAATTTTGTAAACATAATTTAAACTTCTGATTGCTTGTGTTTGTTTGAAAATTAGAGCTCATGCAGAAAATAAGAAAATAAATGAGATGTATTGTTGTGGAAAAGATTTTGACTACTTTTGTAAGAAATGGCATGTAAAATTCATGTATGAAAGCCAAGTGAAAGTATATGAAATAAGAAAATTAAACAACGATAAATCATTTATTAAAAATTTTGAATAGTAATGTATAGACTTGAGACTATATTTGTAATTTATTGTACATCATGAGTGCGCCAACACAGACCTCGACCAGATGTAATGGTCCAAAGGAAAGGGAAAACAACAAAGAAGGATCGAAGTCGAAGATGAAGGATAATTGAGTCAGGAGAAGGACAAAAAGAATGATGCGGGTCCGAACAGAGAAGTGAAACTTTGGAACCCTAAACAAAAGGAAAGGAAAAGATGGAATGCAATGGACATACAACCCTGCTTGGAGAGGGCTGCCATCTAAACCACCTAATTATATTCAAAACCATGCATGGATGGTCTCGATAATGCAAGATATGGTAGGTTGTTGTTTACTAGGAGTAATATGACTTATAACTTGATTGTAAATAAAGTTGCATGTGGTATGCATATTGTCCTAAGACTAATGCAAACATATTTTGAAATTTGAAATCTAAGTGTTTTATGCCTCACCACATTCACATGTTTAGTTTTAATTAGTGTTGAGTGCACCGAAGTAAGTTGTGTAATGGGTTATGCAAGTTCTTGATGATGAATACATAAAAGGTTTGTTTAAAAGCCAATTGGTATGGATTGACAAAACTTAATTTATAAGGCGGTGGTTCTCACAGGTCAAACCACCCCTTTCCGTGCAGTGAGTGAGGGCTCAAAGGCAAGGAATAGGAGCATTACATTTTCCATATGCCTACAAATCATGTTATCGTTCACATTCCTAAATTGAAAAATAATTCTACTCAGTTTTATTTGGTGTCAATCGAGGTTTCTTAGAGGTATGATTTTTCTATAGTTGTGAATGCAATGATCAATGTGGCTTACTTTTGATTATGAGTTTTGTTTTAAAAAGTTAAGTTGAAATTGTCTAGGCTGGGGTAGATGGTTTAGTCCTTAGGTGAGCCTATCAGTGATCCAAACAAAAGGAAGAAAAGTAAATATCGACCTATAATTTGGGCATATCTATAGAACGAAAACAAACTGACGGTATAGGTACCAACCCTAACTTATGTCAAACTCATCAACTAACATCAACCAGACTACCAGTTATGGTTTAGTTGAGATTCATCCTTCACTTTGTGTTTCGTCTTTTTTTGGATAGTTCAGATGTTCAAGTCAATTGACCATAACACTTCCTAACTCTATAGCAGAGAAGAAGACTCAAGAAAAGATCATAGCTTACTAGAGCAACTTATTTATTCATAGCAGCCTTGCAAAATAGTTAGCACACCATAATAACGTGTAAAGTAAATATAAGATGACATTTTGTATTTTGTCTTTATCAGCCCTGCAAAACGGAGTTAGAATGCTTCATTTTAATGAATGTGTTCATTTTGGTTATTAATGTGTTAATTCTTTTTTTTTTATTTAGAAAAGCCCAGTCAAGATACCCACGACTTTCCATCATCCTGGATTTTCAGGTTCCTTGATTGACTTAGTCGAGAGAGATGGTCGAGTCTACTCTGATCAGAAGATTCTTGTCGAGAACTATGAGTTGTGTCTTCCAAAAGATCTTTATAGATTCAAGTAGCAGGTTTAAATTTGCATTCAGTGATCTTTGTTCATTAGGGTTTCATTAGGGACGCTCTTGACTATGAGAATGTCTTTGCTATTGGGAGTTAGGAGTTTGGAAGGTTGGTTAGAGAGCCTAAGGTGTATGTAGAGCTCCCAAGATGTGGCTATTTATAGCCATGGGAGGCCATGGATTGAAGCTCTTAGGTGCTTGGGGTTCTCTGGTGGCTCCTTAGAGGATGAACAGAGGGATTTCAGAGGCTTGGGTAGAGGGAATGAAACTCTTCTCCATGCTTGGTGTACTTGACCATGGAAGATGGAGGTGAAGGAGGCATGACAAGGGCTTGAGGTGATTGGGATAACTTTTGATGCGCTGGCTAAAATGAGTGTTAGTGTGGTTTGACCCTCTCATGAGGTGATTTTAATTAAGTGTGTAAGTTTGTCCTTTTGTGTTTATTTTAAGATCTAATTAATTTAATTTAATTTATAATTGGGTTTTTGTGTCATGGTAGGTCATTTGAGTCATCGGTTTGATTTTAGGGATAAAAGGTTTGGGCTTAAGTCAAAAGTCTTTTGGTTTAGGCTAGGGCTTTAGGTTGGTCATTTTAGGCCTTTAAGATTAATTAACTAGATTAGTTTATTCGATTTATAATTCTATTTATTTAATTTTTTTAATTTGATTTTGAGTTTAACTTGGTAATTTTAATTCGTTTGGTGTTAAATTAGTTTGATTAATAATTTTAGTGATGTTTATTTGTTGATATTTGGTTGGTAGAAATTTTATTTTAATTTTATCACAGTTTGGTTTAATCTTGATATTCTTATATGGGTTGAGCATTTTAAACTTATGATTCAATTTAATGTGTTTTAGTGGTAATTTGCTCTTCAGGGTTGTTTGAGTTTGGGAAAGCAATTAGGTAGGCTCTAAACCTAACTTAGGTGGCCTAATTTTTTTTAATTTAAATTTTTGACGTTATGGTTTTCTTAGTTTAGTTTAGGGTTTTAGTACAAAGAGTAAATTCCTTTTTAGCCTAAGACTGGCCTCATGCCCAATGGGCCTCTTCTAGATCAGAGAGGGCTTTGAAGGTAGTCAACAGATTATCACAGGGATTCCCAGGACTCTAGGCTTCAAGGGTTGCCTAGGGCATCCTCCACCTATAAGAATTCAACTTGAGCTTCTACCAATTTCAAACCTCATCTTCTCAACTAATAGTTGAGGATCCAGGCTTAAACTTATGAAACCGTAAGTGAATGTAGAATTGGTTTGGAGTTCTATGTGAGTAAGTTCCATTTCTAGGCATCTAATAAGGCCACTAAGGCTAGATCCTAGGCTTCTATAGGGAGAAAAAGAGGTCCTCACAAAAGTAAGGTCAACATCTCTAATATGATATTGGTATAAATTTATTTAAAAGAGTTTAATTAGATTTTTCATATTGGTTTTGATAATAAAGTTGTCTTTGGTCTTTTACATAAACTTGCATCCTCTTTTGGGAGGTTTATCCAACACCTTTAAGTGTGCTCATTGATTGTCATTAAATTATTCAATATGCTTTTGAGATGTGTTGATGTTTTCCCTATTATTTGTGCTTTTACACAATAGATGAGATCTACATAAGAGTGAATTATATCCAATATTAGCGATAAATAAAAGGACTTTGGATGAAGCACTCCGACAAAGACTCCTCTTAATAGCTCAATATCTACCCCCTGTAATTTGTTAAGCCACAGGGAAGTTTATTTAAAAATACTCTTTAAGCGAGTTTCCTTAATTTTGATAAATTCTTATAAGGTAAGATTATTCATGAGCGGTTCTTGGTTTGTAATGAATTGCTCTATAAAGAGTCTAGCAAATTTGTCAAAGTTGTGGATAGTTCCTTTAGGAAGAAAATATAACTAAGTACGATCTTTGCATTTTAAAAATTGGAAAAACATAACAAATGAGAGCATTAGAGGCTCTTTGAATGTGCATGATAGTTTTGTAGTGATTAATATATTAAAATAGTTGAAACATCCAATCAAAAGAATTACTAACAAGTAGCTTTAACCCATTAGAATGGAATACTAAAGGCTTATATTTTTTAAGAATGAAGATTCTTAAAAGCTACATCAATGAGTGGGTTGATTTCTATCCCTTAAAACAATTGAACAAGATGCAATTCATCTCATCTAATTTTATGATGAGTATCCATGGAATGAGGTCAAGTCAACTCCACTAAGGATGGTGGAAGATCAAAAATTGGATGAACAATATGAGAAAAAAAGAGTTAACTAATAGCATCAACCAATTCTAAGTTAAGCAATGTTGGGGATGGTACTTCAACATGATGGTAAAAAGACCTCATATCACTACATTGATCAGCTATACATTACTGATTTTGTGGTTGATAATTTCTATGTTTTGATGTTGCCCCCTATTTGTTAATCTCTTGTAACAATTGAAGAATTTAAGCTTGAATCTATTCCATTATCTGCATACGTTCCTCTAACGTTATGGTTGTATTGCCTTCTTGATTGAAGATGGAAAGTCTCTCATTATAGAAGTATTCGAAGTGTGTTGGGAATCACTTCTCATATAATCACTTCTTCACACCAAATAATTTAAGTGTGTTGAGAATCACTTCTCCATCATCCATTCCAAATAATCAAATATATATTTGAAGTTATAAAATTGCATTCTTCTCTTCAACAAGAGAAGTTTGACAATTGTTGACGACCATTCATTCTAAGCTTTCTTTAAAAAAGCGAACTTAACTAACTTTTTTCCCCCTCATATTGAAAATGAGCTTTCACATTGAAAATGAGCTTCTAATTTAATAAATTTTAGAGAAAATCATAAATTACTTTAGTAGGTATTAATTCTTTAATTATAGTTCATGTTTTAATATTAAAGTGCCACAATAATCTTAAATTTAAATGATCCTAAGTTTATCGTAGTCCTCTCATCAAGTCACTCAATTTGATTATAAATATGTCAAATTTAGAAGTCAATTAATTACTTCAGGTTGAAACAATTAATTGCCAAAAAATTTAATGGCCCAAAATAACATATTAATATCTTCACATTATTGCACAAATAACCAAAACACATAATATGTATAAAAAAAGATCCATTTACCTACATTCCACCCATTCTTATATATTTACACATTAAATATCTAAACTTTATCTTTTACATTTACACCCCTCATATCTTTCATATCACATAAAAATATATCACTACTTTAACTTAAAAAATGAATACATATTTTTTTAGGGGTAAGGTGACAATTCATGCAAATACATAGGATCCAAGTGAAAATGTACATTAATCTTTCAAAATTAAAACTATATTAGTCTTTTCATACATATTTTCTATTAAAAGAAAAATACATTAAAATTGAAAAAAAAAAAAAAAAAAAGCTAACTTGCAAGAAATATCAATTAACTAAATACCTAACAATTCCCAAATTTTTTAATTTTCTCACTATTTAAACAATTTACCAAATTACCCAAAAAGTCAGTACAACTCCGTCCTTCCAGATCAAAACGAAAGCCCCTCAAGAACAGCGAAAAACAGCGAAAGCCGGAGCGTTCGCCGGAGCAGATTCGTAATAGAAGGGCGCCGCCGGATGCCGCCACTCTCGATTTGCATGCCGAACTTCCGCCACCACCGTCGGCGATTCCTCCTCCGGCGGCCGTAGATCTCCAGTCGAAGGGAAGGAGACGATATC
The DNA here is from genome assembly GCA_003013225.1 of Phalaenopsis aphrodite. Classification (NCBI taxonomy): domain Eukaryota; kingdom Viridiplantae; phylum Streptophyta; class Magnoliopsida; order Asparagales; family Orchidaceae; genus Phalaenopsis; species Phalaenopsis aphrodite. The sequence continues at coordinate 2,764,756 of NEWO01000016.1, forward strand.
GAGTGGCGAGAGAAGAGGGATGGCGACCTTCCACTCGGCGAAGCTCCCCGGTGGCGGCCCTACCTGAATCGATGATGGAGCGTGCATCCGCAGCCTGGTTTGGTTCCGGCGAGTTTCGCCGGCGGTGGTGGTTTCCGATGCTAACGCCGTCGACATCTTCGAGATTATGATGGAAAGAAGGGTTTGTGGCTTGTGAGCTTTAAAGGGGAAGGGGATAAGGGCGAATTGAAGCGCATGTGGCTCGCACGTGGGAGGAATAATGAATCTTTTATTTAGGAGATTTTTTTATAGAAGATATTTTTTTAGAAAATTGAGCGAATAAAATTTAAATATCTATTTTGATATGAATATAAATCATAAATTAAGGCATTGACATTCATACCACCCAATTTCTATATATTTGCATATGTGCACCTAGAGAAAATATGACATCAAGACTCCTCACGTAGAGTTAGGTGCGGAGTCCAATGAAATCAGACCATGTGACAGTGGCATAAAAAAAAATTGTGCGGTAACATAAGAGAATATATCTCCCGTGTTATTCAGGTGTTATTATGTGTTATTCATATATTGTTATGTGTTATTCAAGTGTTATTGATATGTTATTGTTATTATAATACCGAGAATATTCTTATAACACAACAACACTTAAATAACATACAATAACATCCGAATAACACAGAATAACACCGAAGGGGATATTCCGCTGCGTTATCGGGCCAATTTTTATTTTTTTTCTGTCACATCTACGTGGCGTGATTTCATTGGGCTCCGAACGTAACTCCACTTGCAGAGTTCTTTTGCAATATTTTTTCACGACACCTATGTTTTATTTTTTATATATGTTTCATTTAATTTTTTTATATCACATAAAATTTATAATTATTTTTGCTTAAAAAAATGAAATGCTTTTTTTACATGGATGAGTAAAGTGATATATATGTAAAAACTAAAATTTAGATATTAGATATGAAAATAAATGAGAATTAAATGGTGTGTAAATAATTAGAAAATAAGGGGAAATTTTAAAATGTGAATAGTTCTAGGAAGATATTTTTGTTCTTCATTGAAAGGTATAAAATAATTATTAAAATCTCATTATTTATTATCTTATCCAATAATTTTATCTATAAAAATAATTTTTACATAAATTTTGGTTTTATATTGATTTAAATATAAATTCATGAAGAGATAATTTTTTTCAAAAAATCAGTCTAAATTAAACATATAAATATTATTTATTAAAAATATATTAATGTCGAATCATTATTTATTTATTTAAATAAAATGATAATTCAGCTGTAAGCTGATTTGAGTTTATGAAATTAATGTTAAATTTAATTAATCAACATCATAAACTAATTCAACATGAAAATGATGGTGTAAGAAGTATCAAAATTATTTTTAAAAAATTATAATTAATTTAATTATAACAAAATGAAGATAGACGTATTCTCCAAGTCTGAACTATATATTTTGTTTTTTGATCCCCCACCAGGAGAACGAAGGAGATGATATGATTGGAAGAGAAGGCCAAGAGAGTTATGGGAGTCACAACGCAATGTCTCCCGAAAAAAAAGCCTAAAGTCATGTCATATGAAAATCTGTCCATAATGATTTGATGAAAAAACCACTATGTGCATGTCAGTATGTCAGACGGCTCAAAGATGAGGATGTAACATATATCAATTCTTACGTGAGTTTTGACTTTTGTGTACTTATAATTACAAGGATTACCGAGAGGCGAGCTAAGCTAGTAAATTTGATTGGGCTATTTCATTAGATGAAATGGTTAGACCAGTACATCGAGCTGGTTTGCTAAAATAGCATGGTAGGTTAGCTAGCTAGTGCAAGACAGTTGGTACATAGGCGATTTAGGTTGGTAGTTCATCTTAATGATTTACTCTGATGAAAGTTGGGTTGACCCAGACCCACTAGGCATGTTGAGTTAGAACTTTGTGGGTTTTTGATATACAATATCACATCAATAATATCATTATTTTATCTTTTAGAAGGAGAAATTACCACTAGAAGGATTTACAAATTTATCTATATAATAAGTAAAATGTAATTTTTTTTTCTTATTTAATTTAGGCATGATGCGTGCTAGAAAATTTGCGGCACTAGAGTAATGAATTATCATCTTAGCATTGCACGAGAATTCAACAGACACAGATAACATAAGAGAAGTAAGCGAGATGAGACACCTCGACTTTTTACATGGAAAACCCTTGAAGGGGGGAAACCACGGGGTCTAGCCCAGTTGAAATAATCAACTATAAAAGATGAGTACACAAGTTAATTCTTCTCCTAAGTTAGGGAAGGTAAAATTACAAAGTTGTATAAATATAATCTGGCTGTAGTACTAGGTGACAATATGTTGCAGGGGTCATTGTTGATTGTTGTGGAGGCAGTAGTCTGTGTGAGTATTGTAGATGGTTGCTCTAGAAATGTTGATTGACCAAAGAAACTGTAATAAGCAGTGACATGAGCTGTGGATCACATAGATCGTAGTGTTATGAATGACGTTCGTAGGTCATCGGGACAGGAGTTGGGAGCTGCACGAGCTGTGAAGCACAAAGACTGTAGGGGCGAATATGAATGATATTTGTAGGTCGTGAAGGCTAGAGTCGGGAGCTGCATGAGCTGATGACCACGTAGGTCGTTTGGGCAAATATGAATAACATTCATAGGTCGTGGCGGCCGGAGTTGGGAGCCACATGAGCTATGTACGACATAATCGTAGGGGCGAGTATGAATGACGTCCATAAGCCGCGGGGGTAAGAGTCAGGGGTTGCACAAGCTGTGAACCATGTAGGTCATTATTGACACATGTACCGTAGTGATGAGCTCATGTCCCACGATGATGACTGACGACATCTGGTTGTTGGTGATCGATGTTGACTGTCGACAGTGACTGACGACGATTGAAGGGTGTCGACAACGACTGACAGTGGTCGATGGCAATCGACAGTGGTCGACGACGGGTGGGATGGTGCTGGACTTCAGCTCCTTCTCAGAGCTTCCAGTTCTCCCTGTAGCTTCAAGTTTCCCCCTCATGTGAGGGGTGGGGCTTTATTTATAGTGTTCTGGGTGTCATTAATGCATGAATATGAATCATTTTAATTAGATGGTCCAGAGAGCTTCCTCTAATAAAATAATATTTAATGGAGATTTAAGTGTCTTAACGATGTCAGAATTGCACAATCTTGGGCTCGTTAGATTCTTTTTGTCGAGACGCTCGATTCGACTATAAACTTGTCAGATTCAACAACCGTTTGATCTTCCAAATTTGTCTAAAAAAATTCCTAGAATGGTTTAATGACTTGATCCGGGCTTGATTTGACTCACATTAGAATGACTTTGATTAATATCATTAGGTCCGTCTCATCGAGCCAGTCTATTTGACTATAAATTTGTTGAAATCGGAGCTATGGATGAATTTTTATCAATGTTTGAATATCCGTTGCTCAAAATATTATCTCGAGATCCGTGCTATTTTCTTGAGATTCGTTCTGGATTACGAAGAATTGTTGGTGGCGTATGAAGTCAATTTACTAATTTTGCATCCCCCACCTCTCTCGATGTATTTTTTTTTTGTCTAAAACTAAAAGAAAAAAATATTTGATCATTGTGTCCACCATAAAAAAATGCTATTAATTTCGGCTCCAAATTTAGAAATAAAGTATGTTTAGCTGTTAGATATGTAAATCCACAGTAATTAAGTGACATTTATGTAAATCTCTTTATTATAAAAAATATTATAATATGGGCACATAGTAAATGGCAAGGAGAAAACATTGGGCATCGGGACGGCCAACTCGAGACGATTACACGTGGAAGCGTAGG
>NEWO01000016.1:2769095-2789175 GCA_003013225.1 Phalaenopsis aphrodite
TACATTACATTTCTATTTTGGGGTATTTACATACGAACCACCTAATTCCTATGTAGTTACATATCTAACCCCTAGATTTTTTTTTTTACATTTATACCATCCAAAAATTTCCTCTCTTCAAAAGTGCCCCCAATTTAACTTTTTTTTTAATTAAATACTGGTTTTTATGCATAAATAAGATGACGTGCGTAAAAAATGAAGTTTAGATGGTATATATGTAAATAGATATGAATTGTGTGGTACGTATGTAAATCATTCTTTCTTTTTTATGCCTCTAATTTAATAATTAAAAAAAAATATGGATTATTTATGTGTTGCCTCGAAGGTTATTCAAGAACATAATAATATTCCTAAGTAACATGAAAATAAAATAAAAAAAGGAAAATTTTCACACGTACCACACAATTCGTATGCATTAGCATATCACCTAAACTTCAATAGAGTCCTGCCTTCTCTTGAGGTAAGACCTAAGCTTGAGCCAAAAGAAGGCTGAAGCTTTGAGGAAGAGCTGAAGTCCAGCATCACTTACGTACTGTAGATCCGACAGATACCTCCTACTCTGGCAGCCTGCGATGCCAACTCTGGTCACGCCACCAGCCAACTCCGACGACCACCGCAACCTACTCCGGCTAACGTTGCCTTTGGGGTAAGAAAACTGACGAGGATGTCAGTTACTTAAGTGGGAGAGATTGTGAAACCCATTAAGTAGAATGAAACTAAACTCTTAAACATCGAGACACATTTTGGTGGAACAAGTTGTGACAACGGAATTTCAAGAAAAACTTTAAAGTTAAGCATGCTCGTCATAGAGCACTCCTAGGATGGGTAACCACTTAGGAAGTTACACCAACGGGCAAAACCGTGAGACCTTAAGCAAAGCAGATAATACCATGATGGGTGAGAGTTTGCCTTGTCACACAACGCACCCTAAAGATGGTATGACAACCAGACCAATATGTTATAGTCAGCCAGGTCACTAAGATGAATGAAGAGATCTGTCAGGTTGCAATCACATATGATAGAAGGCCAACATAGGGTCGAGGACTCTATGACCGGCATGGTGGAGACTTTAGCAGATCATCGGGGGAAGTGATTAATGAAATTTATAGAAGAGGAGACGGAGGAAGAGGAGAGGGAGGGAGATGACGATTAAGCATTACTTTTGGTATTTCTTTGATTTATTTTTAGCAATACATTGAATATTAACTCTGGATTTTTTTGGTTTATTTGTTGATGTTTCTTTGGACATATTGTTACATTCTTTGAACTTGCACCATCGATATTTACTTGAGCTATAATCTATGCTAATATTGATTATTTGTGGTTGTAAAAACTATTGTTGCGTTCTAGATTCAATATATCATGCTGGTTGTGAAAATGTAACTGTTTTTAACAATTTTTTTTCCTACATGACACATTTGTGTCTGATTTGTGTCTAATAATCCGATGGAAAAATGACAATTTTGATATGTTGTTCTTCGATATTATTTGATGCTAATTCGCCACTAATTTTAATGTCTGATTTTTTTGACGCAAATTCAGGCGCATGCCTAGCCTCAACGATAACCGATGCAAAGACGATGCAAACAAGACATAAAAAAATTGTGGGGATTATTTCGATGCTAAATAGATAAAAATTATACTACCGACCCTTGTTTTACCCGCAAAAAAAATTATACGTAAATTTGATGCAAATTTGAAAATAACCCTTAAATACCGTCAGATTTGCCTCTGATTTGCGTCTTATATGTCTGACCCAAACTTCAAATATTCCTGTAGAGAAAGTCTATGAAAAACACTTCCAGGCTAGTGGCAATCTTCACTTCTGTCTTGATAAGTCATTCACATTAACGTCCCAGACGCTACAGTGGTGAGGCAGTCATCTTACGTCTTTTTGAGACATCAAATCTTCGGGAACTGCTTCCAAATTGCGGGCAACTTTCATTAAAAATAATGCTTCCTCAGCACCCCTACCATACTGGTGTTCTTCTTCAACTTTATATCAAGAAGGTGGTCTTTTCGAGGCTCAACACGCGGGTTGTTTTATAAGCTCGTGTGGAAACCCCCCGACTGGTAGATAAAAAAATTAAGAGAGTCAACTAGAAAGTTGCTAAATATTATTCTTGAGTATGACTGCAATCATATTTAACAAAAAAAAAAAAAAGTACGGTCTATTATAACATTTGTCTTAGTTTTGAGAAACACAGAGCTTCTCTGACACCTCATTCTAGACTTAATCAATTCGTGGGGGAGCCAATTCGACTTTTTTTCATTACAGGCTCTGCTCGTCAAGCAAAAGTTTTGATTAACAACCTAAGGTATGTCAAAAATTCTTGGTGGATTTCTTCGATTTCTTCCATAACAAGTTACGATCGTCAATTAGAAGCTTTGACTGATAACCTCAAATAGGTCAACCATTATTAGTGGATTTCATAAGACTTTGCTCATTATAAGTCAACACCGTCGAACATCTCTGACCATACAACATAAGTTGGATCTTACATCTTTAATGAATTCTTTTTTCGACTCTGCTTCCATGCAGGCTAACATCGTCGAGCATTTTTTTGTTATACAAACTAGAACAGATCTTACATTTTTCATGGATTACTATCGTCTCTTCCCACTTCATGCTGTTCATGCTGTGGTCAACGAACATCTGCAATGAGAAGGGGATCAAGGCGAATTGAACCACATGTGGCTGCCACGTGGGAGGAAGGATGAATCATTTAGGTTGGAAATTTCTTATTTTGACATAAATATAATTCAAAAATAAGGGGCATTTACATGCATACCACTCAAATCTTTTGTATCACATAATTGTCATTATTTTAGCTTTAAAAAAATGAAATACATCAATTCATGCATAAGTAAAGTGATATATACGCAAAAATTAAAGGATTGTTTGGTTTGCCGAAAATAAAGTACAATATAAAATGTTTGCAGAGTACTGTTATTATCATGTATTTAAATACTTTATGGTTGTTTGATTCGCAGTAAAATAAACACGAAACTTTATATATATATATATATATATACATAGTTTGATTTAAGTAGATTAAAAATAATGTAACGGCGGCAGCTGAGGGGCGTCGGCGGTGGAAGGAGGTGCGGCGCTGACAAAAGGAAAAAAAAAAAATTCCATCAAGACTCTGAACGTTGAGTTACGTTTGGATTGCAATAGTTAGGAATATCTCGCTATGTTACATGAACATTTCATCTGCATTATTTATAAAAAATGAAGTGTTATTCGATTAATTTTCGGTGTTATTGAAATATTCTCACACGTTATTTGATTTGAGGTTGTGTTATTCGACATATTCCCCGTGTTATTTCAATTTCCACTATGTTATTGGAATAACACAACCCCAAATCAATTAACACGGGGGAATATTCCAATAACACTTCAACCACAAATCAATTAACGCAGAAGAACATTCCAATAACATCGCAAAGTAATCGAATAACATAACATAATACTCAAATAACACTTCATTGTTTTACAAATAACACAGATGAAATATTCCTATAACACAACAGGATATTCCTGTCCGAACGTACCTCTACGTTCGGAGCCCCGACGTAATATGCACTCTGACGAAAGGGGGTTTTCAAACTTCACATTGTATTTGTACTTCCTGATATCAATCACATAATTTCCTCAAATCCCTCTAAAAAAGTTACAATACACCACAAATCCTTCCAACCGAACAGACCCTTAGATATTAAATATGTAAACACACATGAATTGAATGGGTATGTAAATCCTTCCTTGGAAAAATAAGGAGAAATTTTAAACTGTGAAAACTTCTTAAAAAATATTTTTCCTCTTCCACCAATATTTTTTAAAGGCATAAAATATTTATTAAAATCCAATAATTTCACCTATTTTGAGTGATTTTTACAAATAAGTTAAAATTTTAATTTATCCCGATTAAATTGGAAATTAATGGGGAGACAAATCATTCAAAAATTCGGTCTAAATTAAACATATAAATATTATTTATTAAAAATCTATAAATTACATCCTCATCTTTAACCCATGACACAGCTCATTTGGTTTGTATTATTTATTTATATTTTAAACAAGAAGATAATTGGAATTTATCAAATTAATCTTATATTTAATTAATCCAGATCGTAAGCTAATTCAACATGGAAATGATGGCTTAAGAATTAACAAATATACTAAAAAAAATTAAAGTTAATTATAATATGTTTTTATTATTAAGATTATTATTGCTTTCAATATAAATGGAATATAATAGTAATTTTATAAATTTAGATTTTTTTTTAAAGAAAAAGGGGAATTTAGGTACATGCCACCCAATTCATATGTATTAACATTTGTGTGGGACATTCTATTTATTTATATTTTTTCATTGTGCTTTGGTTATTTGAACAGTTTTGTACATACCTCTTTACTTCAGAGTTTTTTATTCCTAATTATGTTTTCTATTTACTTCTTGAATATTATTTTCTTATATTGGTTTTGTTTGTAATCTTATATGATTGTAGTTAATTCATTGATGCTCATGTGTTAGCCAGTTCGAAACTGAAATACATGGATACAACTTGAGAAATGCATATAAAGAGAGTTGCAGTTGTCGTATGGTTAATGTATGAAAAATAATCTCGTTCATAGAGCACTCCCCTTGCATGACATCCTCATATGCTAGCGACAAATGGGTTGGGATGTTGCTTACGGGCCACCCAACGAAATTTGATAATATGTTTTGCATGATACAAGCGGTATTCACCAATTTGTTGGAGGAACTACACAAAAATTATGGACTTCACGGCTAATTCAGAACGACTTCGTGAAAGGTGTTATCAATAACCCCTACATATTATCTCAAAATGAATGAATGTAGGAGCTATAAAGCGATTTCAACATTCTTCCAATACGATTTGCAGATACTTTTCAGTAGGATTGAATGCACTTGTATGTTTTTCTTCACAAGTAACAGAATCAACAGATCCTATATTCGAACAGACCATCACAGAGATTTCACACGATGTGCGGTATATGTCATACTTTAAGGTAATTTCTTTTATTTATTACATTCAATTTTTAAATAAATATTGTAATTACATAACTCTTCGTTAATTTTTTAGAATTTTATTTGAGCAATCGATGGAACACATGATGATGCACGTGTTCCAAATAATGAGAAGATCATATTTATCGGTCGTTATGGATCTCTAACATAGAGTTTCATGACGATATGCAACTTCAACATACACTTCACTTTTGTCATGGTCGGTTAGAAGGGTAGTGCACATGACAGTTGAATTTTCAAAGCTGCAACACGAAATATCAAGTACATCTTCCCATATCCACCCACAGGTTCACTTGAGAACAAGCTGCTCTCCTGATTCATTATTCTTTCAATGCTAACATGCAATTGACATCAAGTAAATGTCATTTAATTGATGTCGGATATCCGTTGCAACGAGTGTATCTCAAGCCCTATCATGATATGAGATACCACTTACCTGACTTTGAGCAAGCAAACAATGTAACACGAGGCAGGAAAGAAATGCTCAATAAAAAGATATTCCTCCTTACGTTGTGTTATTGAGACAACTTTTGGTGTTGAAGAAGACATGGGTTATACTTCATGATAAACCATCTTGCCCTTTTCCCAAACAAGTGCAGATTGTGATTTTCATGATGATCATTGTGGTTATACTTTTTTTAGTGTGGACAAAGATCATGAGCATGTCCCTGCCGAGGCATATGAGTACTGCCTTAGATAGTCTTTGTCACAGGCTGAAATTGATGTTCTCGAGGTCTGTATTAAAAACGAGAAAGGTGTAGCAGCATGACAGAGTTAAGAGAACAAATTACAAATGTGATACTATAAGGATGATTTGAGTATTCATCATATTGTTAATTTAATGGTTGTTCAAGTGATTCACTATTCATTGTATTTGCATTTTATTCAGTTCATGTTTATTTTTGTTTTTTTGTGTATTTGATATTGATTGTTTAGGTTGTTTACACAGTTTGTAAATGTGTCTTTTTTTTTCCTTTGCATTTCTTTTATCAGCACCTCCTCCACACGCACCTCCACACAGCACCAGAAACATTATTATTAACAAATTCAATACAATCTTTTATCCATTTTACAAATGCTCGCTAAAATATCCAAATTCATGTTAAAATCCCAACTCAAATTCAACACATACACAATACTTGAATATTGTTATTAACAAATCCAACAATCACTTTCATCCATTTTTGAAATTCCAACATAAATATGCAAATTCATGTTTTAAAATCACAACCCATATTCAACACATACACAACACCCGAAATATTACTATTAACAAATCCAACACCAACATATCCAAATTTCAAATTCGCCACTCAAATATCAAAACTCATAAAAAAATTTGAAGCTCATTGAAAAGCACTAACCATTCACAGCAAAGATATCGAGTAGCACTACTTATGGTGCTAGGTATGTAATTATCCTAATAAAGTCAAAACAAATAGATCGAATCCACAAATCGAACAAACCACATACATGGCACCCGAAGCATTGCTAACAACAAAAGAACCAAAATCAAAGCTCACCGCAAAGCACTAATCCGAGCAATAGTTCTAACTGAAATAGAAATTCACAGTTCGTCAAAAGCATAAACCAAAATCATTATGGATGCAACATGAAGTATCAAAACCACCAAACCGAAAAGGGAGAGGGGAAGAGAGAATACAGAACTCACCGCAATAACCACCAACCAAAAAAAGTGATCCCCTACACAGAGCATAGAGTGCACATAACCACCAAAAATCTAGTGGAAGAAAAGAGAGAAGAGGGAGAAAAATTTAAGGGTCACCAAAACAACCACTTGAAACCAACAATAGCCAACTGGAAACAACGCCTAGCCACAGATCCAAGAGAGAGAGCGGTACTTAGGGCAGAAGAATCGCTAGAGAGTGAACGGGTTGAGAGAGAAAAAAAAAACACGAGAAGAGGGACGTAGGGTAAATTGCAAGCTAAGAAATGCAAGTTACAGGGGTGAACCCGCGACCACGTTTTATCAAAACTTTTTAAGGACGCCGTCGTGACTTTTTTTCTAACCACACGAAACGAAGTTTTTACAATGTGTCGCACAAAAAGTTCCTCACCAAACAGAAGAAACCAATGGGCATTAGCGTTTGATCTGCTAGAAGGATCAGCGACGGACAATTGGAGACCATTGCATGTGGAAGCCTTAGAACTATGATAGGTAGTAACTACTAAAAAAATTTTGCATTGAAATTTATTTTCGGGCTCCTTTTTTTTTTTAGTGTTTCAATATTAGATATTATTGAATCCCTATTTTTCTGTGAATCACATCCCAGGAGTTAGAGCATATATATATATATANTTGAATGCACTTGTATGTTTTTCTTCACAAGTAACAGAATCAACAGATCCTATATTCGAACAGACCATCACAGAGATTTCACACGATGTGCGGTATATGTCATACTTTAAGGTAATTTCTTTTATTTATTACATTCAATTTTTAAATAAATATTGTAATTACATAACTCTTCGTTAATTTTTTAGAATTTTATTTGAGCAATCGATGGAACACATGATGATGCACGTGTTCCAAATAATGAGAAGATCATATTTATCGGTCGTTATGGATCTCTAACATAGAGTTTCATGACGATATGCAACTTCAACATACACTTCACTTTTGTCATGGTCGGTTAGAAGGGTAGTGCACATGACAGTTGAATTTTCAAAGCTGCAACACGAAATATCAAGTACATCTTCCCATATCCACCCACAGGTTCACTTGAGAACAAGCTGCTCTCCTGATTCATTATTCTTTCAATGCTAACATGCAATTGACATCAAGTAAATGTCATTTAATTGATGTCGGATATCCGTTGCAACGAGTGTATCTCAAGCCCTATCATGATATGAGATACCACTTACCTGACTTTGAGCAAGCAAACAATGTAACACGAGGCAGGAAAGAAATGCTCAATAAAAAGATATTCCTCCTTACGTTGTGTTATTGAGACAACTTTTGGTGTTGAAGAAGACATGGGTTATACTTCATGATAAACCATCTTGCCCTTTTCCCAAACAAGTGCAGATTGTGATTTTCATGATGATCATTGTGGTTATACTTTTTTTAGTGTGGACAAAGATCATGAGCATGTCCCTGCCGAGGCATATGAGTACTGCCTTAGATAGTCTTTGTCACAGGCTGAAATTGATGTTCTCGAGGTCTGTATTAAAAACGAGAAAGGTGTAGCAGCATGACAGAGTTAAGAGAACAAATTACAAATGTGATACTATAAGGATGATTTGAGTATTCATCATATTGTTAATTTAATGGTTGTTCAAGTGATTCACTATTCATTGTATTTGCATTTTATTCAGTTCATGTTTATTTTTGTTTTTTTGTGTATTTAATATTGATTGTTTAGGTTGTTTACACAGTTTGTAAATGTGTCTTTTTTTTTCCTTTGCATTTCTTTTATCAGCACCTCCTCCACACGCACCTCCACACAGCACCAGCAACATTATTATTAACAAATTCAATACAATCTTTTATCCATTTTACAAATGCTCGCTAAAATATCCAAATTCATGTTAAAATCCCAACTCAAATTCAACACATACACAATACTTGAATATTGTTATTAACAAATCCAACAATCACTTTCATCCATTTTTGAAATTCCAACATAAATATGCAAATTCATGTTTTAAAATCACAACCCATATTCAACACATACACAACACCCGAAATATTACTATTAACAAATCCAACACCAACATATCCAAATTTCAAATTCGCCACTCAAATATCAAAACTCATAAAAAATTTTGAAGCTCATTAAAAAGCACTAACCATTCACAGCAAAGATATCGAGTAGCACTACTTATGGTGCTAGGTATGTAATTATCCTAATAAAGTCAAAACAAATAGATCAAATCCACAAATCGAACAAACCACATACATGGCACCCGAAGCATTGCTAACAACAAAAGAACCAAAATCAAAGCTCACCGCAAAGCACTAATCCGAGCAATAGTTCTAACTGAAATAGAAATTCACAGTTCGTCAAAAGCATAAACCAAAATCATTATGGATGCAACATGAAGTATCAAAACCACCAAACCGAAAAGGGAGAGGGGAAGAGAGAATACAGAACTCACCGCAATAACCACCAACCAAAAAAAATGATTCCCTACACAGAGCATAGAGTGCACATAACCACCAAAAATCTAGTGGAAGAAAAGAGAGAAGAGGGAGAAAAATTTAAGGGTCACCAAAACAACCACTCGAAACCAACAATAGCCAACTGGAAACAACGCCTAGCCACAGATCCAAGAGAGAGAGCGGTACCTAGGGCAGAAGAATCGCTAGAGAGTGAACGGGTTGAGAGAGAAAAAAAAAACACGAGAAGAGGGATGTAGGGTAAATTGCAAGCTAAGAAATGCAGGTTACAGGGTTGAACCCGCGACCACGTTTTATCAAAACTTTTTAAGGACGCCGTCGTGACTTTTTTTCTAACCACACGAAACGAAGTTTTTACAATGTGTCGCACAAAAAGTTCCTCACCAAACAGAAGAAACCAATGGGCATTAGCGTTTGATCTGCTAGAAGGATCAGCGACGGACAATTGGAGACCATTGCATGTGGAAGCCTTAGAACTATGATAGGTAGTAACTACTAAAAAATTTTTGCATTCACCTAAGTAGACTTACAGTGAGCCCCCCACAGAGAGAGAGAGAGAGAGAGAGAGAGAGAGAGAGAGAGAGAGAGAGCAATAAAATAATGAACATTAAAAAATAAAAAAATCTCCATATTTAGAAAGGAAAATATAATTTATGATATTATATTTCTACTAATTTTTAATAGGGTCGTTATATGATATTTTACATATTTTAAATATGTGAGTGTATTGCTCAGCTACCCTATGACATGTCACTAAAGCTAGTTCGGTCTGCTTGACTAAGTTGGCGTAGTCGGTTAGTTGGATTCAATTAGCTTCGGATTGGCAAAACTGGCTTGGTCTGCTAGACTTTCGAGTATGACAATTGACCCTAGATCCCTAAATGAGGACCTCCTATCGTTAGAGTGATATATGTTATCAAGTAAAGGTTGTATCGTTGTAAATCAATAGATACCTCATTCCTTGGCGATGGAGGTTCTTCAGGACAATTATGAGACTATGTTGTATTGTCAATTCCTGGTATCTAATGAGAAGCCTCGTGGGCGTTCATGGAATGACTTTTGTTATTGAGGAACTAATTCTTTCTTTGTTTTTATCTGCCAATGGCCAGGTCGATGCCTTCACTCGACTTTCTTGTAGTGGTTAACTCGGGTGTTGATCTATCTATTTAAGTCCAATCAGCTCAGACTTGAATCATTCGTTCTGTCATTCTTCTGGTTTGTTGGTCATTTTCCTTGGCTCTGATGACTGCGTCCAATATGATAAGTGAGGTCTCTCTCTCCTGTTAGTGGGCCCTTTGCTGTAATTTTTTCTCGGAATTCGTGTTGGCATATTATTGATATAAATATATATTTCTGCAAAATTAAATGTAAATGAAATACTGTTTTAAAATTAGATTTGGTCATTTATAGTTGATATTTGTTTTTTCCCCAAAAATAAAAAGTTGATATTTTTTTGTTCCTTTCAGTCGTCACTTCATGAATCATATATGTATGCTTGGAAGATAGTCTGGACGTTTTTGGGGCATTTACATACATACCACCCAATTTCTATGTATTTCTTTGTCTAACACCGTAAAATTTAATATTTATATTTATACCACCCAAATCTTTCTTTTATTTTGAAAAATACCATCATTTGAACTTTTTATAGAAGCTAAATAAACCTTTTCATGCATAGGTATAGTGCCTTGTATGTAAAAAAATGAAATTTAGGTGTTAGATATGTAAATACATATGAATTGTGTGGTACGTATGTAAATCTTTCCTTCATTCTTTTTTATGTCTCTAATTTAAGGTCTGTTTGGGCATGAACAACTTATTTAATAATCTACTGATAAGCTAGGTGCGGTGACTATTACAAATTTTTATTTTTTAAAAAAGTCAGACCGCTGTCAATAAGCTGCCACCGCATCGGTGTGAAAACGCAGTTTTCTGTATTTTGAAAACGCATAAGCTGTCAAAGCGCAGTTACCCAAACAGGTCAGGCGTGTTTTCGAAACGCAACCGCACCAAATAAGCTACCTCAAACGGGCCCTCAATTAAGAAAAACTATGGATTATTTAAAAGTTTTGCGTTGAAGGTTATTAATAATATTCATAAATAATTTCATTAACCCAATAGTAAGTAGTGTGAACTAAAAAATTAACATAAAAGTGAATAAAAAATATATTTATATAAAAAAAAAATACACATGTACCACACAATTAGTATGTATTTACATAACTAACACTTAAAATTTAAAATTTATATTTATAATATATTGTTATAATGGGTGAAAACGTGCATTTAAATTTTTAAAAATTAATAATAGTGATATTCTTATATGATGTTAAGGATTTGAGTGCTCTACATATAAAAGTGAGAATTTAGGTGTTAGATGTATAAATATTGTACATAAAAAAGCTTGGATCTCGAGGAGATCCAACATTCCAGAAGAGAGCAGTACGACAAAGGATGACCCACCAACAAAACATTAGGAGCGCACTTATTCGATCAGAAGTAGTTGTTTTAGCCAAAGCCGAAGAATGAACGAACCAAGAGTAGGACAAAAAGAATGATCAAACGATATAAATTTGAACTAATCAAACTTACATTCTGACCTTACCACTACAAACAAGTCGGCCGAAAGCATCGACCTACCTTCCATTATATCCGACCCAAGGAATCAATTCCTCACTATCACCAACCATCTCACTGGCAGCCCCAAGGCTCCTCACCATAAACCAAGTATTTGCAATACAATAGTTTTATAGCCATCCCACGGACTCTCCTTATCGAGGAACGAGCTATTTATCTTGTTATGGAGATTCATCATCTGCCCAATAGCCAAGTCTCGCCCCGGCGACAGGAGCTCTTCACTCAGGGATCGATGGCCAACAACCATACTAGATCAACCGATTGGCAAAGCCTAGCCGACCGAGTTAATTCTGCCGACATGAGGCTAATAATCAAGCTCAACCGATCAACACCACCAACTCAGCTTAGCTTACTAGATCAGTCTCACCAAGCTGAAGTCATACTAGTCCAGATGGCCAAGCCAGAATCCTACCGAGCGATAAAACTCATATATGTAAAATACATGGAATATCTTGTATAACCCCCATTAAAGCAGGGTCAGACGTGTAATATTATTATGTTGTATAATTTTTCCTTTAAATAGGGAAAGTTTTTTTTTTTAATAAACAGGGATAGACAAAATGTGTCACTGTTCATTACTATTTACTTGTCTCTTTCTGCCTCCCTCCCTCTCTCTTCTTATGCTATATTCATTGGGTATGATTAAAGAAAAAATAAAGATTCAACATCCTAAAAGGTACAGTGAGAGTGAATCACACCACGAACAAGAAGAGGAGCAACACACGGAGAAGAAACTCGTAATAGAGACAATGATAATATGGGGCACACAAAAAAGTTTATCAAAGTATAATCTTAAAAAATAAAATACATCTTTTCATGCATAAATGAAACGATACACATATAAAAGTTAAAGTTTAGCTATTAGATATATAAATACATGAGAATTGAATAAATCCTTCAATAAAGAGAAATTCTAAACTGTGAAAACTTCTTAAAGATATTTTTCTTCTTCCACCAATCTTGTTGAAAGGTATAAAATAATTATTGAAATCTCATCATTTCTTATCCTATCCAATAATTTCACCTATTTTAATACCTCCCATCAAATTTATTAAAAAATATTATTAATTAATTTAATTATAACATATTTTTATCCTTAAGAATATTATTGCATTCAATATAAAAGGAATAATGTAAAAATAATATTATAAATTTAAATTATCATTTTCAAAAAAAGGACATTTAAGTACATATGACCCAATTCCTAGGCATTAACATGTCTACCAACTATTTTTTTTTTCTTTTGTTTATAACATCCAAATCATTCAAATACTTTTAGGGTGTAGGTCATGTAATATCAATGAGTTCGCACAATCGATGAGAGGGTTGATTGGAGGAGAATGAGACGAGAGGCGTATGAGAGTTCTGTGAGAGTCACAACATAAGACTGTCCCCTGAAAAAGATCTGAACATAAGACTGTCCCCTGAAAAAGATCTGGAGAGAGTCGATCCCCCCCGGAATCTCCCTCTTCTTTTTATACATGTACACAAAAAATATATCAAAATACAAGTAATGTCATACAGAAGTATGTCAACGGTGACTTGACGGAAAGATGATTACGTGTGTATCAGAAGGTTCATAAATGATGATGTGACATATGTCAATCATTGACTAATTAGGCTATTGAATTTGATTAGTCATGACATTAGATAGGATGGTCAGATCAATACGACGAGTTAGTTAGCCAAGACAACTCGACATCTAGTTCAAGACAACTGACACATCAACGAGTTAGGTCGGCGAGTCACCCTAATGGTTTACTCCATCGAAGCTGCATGACAATGGTAGGCCGTCACCACGAAAAAAATTTCCAAAACAAAATTAGATATTGTTGAATCCCAAAACATACACTAAATTTTAGAGCATTAAAAAAAAATTAGAGAAAGAGAGAAAAATAATGAACAATAAAATGTTGTGTAATAGTCTTTTCTCATAAACCGGTTTTCATATTTAAAGGAGAGTATAATATGTAATATTATATTTTGTTAATTTTTAATGGAGCAGTTACATGATATTTTAAGTATTTTATATATGTGAGCCTATTGCTCGGCTGCCTATGACTTGTTAGTAAAACCGGTTCGGTTGGCATGACTAAGTTGATGTAGCCTATCATGGCAAGACAAGCTTTATCAGCTAGTCTTTATCGATCAATTGGTTCAGTCCCACTGTCGACCCTCGATTCCAAAATGAAGACCTCCTATCGGCAGAACGAAACTAGGTTATCGAGCAGAGATTTGATCGTCGTAACTTGATCGATAGCTCGCTCGTTAACCAAGGAGGTTTTTCAGGACAATTATGAAGCCCTATTGTATTGTCAGTTCTTAAACTCCGATGAGAAGCTTCGTGGGAGTCCGTGGAATTGCTGGTGCTTGAAAAACTGGATTATTTCCTTTGGTTTTTCTTCCAAGGGGTAGGTTGATGTCTTCACTCGACTTTGTTGCGGTATTTACTTGGGCGTTCATATCTTTGTTCAAGTTCAATCAGCTCCGACTTGTATCGTTATTTTTGTCATTCTCCTGACTCAATGTTGGCCTTCATTTTAGCCTTGGCTCAGATGACTGCATCCAATCTTCTAAAGTGCAACATATTATTCTCCTGCCAGCAAACCCTTATTCGTTGCACTTCCTTTTTTTTTTTTTTTTTTTGGACCGTTGGATTTTCTCAGAATTCGTGTTGACACATTCTTGATGTACATATATATTTCTGCAAAACAAAATATAAATGAAATATTGTTTTAATTTTTTTTTTTGCGAGATTTAATTTTTGTAAAAGAAATTTAAATTTCTAATTTTTTAGTCCGATTAATTAAGATAAAAAAAAAATTTGATTAAGACATGTTGGCGGCATGATTCATATATAAGATTTGGTCATTTATAGTTGATATTTTTTTGTTCCTAAAAGTCCTCACTTTATGAATCATCTATGTATTCTTGGAAGATAGTGTGGTGCTAACATGGACGGCATCTTGAAAATTTTTATATTACATTTCTTTTTTGGGGCATTTCCATACATGCCACCCAGAGTCATTTCCCTTTCACACCTCCTTGTCTGATCTTTTGAAAAGTCGCATCTCTTTGAACTCTTTGAAGACAATATCTCCTGATTTTTATCGAGAGTTTTTTTAGGTGACTTCGGTTATCTAAGATGTGATAAACTATAGGGGTTTGCCTTTATAGGAAACTTTTAAGAATCTGATTTAATACAAATTTTATTTAATTTTTTTTGTATTAAATATAAGAACTTATCGGTCAACATAAAAAAAAAAGTTTTTTGCAGACTTATACGGATGTCATAAATTTTTTATTTATATATCTAACACAGTAAAATTTAATTTTTACATTTATACCACCCAAATCTTTCTTGTCTCATAAAAAAATACCACCATTTTAACTTTTTATTAAAGCTAAATAAACCTTTTCATAGGTATAGTGCCTTGTATGTAAAAAAATAAAGTTTAGGTGTTAGATATGTAAATACATATGAATTGGGTGGTACGTATGTAAATTTTTCTTCATTTTTATGTCTCTAATTTCATAATTAAAATAACTCTTTGGGTAATAGGCAGTGCAAATTAACGTGAAAGACAGCAAAATTAAAAATAAAGGAAAATTTATCTACATAGCACACAATTAGTATGTATTTACATATCTACCTTCTAAAATTTAATATTTATATTTATAATACTTTGTTGTTAGAAACGAAAATGAAAATTTCTTTTTTTTAAAATTGGTAATTGACACTTCATTAATAAATTTTCATCATCTGACACTACTCTTGTGGCATAGCATGGATCTCAAGATAATTTTTGAGCTAGAAATGTTCATATTTCGATCAAAAGTCATCCAGAAGTATTTTAACGAAACTTATGGTCAAACTGATCGGCTTGATGAGACAGACACAACGGTACAAAACTAGTCCAATTTGTGTTTAAGAGCTTTCAAGGCATAATTGGAAAGCTGAGTCCAAATCCAACATGCTTATTGTCAAATTGAGTGTCTCGGTGAGACGAATCCAACGAGCTCAAGGATACTCAATTCTGAAATCATTAAGACACTTAAGTGGTCATCAAATGTCACTCGATCGAAGTAATTTCTCCCAGTCGTTTGATCAGAGTGGCCTGAATTTTTCCTTTATGTGTTATTAGGGTTGCAAATGAACCAATGTGTTGGATGAATGACTTGAACTCGGCTCGATTATGTTCGTTCAAATTAATAAATAATCAAGCTTGAGCAATTTTTAAAAAGCTCAGAGCTTACATGAACTAAACATGAACATACTTGAATTTGTTTATTTATGTGCACAAACAAGCTCGTTTGTTGTCAACAAATAAATTTTTAAATACTCGATATTAAGCTCAATTTTATGATATATTATTTAAATAAAATTTAATTAACTAGAATTTATTTAATTATAGATTTAATAGTAATATATTATTATATAAATAATATTTTTCAGTTAATTATTAATTATTTATTTATTTTATTAAAGTTTAGGTTTTAGATGTGAAAATGCATAAGACTTATGTGGTATGTAAGAAATGCTGCTTAAGAAAAACTTTAAACCTCTGCAAATCTCGCTTTCCCTCTGGCTTCTCCCAGTTTCTCGTCTCCCAGTTTCACCTGAAACATACGAAACCTTGAGTTGTTAGAGCATGCAAGCAGTAACGACGAGATCGTGATGGGCAAAGATCTCTACATTCTAGTCCACAAAATCTTCTCGTTCCACTCTGCTCATAAATCAAACACAATCAAAAGTGATGTTGATAAAGTGAAATGTAATCATTGTAAGTTATAAATGATAAAGAAGAAAGATGGTGCAACAATTAGATATACAAATTTATCCAAAAAAGCTAGGAAAATGACAAGTGCATATCAATATGGAAAAACCAACACCTACATCTGCATGTAGGAGTTGGGTGCAAATTTTGAAGTATTATCATGTTAAAATATGAGAGATTACGTCCCACATGATCATGATTCGTGAGTTACCTTTCATCTTAACAAAATTTTGTTTGATAAATTAGTAGGTGGGATCGAATTTATAAAATTTTTTATTGAATTTTTTATATGAAAATCAAGATACTTTTTTGAGTTCTTAGCTCGTTTATATACTTGTTCACTTGTCATAAACAAATCAAGTCAAACATTGAAAAAAAACTAAACAAGTCAAGCTTGAACAATATATAAAAACTCGATGCAAGCTCAAGTCGAACATGAATAACATATAATTTTACCAAGCCAAGTTCGAATTATGATATAATTGACTAGACTCGGCTCAGTTTAGAGTCCAACATTGCTTATGCACCGTAGATATAACAAATTGTCATCAAATGTCGTCCGATTAGGGGAATCTCTCCAAGGAGTTTGATCAGAGTGGTTTGAATTCCTTTCTTACTTGCAATATGGATTCTATAAATAGAGTCACACCCTCTCTTGAAAAGGGAGAGAGATCTGAAGCCAGAAGAATGCTGAAATTTGGAAGAGATGGAGTCCAACATTGCTTCTGTACCATAGATTCGGTGAAGGCCTTTCACTCGGACACCAGCCGCCGCCAACTCTGGTCAACATCGCCCACCCACTTCAGCTATCGTTACCGTCATTAGCCATCTCAAGTTGCCTTTGCCTCTGACCAACTCTTTCTGTCGTCCCTCTAATACCAGCTGCCGCCAATTCTGACCATCGTTGCTTTCAAACTTTAATAGTTATCAGCTCTGACATCCGTCACCGTGAACTTTGGTCAACTCTGATGGCCAACTTCGACCACTACCACCACAGATATAGTGTGATGAAATCTCTCGAGGATGGTGTAACGACACAACCCATATATGGTACAACTGCACACCCAAATGTGGTGTAACAATGCATCCCATATACAATGTAATAACTTCCAGAAGATGGTGTAATAATGTACCTCAAATATAGTATAACGACACATCCTGATGACGGTGTAACAACACTCCCACATACAGTGAAAAATAAATTTCGAAGATAGAACAATAATGTAACCCAAAGATAGGGTAAAAATGCATCCAAGATATGGTGTGATGACATATTCCAAAGACGATTACTTTCTATGAACTCTTAAAGCTCCCTCTTTACAGCTTCTGACTCTAGCCCTTACAGCCTACGGACGTCATCACAACGTCTTACGTGACTAACTATAGCCTATGTGCTCCACAACTCGTGTAGCTCTGGCTCTGGCCCTGCGGACTACGGACACCATCACATCTCACCACTACGACTTTCGTGACCAACTAGAACTTATATGGTCCACAACTCGTGTAGCCCTCGATTGTGGCCACTGCGACCTATGGATGTCATCATAGCTCACAACTACGGCATACGTGACCAACTATGGCCTACATGGTCCATAGCTTGTGAAAGCCCTTAATGACGAGTCTCTACGACTCACCAACATCATCACAACTTACTACTACGGGTTATGTGACCAACTATAACCTAAATGACTCACAGCTACTGTAGCTTTCTACTACGGTTCATGTGGCCAATCAACATTCCTAAGGCAACCATCTATGACCCACATAGTCAACTACTACCCTGAATTTCAATTACGACCTATACGCAAGCTGGTGCCATGACCACTATCTACAATATTTATGGTTGATTACTACCTTCATAGCAATTGACTACAACTCTTGCAAACTGCTATCATTGAGAACCAGATTCATTACAGTCTAGCTACGACTATTATCGATGAATCATTGTTGTACATTTACAATGATCAACTTTATAACTTTATCTCCCCTAATTCATAAGAAGAGCAGTCTATGTACTTACCATTCATAACTAATTATTTTAACTAGTCCAGACCTCATGTTTTTCCCCTTTTTTTTAGAGTTTTTCATGAAAAAAGTTAAAGTGCCGCCTCTTCCTTCTCTTTAATTACCTGATTGTGTGCCGGGTTTTTTGTGTAACATTAAGACGATAATTCATTACTCTATTGTCACAGACCTTTCTAACATGCATCAGTAATAGTTATATTTTTTAATGCAGTGTTAAAAAAATTGAGAGATCTACATATAAATATGAATATTTTAAGTGTCCGATATATAAATATATAAGAGCTGTGTGCTCTCTCTATAATCTCCCTACTATCTAGCCTTTTAATTTGGCTTCCTAGTTTTCTCCAGCGCCCTCTCTGTGCAGTTTGTTTCTGCTTTGTTTTGACTTCTTGGTGGCTCTTTGCTGGTCTTTTTTGGCCTGTTTTTTGGGGTTCTTTTGCGTCGGTTGTATCTCTGGGTGGAGTACTTTATGTGATTGTTGTTGTACAAATCTACATTGCCTGCATTTTCAGACCTCTTCTCTAACACATACATATTATATTTATTTTATAAAAGAAATAGTGATTTTAATGCATATTTTGACTACCGTAGAGAGCAAGTAAACGTTTCCAAGCCTAATATTAAGACCTTACGTGTCCCACAAATGTACAATTTAATTCATAGCACACTAAGAATTATGGGTGCATGGTTTAGGAATATATAATGGTGCATTTGCATGTGTACACAATGTGTGTCCATCAAAAATATGACAACACTGATCTTAAACTCGAAAAAATTCAGATTGTCCAGAAGGGAAGTATACAACAAAGACTGGCCTATTGTTAAGAGATTGTAAGACCCACTTGACTAAAAGATCCGAACCGTATGAGCCAAAACAACATGGGCAAAGCCGGTCGGACCACGCGGTGGATAAGAAGACAACTAAATGTTCTAGCACGGACTATTCTTGCAGAAACGAGACAAAAGTGCATTAGAGCTAACCGCTACAAGAAAGACGACTCGATAAGATGGCCTACCTTTAGTATGGTCGACCCAAGAGAAGATCTGGTTCGACAGTATCTCCAACCATCCTAGAGATGCCCTAGAGGCTCCTCAGCAGTGTCAAGAATTGACAACCAAACTAGACCATACCATCATTCAATGCTGGCCAAGCTCGATTCACCGAGTTGATTCTGTCAACTCAAAGCTAGCTGAGCTTAGCTGATCAAGCCAAAAAGTAACTGGAGGATAAGTCTATACATGTAAAATATCAAAAATATCCTAGTATAGACCTCGTCCAAACACAAGAAAAAAAGTAATATCATCACTTGCTCTTTCTTATAAAGAGGAAATATTTTATGAATAAACATGATAAATTATTGTTCACTTCTCTCTCTTATTGTCTCCCTCTCTTCGTCTCTCCTTACTTGCACTCTCTTCATTGGGTGTGATTCACA
>NEWO01000016.1:2789284-2821128 GCA_003013225.1 Phalaenopsis aphrodite
TTGAGCCAATTTTAAAAGCTTGAAGCTTAAATTAAATAAACATGAACAGAATTGAACTTGTTCATTTATGTTCACAAACAAACTCATTTGTTGTTCAATAAATAGCTTGTTAAAGACTCGATATTAAGCTCTGAGATAGCTTATTACGTACATGATATATTATTTAAATAAAATTTAACTAACTAGAATATTAACTCATTTGTTGATAGCTTGATGATTTCTCGCATCATATATGATATATAAATACTTGATATTAAGTTTCTTCAGGTTTTAAACTTCGGTAGGACAAACCCCAGACTGACCCTCAGTTCGCTCCGAGATTTGTCCTTGTAACGAGCCTATGAGAAAATCGGAGGATTTAATTTGATCCTCGCAATGACCAGCTTTTGATTTCTTCACAACCCTTTTTTTTCCTCATTTCCTCTGTCGAAGCTTCCTCAATTGATTTTCACTTCACATCTAGTTTTGAGGATTTTGCTCGCATACATCCAAGAGTCTTAAGAAGAGCATCCTTGTCAACGGGTGAGACACTCTCACCAGACATTGTTGCAGACTCAGACAGAAGAGAAAGGAAAGGAGAGAAAATCGCGTGCAAGTCCCTATCACACTATGTCTTATTTATAATAGCCAAGGCACGGAAATTCAAGGAAGTCATTTATTAAGTAATTATATAATACAATTCATACTTGTATTTTTGTATCATTAAAAGGTTCTTTTATTCTTACTCACAACACAACTTTTAAGAAGCAAGAAAATCAGGGAATTTAATATGTATACAAAAATACGAAACCAATCTCAAAGCAATCCAACGAACAGATTAAAGGACAATTGCTAGAAGATCAAGCGGTCGGCTAACAACACAACGTGAATCTCAGGAGAATAAGGCGATCAGAGATCGATGGGCTGTCAGTGGAGGATCAACCGATCGGTCATGCATAGAGTCATGCGATTGGCCAGGAACCCCAAGGTCAGAAGATCATCTAAAGGCAAGCCAGACAGTCGTTTCATCTTAAGATATCACCGATCAAGTAGTGGCGTCACTATCAATCGACTACCGACTTAGTAACCCCAAGGCAGGCGTTCAAATAGATTTAGCGTTCGCATAACGCTTTTGGATTCAATAATATGTGTGTGTGTCTTGACTTGACCAAGGTCTCACTTTTCATTTTGTGTACTCAATGAGATTCACATAATGAGAGAGAGGGGGAGACGATAAACTAGTTATTTTGTATACGTAATATTTATACTGTATACAAAAAAAAGAAAATTTATGCATTAACTAACATGCTTTGCATCCCTTTTATGGTTAATATCATGCTATTCCAAAAAAATGATATAAACATTATTCGGGCCCCATTTTTATATATTGACAAATTAAATTTTGTAGAAAATCATTTATTTTTATTCATGTGTTTTAGTTGGCTAAACTAATTGTCAAATACTTATATGAAATAACTTTCCTTAACTTTTTTTTTGGGGAACATAACATTTTTTTCTATATTCTTATTAAATACTTCCTACTCTTAAATTCAAAGCTTGCCATCTCCAACCAAATTTTTATTGATGATTTTATTATTTTTAGTTGGATCACCAACTATATTATGTATTACTTGAGATCTAATATTAAATAGTTTTTAGTCTATCTTATAATTTGGATAAATGGTCAAATCATTTATCAAGATTTATGAACAATTAATTTTTCTTTATGATGACATTTTTAGAGTGGCTTTGGATCAAGCAGCAGTTGGTCTGGAGGTAGAGGTAGAAGGAATATCTGAACTGCCTTTCCAAGATCTCATTCTAGCATGCAATTCATACACCTGAACAATTGTTCTGTTATTTGGTTTTAGAGGTTGTATTTGTTCTTCCCAAAAGTCATAGGCTACTTCTGATTGCTTACATAAAGTAAAAATCAAGGCATAGGACTACACAGTGATGGCCTAAGTGTCATGTGTCTGAATAACAAACTTGATTACATTTTATATAAGTGCCAATATATCAAATAGTTTTGCATTTTGATTCTCTGTCATCAAGGTTAACCCATTTTCTTATCCATTTCAAAGATTAAATCAGTCCACAAAAGTTCAAGTGGCCATAGAACAAGTAATGTAGAAGTAAAGTTAGACTATGACATATGTTAATTGAACCAATTTTTAAAACCTTTTAAGCAAGTGTTTATTCATGGGTTTTGGATAAATATATTTCCAACTTTTCATTGATATAAATATATGTAAGTGGAATGCTTGCTAGAATTATAAAGATTCAGATTTGTTAAAAAATATGTTCTTATCCTTACTGCCCTGTTTCTATAAGTAGGAACCATTGTTGAGTGATTGAATAATACTGAGTACTGATTGAATGAATTTAAATTATGTGTTGCCAAATGAGTTATACATGAATCTATGTGGTGTATATGAAGGGTTACAAATTGTGGGCATTGAGTTATTCCTCTCTTTCTCTCCAATCTTTTTTGGTGTTAGAGCCTTTAGTGATATGACCTTTACCTAAAATCTTAATACTTAAATTCACAACTCAAAGAAATAGTCATCTTCAAAAAAAATTTCAACTTCCAAGCAATTTTTATAATAGCACTAAATGATAAATACATTTGACCACTTAGGGTGCATTTGAGACCATTTTGATTGTATAAAATCTCAGTTCAAAAGTTGTTGCGGAAAATCTATTGTTTACAAGTTAGTGCTCCAGAAGCAGTTGTTCTATTTTAAAATTTTAGTTTTAAAAGTGTTATTTGTGGATAAATATAGGAAATATCCCAACTTTGATTTAATTTGTTTTCTGTGTGTGTGTGTACATATATATACATACATGCATGCATGTATGTATGTATGTATGTATGTATGTATGTATGTATGTATGTATGTATGTAATCAACATAAAAGAACAACATTATTAATTGTAAGACATGTAAATAAATAAGAATTCTTTGGTATGTGTGTAAATGTCCCGAATTTATGGATGCCATGAAATGGAACAATGCATAAATTTTCCCGACTTCATGTTGGTTAAATTAAGAATGAAAAAAACAAAACAACAGGGTGTGGTCTTCCTCCTACTTTATGAATTCACAGATTATGTGGTGCATCGAACTCACCGTTCAGACTAGAACCTCCAATCAAATGTTTGAAATGTGGTTTGGACCGAAAATTTGGCGTGAAAAGCCAAAATAAACAACCCCTTAGTTGGACAATATAGATACAAGCTATAGATTTTATAATCTTTAACATATAGACATTAAAGGAAAATAAATATTTTTATCGGTTGTAGTATTGCCTCTTAAACATAATATAATTTGTCGATAAAGAACTTTGGTAACTCTATACACAACCTTTTTCCTAAGTTTCAATGACATAATATCATTATAAAAAATAGAGATGGACATGTTCAAAATGTTATCTTTAGCATTCCTGATTTCAATCTCTAGATGATGCTTCTAAACATCAATCTAATCCTTTCGAAGCACCTCACAATTACAATTAATTATGACTATCACTCAAAAATGGTATGCATAAATCTCAAGACAATTTAAAGGTCCAGATCTCAGACAAAAAGCTAAAATTTTTTATTACGCTGATCAGCTGAAAACCACTTAGCTAAACGAAAGTTAGCAGACTAAAGGGCTACCAACCGATCAAAGGTTTGACAAAGAAATGGACACCAAAGTAGACCAGAAATAAGCATCCACATCAACGACCGAACAAAGGTCTAGTACCCCAAAAAATTTCACAAATTTCAACGTGATGCTCTCTCAACAAGTCCCCTAAAGATCTCAAAATATCTTTAAGGATCACCAAGGAGTAGACAAGTCTATCGGTCGCCACAAGGCTGATTGGCTACCATACTCAAAACTGACAGGCTTCTCAGAGCGAAGGTTAATTGGGTCTAGACATAAAATTGACTGACTTCCCTGAGCAAGGGTCGATCGATGTCCATAAGAAAGGTGCTAAAAAATGTTATAAATATGAAAAGTCAGATAAAAAGACAATAATAACATGTAACACCCCTATTAAAGAAGGCGGCAAACATGTAATTTTACACTTTATCTCTCTATATTCTATAAATGGGGAGATCATAACATGTATTATAGGTTTTTTTCTTCTATAGGCTTTGGTCGCTTTAGGCTCTTCTCTCTAAACCCACTCTATGAAGAGATATCTCTTTCCTTCTCACTTTTAACCCTCCAGTTACATTACATAAAATGGGTCATGTAACTAGGGAATACCGTAGTTCACTCCTATGAGGCAAGTTTGTGCGCTCTCTCATTCTCTCTACCTCTCCCTCTCCCTAATGGTTTCTACTACTTCGATCTTTAGGCATGTTTCATAGAACAAATTTGGATTCAATATCATAAAAGAATAACCCCCTAAGCCATATATATAAGGGTCATGAGCAAAGATATCCAGGGAGTTTAATCATTGCATTAAATTTTGAATATTAAGATTTGATTTATTTCATTAAAATTTTGCTCGTACTTATCACAGTTGTCATTATTAAGGAGCAAGAAAATTAAGGATCTTAATATCTACACCTAAAAATGATCTGCACTAATCTCAAGACAATCTAATGGTCCATATCACATACGAAAAGGTACAAGTTGTCATTAAGCCGACCTGCTAAAGACCACCCAACCAACTGACAGACAGCTGATTGAAGGGCTACTGGCCGACCAAAGGTCAAACGACCAAAGGGTCGCCGGGCTGACTAGAAACAGACATCCATGCCGACAACAGATCAAAGTTGTAGTTCCCCCAACAATCTTACAAGTATTAACATGAGGCTCTTTGTACAACTCCCCAAAAGATATCCAAAGATCTAAAAAAATCCTCCAAAGATCACCAAGGAACAAGCAAGCCGACCGGCTACCATACTCAAAACCGACCAGCTACCCAGGGCAAAGGCCGAGCGATGTCCAGACATAAAACCGGTCGACTTCTCAGAGTGAAGTCTGGGAAGTCACTCTGAGAAGTCGACTGGTGTCCGTCCGAAAAGATGCTAAAAGCGATTATAAACACGAAAAGGCTTGTCAAATGACAATAGTAATATGTAACACCCCTATTAAAGCATGAGCAAGCATGTAATTTTACACTTTGTCCCTCTATCTTCTATAAACTGAGGGACCATAACAATATTAGAGGTTTTCGCTTCTCTAGGATTTGGTCTTTTTATGATCTTCTCTTTAGACCCACTCTATATGGAGATCTCACTTCTCCTCTCTTGTAACCCCTGAGTTACAATATATAAAATGAGTCACAAAGCCCGACAATACCTCAGTTCGCCTCTACAGGCAAGTCCGTATCTCTCTTTCTTTCCCCCTTTTTGTTTCTCTCTACCTCTTCCTCAATGTTTCTACCGCTCTAATCCTTCGACATATCTCACAGGACAAATTTGAATTCAACACTACGATCCATATTTCTCATGCACATAAATTAATGCCTTTAAGGAAAAAAACCTTTAATTTATATCAATGAAATCAATGATAAGTTGTATCACATAACAACCTACCATGAACATTCAAGTCCCAAAGTTTGACGCAATCAAATATACAACCTCCATAAATTTTCTTGGCCACAAACCATATTACATTTTTCCAGTTTGACACCACATTCTCAAGATTAGTAGTCATTCCCACCATTATAATAGACAGGAGATTAAGATTTATAATAAATCAAATCTGATGTTAATTACTGCTATTTTCAATGGGATGTTGCACCCAAAACATTGCTATTTACAAATCTAGCACCCTCTTTCTTCCATTTTTCAAGACAAAACACCAACCCCTATCATTTATTTTTATTAATTTCTCAATTGATTGATTGTGTAAGGCATAAATACTGTCACTGTATACGTTGATCTGATAAAATATCATTTATTTTTAAAAAAATTCATTAAAAAAACCAACTTAAATTCACGCAAAAGAGACATTTGTTCCTCCATGTCAATATTAGGTCAGGACACCGGATGCAATCGAAGTCCTATAAGGGAGCGACACGTGCAAAATGAAACAATCACAGTGTATTGTATTGAGTCCACTTTACACATGACGTCTCCTTATTATACTCCGGATGATCCAAAGTCCTGACCTAATATTTTCTCCGATCAGAAAGTCGTCAAGTTAGGGTGCACCATTTACATGCATACCTTATATATTTACATATCTAACACCTAAATTTTAGTATTTATATTTATACCATGCAAACATTTCATATCACAGGAAAAATATCACCTTTCTTAACTTCTAACAGTGTAGATGCACATTTTCAAATATAAATAAGACATCATATATGCAAAAATTAAAATTTAATGTTAGATACATATAAAACATAAGAATTGACGGGGTATGTAAATCTTCCTAAAAATTATATATATAAATATATATATTCAAAATCAATTTAAAATTTTATTTTAGGGATGACTAAAAATAAAGGACCGGTAACACTTATGTTTACGAATCAAATCGCTCGGTTCGTACCACGATCAACTCTTCGAAAATTTGATAAAAATGAAAAATATGGGTATAGGATTTACCGTGAATTATGATATTTGAGGGCAGAATTTGTAAAATAGATGAAAGACAGTGTTTTATTTGTAAATAACAATGTTCCAGGTGTAATAAAAAATTATTACAAACGTAGAGCTACAGTTTGGATTGCGATAGTTAGGAATATCTCGTTGTGTTACATGAATATTTCATCTGCGTTATTTGTAAAAAAATAGTGTCATTCGAGTATTTTACGGTATTATTAAAATATTCCCCCACGTTACTTGATTTGAGGCTGAAGTGTCATTGAAATATTTCACCGCGTTACTTGATTTAAGGTTATATCATTCCAATAACAGTAAAAATTGAAATAATAAGAGGAATATACCGAATGACACAGCCCCAAATCAAATAATACGAGAGAATATTCAATAACACCTCAAAATAATTGAATAACGCCATATAATACTCGAATAACACTTTATCTTTTACAAATAACACAAATAAAATATTCTTATAATACAGCGAGATATTCCTAACTATCGCAATCTGAACGTAGCTCTATGTTCGGAGTCCTGATGTAATATTATTCCGTCTGTAATTGCCCCTCTAAAAACCATATTGACGCTTCTAAAAACAATTAAGCATACAATAGCACAATAAAAATATTTTATTTCAAATAAAAATAAACAAAATAAAATTAAAAGCGACTCCAAGCAGCTCCTAGACAATTTCAAATCAATAATCTAAAGGTTTTTTTAATACCTAAAAGGGGAAATTTAATAGTTACAAATATATCCCCAGAAACTAGTCCAAATATTAGCACAAATGATGAAGTATCAGTAAATCTTATACCATGAATATGAATCCTACAAACATGTTAATGCCGCATAAACTTTATTTTTAGATTTATACCCCTCAAATCTTAATATCATATTACAAAAAAAAACTTGCTAGTTCTAATTTTTAAAAAATACAACACCTTTTCCAAACATGGGCAAAGTAATAAATATAAAAATCAAAGTTTAGGTGTCAGATATGCAAATACCATCTTTTTTTACTTTCAGATGCATAAATACAATGCTATTATGTATGACATACAATTCATCAACAGAAATGTGCATGCAATGTCAAAGTTAGATGAAGATTTATCTGCAAATAGATCTTTTTGATAAAAACTATTGGTAAAATAATCAAAAGAACTTGAGATTAATTTGTGTTTCTATCTTACTTGAAGGGAAATTTACATACAAACCACACAATACTCCTGCATTTACATATCTAAAACCTGAACTTCTATATTTACACTTATAACACTTCTGTCATAAATCAATGCAAGAAAAAGTGTGTACTTTCACTCTTAAAATGCAAGTGTTGTTATTTTTGGTGTGATATTAAAGATTTGAAAGCTACATGCATGTAAATATGAAAGTTTTGGTGCCGGATATGTAAATACATAATAACTATGTGGTAGGTATGTAAATGCCCCCTCTTTTTTCCCTAATTTTATCTACCAATAAAAACCCCATTCAAAGCATACCACAGACCTACAATATAATGGCAAGAGACAAGTAGAGAACAAAATAAAAAGACAGCTAACAGCTAAAGAATAATACAGAAAGTAATAATTTTGCTCTCAAATAAAAGCTAACGGCTAAATTTTTCAAACAAAATAAGTAAATAACAAAGATTGGGGGGGCCTCACAAGTAAAACCTCAGGTATCTGCAGAAAATAGAAAAGACAACAGAGGGGCTATCTGAAACAAACAAATTGTCCTAAACACATGACTAACATCCTTACAAAAGTAATTTTCATTTTTTTTGTTTTTTTTTTTTTGGAAGATAAATATATTGATAAGAAAAAGAAAGTACTCCATAGACTGCCAATTCTTTAACTTAGTCCCTCTCTAGACTAACGATGGTTCTAACCAGTTTTTGTTTTGGGTACCTTCTTCTTTGGTTGGCGTTTAGGTGCGGCATTCTTCATCCCCAGAAAGAAAAGCAGCGAACCAAAGAGAGCCAAGTTCTGCAAAAGTAGGGAACAGATTAGGCGCTCCCTAGAACTCCTGTGGAATATTTAGATTCTCATGAACCATAATTTTTGGGGAGGTGAAGAAGTTTCACCTGTGTGAATTTGATGAAGAGTTGAACGAATTCTGGTCTTTCGATGTCAAAGTTGTAGAAGTCGTAAACAATAGGTGTAATGAATGCCAGATATAGAAGCTGCAAAGCAAGGTGGGAGTAATACTCATCATTATCATTAGCTGTGTAATTATCTGAGTTGTTAAATTTATTCTTGTCAAAAATATTTTAAGCCACCACATCTAAGAAATTGTTATCTAGCCATTTAAATTTCTGCTACTCCTGGCTAATTTTATCTTTAGATGTCAAGGACGCATCTATATCATTAGTTGTACATATCCATATTAGCAATTCTACTTTCAATTTAATTTTAATAGATGTTACAATATGTGTTCCTCTCATAAAAGTATTCTTAAATTTATCTTTTTAATTTTCACACACATGCACTCATCTTAAGAAATTCATTTATTTCAATATCCAATTGGATATCAAAAGTTGATTTATATTTGACACTTGGTCCCATACAACATCAACAACCTAATAAAATTTTATTAGATTTATTAAGTCTCCACAATTTCATTTTAATGAATAGTAACCCAAAGGCCCTTTCTAATTTTAATAAACCAGCTTGTATCATCATTATTTAATAAAAAAAATTGAATTTATATTACTTTATCTTCTAATAATATTGATTAATAATTACAGATATTATACCCACTAAATTTAAATTCAATAAATTTGATCTTTGTTCTATTGAAACTAAGTCATTTATCTTCTAAATATGTCCTCCAATACTCGAACTTTTCAGAGTTCAACAAATATCTAACTGAATAGAACAATGTCGTCAATAAAAAGTATTGCCAAGGCTCCTCATTTTGCAAGCATTCTATAAATAAAAGGAATATCCACATACGTAGCACACAATTCTTATGTATTAAATATCTCACGCCTAAACTTTTATATTTACATACATAGGTGCTTTAAACCTATGCATTAAAAGGTGCATTTCACTTTTAAAAGTGGCAATAGTTATATTTTTATATGAAATTAAAGATTTGAGTGATATATGTGTAAATATGAAAGATTACATGTTAGATATGAAAATACATAAGAATTGTGTGCTATGTATGCGCCTAAATAAAAATTCATTTGCCATAAAGATGCATTTTAAAAGTGAAATACACCTTTCAATGCATAGGTATGAGCACCAAAATGTTATGGGTGAATATGAAAGTTTAGGTGTGGATATGAAAATACATAAGAATTGTGTTGCAATGTATGTAAATGCTCCCAAATAAAATTCATTTGCCAAGAAAATGACGCCATGGAAGGTACAAAAAAAAAACGGTAACTAGAAAGCGAAATAGTTCTATTGTGCCACAGATATTCATATAAAACATAGGAAACCAAAAAAAAAATAAATAAATAACGGCCACATTTAGCCGGGAAAGTGAGGAGAACTCAAAGCCAAGTTAAAAAAATTAAACCTGTTTAAGCAAATGAAGAAGCCATCCAAAGTGCATATGCTTCTATACTAACAATGTCAATGTTTTCACTTCGTATTAGTTAAGTTCTACAAGATAGGTAATAAATGGAACATGCAAAATTACATTCATTAACAATGCAATTTACAAGTAACCGTCTGTAAAGTAGAGGTAAATCAGAAAAATGTACAATGTACAATTGATGATGAAAAAAATTAATATTCATAGCATTATAAAAAAAAAAAAAACCTTAGAAGATTTACATACATACCGCTGAATTCTTATGTATTTCATATCTAAGACCTAAACTTCAACTTCACATCCATGCCACCTACCTAGGTGTTTTCAGTTTTTTAAAAGTTAATATTTTTTACATGATATGAAAGATTTGGGCGGGCCATAGCTGTAAAAAACAAAATTTAGGTGTGAGACATGTATATACATAAGATCTGGGTGGTATGTATATAAATGCCCCAAAAATCTTACTTATTCATAATATCTTCAGAACAAGAGGGAGAGGGAGGAGTAAACATACAAGAAGATAAGCTCCAAAAGTGCTGCTGAAGATGAACAGAAGGCCCCCAAGCCCTTTAAGAGCTATGGTAGTGGCAATAACATGCTTCATCTACAAAATAAAAAATAAAAATGCTAGGCATTGCATATTTATGAAAATGCAAAAATTCTGTTTATTTATAAAAGACAAAACTCAGATGTTAGGATGAGCGGCAAAAATCATAAGAGAACGCACATCAATATGGGGCGCTACTAATCCCAAGTGTGAAGCCACATTTCTTGTCAATTGGTTGAACTTGGGCCTGAGTGCCTTTGCCGCCGGTCCACCGTCACTTCCAAATTCAATAATCCTGAAAATAAATGTAATATGTTCTTTAAATGTGGATTTATCAATTATGGTTATAATTTCTTTTTAATTTTCATTTCGGTAAAAAGATACACTGACATCTAAGCATCTCAATGCGCTAATAAGATAATATTATACTATAAACGTTAGCAGATGCAAAAACACCTAAATATAATCCCAATACGAAAATAACTTATAATTTTAATATTTGCAACATATTTCACACAAACTAGATTTTAAAATTCACAAAACAATTTCAAACTGTAGTTTCTCATGATATATAATAGGCATTAATATGAAGGTCAAACATAGCATAATTCATTCACATAAAAAGGTTGGAGATATGGAAGTAAAAAATGATGTAATGAAGTAACCTCATAGCATGCCACAAAGATAAGGTAATTAATGAAAGAAAAATTACTAAAAATTTAACAAGTTTACATATTCAGCAGAATCAATACAAAAAACTAGATAAATATTAAAATTCACAAAATAATATTTCATATAATAGGGTTTTCAATAGCAAAAACCTTCATATTTCCATCAAGATACAAAATACAAGAAAGAATTTCTACTCAAATACACAAAATATCACAAATTGAATAAATAAAAAAACAATAGTATAGCCGGATAGAATAAAACACAAAGATGACAGATTATCAATTAAAAAGGGATATTAGCAAAAGAAATGAAATGGAAGGAGAGAGAGAGAGATTGAAATACAGTAAATGGCTCCAAATTTGTCCACATAGCAGCTGTTGTGGGTAGATTGAGAAGATATGGTAGAACAGTAGCCGAAATGAAGGATAAAGTGATGCAGTCAAATTCTGATCAATCAAACTCCACATATGAAACTGATTGTTTGTAGCTGCAGGACATGGACAGCTCCCCTCTAGAAATTCAGTAAATCCATTTGCCGCGAAAACATTAAGAATTTGTGATCATCGCACATGATAATTCTCTGTAGTGGGCTGATTTTGAGTGAATTTCTTGAGATGGGAGAGTAGGAGCCTTAAAGAGGAAAGAATACTGGTGTTAGGTATCGGTAGAGTCAAAAATTGGGAATTGGCGGTGATGGATTCTTCCATGGGCAAAAAAAATCGTGGATTTAGGGTTATCAATTTACTTGCGGCTGTAAGAAGGCGGCTCTGCTACCAAAGAGACTGACTAGGAAAATTGCTTCTACCGAGAGAGGAGGAATTTCTATATCTGATTTTGTATCCATACTCACCGTGAACAGTAAGCTTTACATATATATACTAGAGAACTGAAGCTTCTAGAAAAGCAGTAGTTAGTTATTGACTACTAACATAAGATACATGTAACCCCAGGTGAGTCTAATTGATATGTGGTATTGTTACAGCTGATATGGAGAACATCCTTTCGTTATATTAGAAGTATAAATTTTGTCAAGGAGATAAAGTTGAACTTCTTAATTGGCATCTTCACTTCCATAAAACAGTAAATATGCCAATCAATTTGTTCAACAACATCAACAACACAGCTTCAATACTGCATTCGGTATAGTTTTTAGGAATTAGTACAATTTTCAAGTAAAATATTATGATCAAATTAGTATGTATGCTCCTAATAGTATTTTAACAATTCTATAGTGAACACTAGTTGACTAATTAAATATTAATCACAGCACCAAACAAAAATTTTAAGCAATCAAGTACCAAGCAACCACTTCACCCTAACTAGTAATATATTTTCAACAAGTAAACAATAGGATCACTAGTTAATTTACTATATACTAAATTCTAAAAATTAAGTAATTTACAGTAAATCTCTCCTTAATCGACATGTCAAATCATGTATTGTTCTTGCCTGCAGCAATTTGGTGGTGAAGGGGGACAATATGCTACTCATACCCCCCTCCAAATAAGGATTTTACTCAACAATTTTGTGCCAAAATTAATTAAATGAACTCAAATTTGAAATTCACTAGTGCTAAGATGCTCCAAGGAAGTGACATGATACAATTATGATGGAAATAAAGGGTTTGGCGAAGCATCACCAATAATTCTAACTTGATTGTTGTTAAAGAAAAAAGGTAAAGGTCAACTAGGCCTAAAACTAATAGAAATTTGCACAAATTTTAGAAAATTTGGATGTGAAAGAGAATTGGTGCATGAAGTGACTAAGGGGTAGTTTGGTCGGAAGGATTTGTGGTGTACTACAATTCATTAGCAGGGATTTAAGGAATTATTTGTTTGGTATGAAGAAGTACAAGTACAATGAAAAGTTTGAATGAATTTAAAGTTCACACTTTAGTTCATTTTGGTTGAATTTGGAATTTTGGTCAATTTGACCGAATTTGAATTATACTATAAAATACTATCGGCAAACTATCACCCGTCACCAACCCCACCGTCGGCCGCTTCCCACCACCCGCAACGACCCACCCGCCGCCGGCCCTTCGCCACTGCCCTCCGCCTCCCAAAAAATTATTGCATTATTTTTAATCTACTTCAAACCAAATAAAAAAATATAAAATCCAACGCTTATTTTACAGTAAGTCAAATAACCATAAAGTGTTTCAAATATATTGTAATAACAATACTCTGCAAAACTTTTACATTTTTACTTCATTTTTAGTAAACCAAACAGCCCCTAAAAAAATAAAAAAATTATTTTTTATAAGTTAAAAAAATAAAAAAAACAAAAAAAATTATTAATCATTTTGTAAGGAAATATTAACAATAGAAATAGGGTTGAGATTGTAGCAAATAAATATTTAAAATGATAAGATTGTTCAAGTAAATAGAATTATTGATAGGTTGATTTTGGTTATGACGATTATTAATCGGTATATTATAAATATTTTTAGTCGTTATGCAGCCTAACTTAGATTAAAAGAATATGTAAAAATTCAATTTTGAGAAGAGATGGATAAACTGCTACAATGTATACCTATGAAAGTAATATTTATTGGTGCACACTTAAATAATTATATAAGGTCTAGTAAAACCATAGAAACATAAAGAGACTAGTTGCGATCAATTGTGTTTACTGTATTTTTCACTTTTTTTTAACAAATCAAATTATCTTTTAAAACACTCAAATAGCTAAAAAATAATTTGAGTCTATTACTATCGACAAACTATCACCCGTCACCAACCCCACCGTCGGCCGCTTCCCACAACACGCAACGACCCACCCACCGCCGGCCCTCCGCCACTGCCCTCCGCCTCCCAAAAAATTATTGCATTATTTTTAATCTACTTCAAACCAAATAAAAAAATATAAAATTCAAAGCTTATTTTACAGTAAGTTAAATAACCATAAAGTATTTCAAATATATTGTAATAACAATACTTTGCAAAACTTTAACATTTTTACTTCATTTTTCGTAAGCCAAACAGACCCTAAAAAAATAAAAAATTTATTTTTTATAAGTTAAAAAAATAAAAAAAACAAAAAAAAATTTATTAATCATTTTGTAAGGAAATATTAACAATAGAAATAGGGTTGAGATTGTAGCAAATAAATATTTAAAATGATAAGATTGTTCACGTAAATAGAGTTATTGATAGGTTGATTTTGGTTATGAAGATTATTAATCGGTATATTATAAATATTTTTAGTCGTTGTGCAGCCTAACTTAGATTAAAAGAATATATAAAAATTCAATTTTGAGAAGAGATGGATAAACTGTTACAATGTATACCTAAGAAAGTAATATTTACTGGCGCACACTTAAATAATTATATAAGTTCTAGTAAAACCACAAAAACATAAAGAGACTGGTTGCGATCAATTGTGTTTACTGTATTTTTCACTTTTTTATAACAAATCAAATTATCTTTTAAAACACTAAAATAACTAAAAAATAATTTGAGTGTATTTTTTAAAAAACAATATGATTTATTTTCAATATAGCAGACATGTTTTATTTCAAATCAAAACACAAACAAAATAAAATTAAAATGCAAAATAGAAAACAAAAATAAAAATAATACCGAAGAGCCTCTAAATTTAAATTTTCAAAAGCTTGAAATCTTGCAATAACATACACATAAAGATTCAGACAAGCACTTAGTTACTTTCAAAAATAGAGCCAGCAAATCATAAACAATTTATTCCTGCTAGGAGGAAAGAAAAACTTTTTGCAAATATTGCATGGTTATTCCCAGAATGTTTGACTACATAATATAAAATATATGTTTATTTTAAGAATATAAAAAATATAATAATAATATAAATAATGTGGAAGAATTTAATAGTTATAAATTATAATATTTAAGGAAAGGCCGTTAAAAGGGGTAAATAAAAATGCTTCAATAAAGCATAACCTATGATAAGAGGGCTAGTTCTATTATAAGACTATCGTAGCGATTTTAATTAAGTCTAAAAAGAATCATGAGACTTATTGGAATAAGAAGATACTAAAAGTAATTATAGAGGAAAAACGTACTTTCTACATAGTTTAAACTATCAGAGCTTAGAATAACTACAAGAAAACTTCAGAGAGAGTAAAGAGAATGGAAAAATATATAAATTGTAACAATTGATAATAAAAGGCTTAATACTGAACAAAAACACAAATCCATAAGGCAGGGCTAAGAGAGCTAAAAACATTGATCAAACCAAATGTAATAAAAGCAGAGAATAAGATCTTAATTAATGATGAAGCCATCAAGGAAAGATAAAAATGTTACTTCAAACAATTATAAAACGAGAGAGCTTGAGTAATGGAAGTAGTATGGAAAAATATAATGAATAAAATAAGGTAGAATATAAATTAATCAAAAATAAATAAATGAGACTTGATATAAAGAAGATAAATCAAGGCAAAATTATAGAACAATATGAGATACCTATTAACACTTGGAGAGTTAGAAGGAACACTCTTTTGGTTTGGGCATTAATATTTTTGATGAAATTTTTAAGAAAGTATGTCAAAAAATCAAAGAACAAAAGTTTCAATTACATTATTGAACCACAAAGTAGATGTTCAACGTTATTTATAAAGGTATCAAACCTATGAGTCATG
The DNA here is from genome assembly GCA_003013225.1 of Phalaenopsis aphrodite. Classification (NCBI taxonomy): domain Eukaryota; kingdom Viridiplantae; phylum Streptophyta; class Magnoliopsida; order Asparagales; family Orchidaceae; genus Phalaenopsis; species Phalaenopsis aphrodite. The sequence continues at coordinate 2,805,205 of NEWO01000016.1, forward strand.
CAATGAGGCTACAAAAGAAAAAATGGAACACAAAAAAATTTTATCATTTTATTAGAATTAATCAGCATTTCCCAACAAGATCTAGTATGAAAACATTTTGTATTAAAACAACTAATGAAAAAAAATATATATAAATAATTGATAGTCATAATATGATTTCTATTAATCTTGAAAAAAATATATGATTGAGTTGAGCAAATAAATTGGTTTGCATTATGCAAGAAAGATATCAAAAGCATGTAAAGTTATTAAAGATATACATAAGGTTCAGTTATATTAGTTTTATAGGCAATTGAAGAGTGATCAAAGAGTTCAATAGTACAATAGATTTACATCAAGGATCAGGATTTACTCCATATGATTTTGCATTAACTATGAAAATGCTCATAAAGCATAATCAAAGTAAGGTGCCTTGATATATGCTTTTGTAGCTTCCTAATCAGTGAGAAACCAACTAACGTCAAAATTCAACGCAATGAATGAAAATCTTTAAAAGATAGAGCGGTTAAAATTAATTAAAAAAAGAATTGCTCAATATGATAAATACAAATCATCTCTCCAAAAAAGAAGAGAAATAAATGGTGCAAAGCAAACTATACACTTGTTCTTCCTTTGGCCTGCAATGAGATGTTATTGATTATGGACAAACAAATCGATGAAGCATAGTGGCATGGATCACAACAACGAATTTAACATTCTACTTCTGCTTTTTTAGCCTCAACTTGCCTTGTTAAAGCTACTAGGTTAAGTGTTTTGTCTATATGATTAAAATGCAATTAAACCAAAATGTGAGAGCAAAACATCTCTATTAAAAGAATTAGAAAAAATGGCACAGAGCGCCTTAGCCCTTTGTCTATTTTTGTATGTCATTAAATGAAATATTTTATGGACAAACAACTTAACTGAAGCACAATAACAAACATTTCAACAAACAATTTATCACAGCACTTTTGATTTTTTTTTTTTTGGTAGTGAAATTAAAAAAGCTTAGCTTTAATACTATTTACTGATCTTCCACTCTCCTTTTTCATTCTTTTTCTCTCATCATATGATCGTAATATTTATTGCCTACTATAATTTACTCACTCACCCACTATGCACCATTTTTTCCCTTTGCTATCACTTGAGGTATGAGGAACAAGAATCAAAACTATTAATAAAAATTTGAATACTTAGTTGAACACTCGAGCTTCATTGGACTTAAATTGTCAGGAAAATGCACTTCAATTACTAAAAAATTCACAATCTTTAAACTCATCGAGAAATGAAATAATTGCCTAAAGGAAATAAAATTAAATTAACCAAAAGTATTATTTGGGATAACAGAAATAATCCTAAAATGGCAACAATATTGTTATTAGGAACATGCGGGGGCAAAAAGTTATTAATTTCTTAGCAGCACCAAAAGGAGCAACAATTGCAGTCCAACTTGCTAAGGCAAATAAATAATGATTACTACACATTCATGGACATCGATGTTCCATTATCAATAGAATCAAAAAAAAAAAACACACACACACACACACACACACACAAATTTAGCTATACATGCCATGCTATGCTAAATTACTAAAAAACTGAAAATCGCCAAAATCATTAAAAAATAAAAAATTTCAAGAGAATGTCCGTCTGTATGGTTATCACTTTGTTCTCTATAGTGTTATTAACCTCAAGTCGAATGCTCATCTTAGTGCCCGAGCAAGGCTAGGTGAGGCCACAGTTCACTTGGGAAAGTGATAACCATACATTTGGTGCCACAGTTCACTTGGGAAAGCACATAAAACCTTACACAGTGAATAGCAAAATCTTCCATAGGTCATTTTACATTTATGACAACATTGGTCCCATGTTGAATGAGATAAAAGGAACAAGGAAACATATTTTTAGAGTTCATAAAGGATAACAAGGGTAAGTAGAAAAAATTGATAAAACTTCATCACATTAAGGGAGTATAAAACAAGAAAGGGAAATTTACATACATAGGGCACAATTCTTATATAGCTTCATCAAATTAAGGGACTATAAAACAAAAAAGGGAAATTTACATACATAGCGCACAATTCTTATATAGTTATATATCTCACGCCTAAGCTTCATATCTACATACATAGCACTTTGGCGCTTTAAAAATATGCATGAAAAGGTGCATTTCACTTTTAAAAAAGGGGCAACAAAGCTATTTTTATGTGATATTAAAGATTTGAGTGCAATGTGTGTAAATATGAAAATTCAGGTGTAGATATGTAAAAACATAAGCATTGTGTACCATGCATGTAAATGCCCCAACAAGGAAATACAAATGACCATGGAAAAAAAAAATAATAACTCAGCCCTCCCTTCATATGATATTGCATTTAATTGAGCCAAAAAAATACAAAAAAATGGTAGCGAGAATTTAGAGGATGCTAAAAGCCTCAAACAAGAAAATATTGAGAAACAAAGAGAGTCTTGGGCAGTAAAATATTAAGAACTACAATCCTACATATAGCCATCAATTTTCAGACAATCCAGTATCTTAGCAGATTTATTTTGCTTAGAGATAGAAAAATATTTTTAAAAATAAAAATAAAAATAAAGTGTCACGTTTGAATTACATATTTTTTAGAAGAATACCTTTCAAGCATTTCCACCATTTGTTTAGAATCACACCCTCCCCTCCTTCCTAATAAACTACACAAGCCACAGGACTCTTAAAAGAAGTCCAGGTCTACAATTGCACACTTGTAGAAAAGAATTTAAAGAAAACTATATTTTAAGAAGTTGAAAAAACGCTTCTTTGTTCATGTTTGCTACTATGAGTTTAGGATAGGTAAGATGAGATAGCACTCAAATTCAAAGGCTAATGGCTTCGGGTGAAAACAGAATGCAGAGTGTCCGCACAAATGAAAACTGAAGGAAGAGAATGAGATCTCAAACAATCAGCCTTTCCAAAGTCACTAAAAAAAATAAAATTTTTAAAACAAAATGTTAACTCAATGAAAAGATAACTGCTCTAGGTTAACATTCAGTAAAAAAAATATCATATCATGAGAGTGTTGGTTCAATAATAGCAAGTATACACTTGAAAAATGAGGCTTTTGATAAATTATGGTAGCGAGATGCTCATACAATCCCCGCTATAAAATTGTACAAAAAAATAACCCAGCGAAAGAAATACAGAATGTATTAAAGAATCTCACAAAAAGTAAAGGCCCTATAGTCTCATATTATCAGCCAACATATAAAAATGGAAGATTTACATACATACCACTCAATTCCCATGTATTTACATATATGAACCCTAATATTCTATGAATGAGAAGGTGTATTTCACTTTTTTTTTTAAGTTAAAATGATGGTATTTTTTATGTGATATGGAATATTTGGGTGGTATAAATGCAAAATGCACAAACTGTAAATACAAAGGAAGTGAGATCCCCATTCAATCACAAATTATCATCCACTACAGAAATGTTAAGGACTTGGCATTAATTCATTGCTATCACCCATCAATTCCCGTTAATTCAAACAAATAAGCTGCCTAGAAATAACTCTCAGATCTGAAATCAAAACTAGCTTTCTGTACAACGGTCAACCCTTACATAGAAGGGGCCAAACTGCCGCTTCAACCAGACAATTCAAAATAGATCCAAGCCAAAATACAAACTTCAACTAAACTCCAACAAAATCCTCCCGCCCTATCATTCAAAACAAAAACCGGCCAAACGCCCGCTCTACAACCGATCCAAGCAAAAGAAACGGGAACAAACATCCTAAAATCCAGGAAACTAATTAAACCAAAACCCTAAATCGACTAAGCGGGTTCCAAGCACAGATCCAACACAAAGAAGAAACTTTGCGAGGCCAGAAAGATAGACATAGGGACTGATAATGATGAGCTTACTCCTGGTACGCTGAAAGAAGAAAAATGGAGGCGAAGAGCACCCGCCCCGCAAACGAGACGAACCCCATCTCCAGGAAAGTAATCAAAGAACGTGGAGCAACGGAGAGAGAGAGAAGGAGAGGAGATCTCGCTGTGGAGATCGCTCCGATCCGGCTCTCCGAAGACTTGACAGTGGGAGAAGACGGGAGCTTGGAATCAGGGAGCTTGAAAAGGACTGCTCGGATACGCTTTAAAAGCCCACGACACGGAAAAGGGAAGATTGGAACGCCTTGAAGAGCTAGCGCAGAGTACCCGAGTATCAAGAAGCCCTAGATCTTCTTAAATATTTCTAGAATGCCATACTAGTTAACTTTTTTTTTCACTTTTTTTTTTAAATGAAATATTTGTAAATTGATTTTTTTATTTATTTAAATGCTTTTAAATTATTTTTAAATAATATCATACAGTAATGAAGTTTGAATATTTTAATATTATAATTTTAAATATTATAAGTTGTCTAGTATTTAAAATTAATTTTCTTTATTGTGTTTGACTATTTCAATATTTTTAATAGTGCAAATAGTAATAGTGGATATCTTTATAATTGCACTAGTTGGGGTTTTGGTTCTTCCTTGAAATGTGACATGTTCAAAGCCATACACTTATGACTTAAAGCTCAAAAATCCCATAACAGAGCTTAAGAAGAATTATTAGGTTTAGTATTTTTCAGAGAATCCTTTTGAGATAAGATTTTTATAAGAAAACTTTTGTTAATGTGACATCTATCAGGGTTGGGTGCAATGGTGATTATTTTGGTATACATATGAACTATGGCAGTTGCATAGAATGTTGTGTGGTGCATGCATGTTTAAAATATCGTGTTCTTCTTCAAACTTGTGCACCCGTGGTTGCTATAGAATATTCATTTGTTTATAGAGCTCCATGAAGCACTTAAAGAAGGACCTCTTCAAGAAATGGAATGCCTAGAGGTAAGAGTAACCTCAAAATGTAGTCACTGTGACTACTTCAACAACTATGGAGGTTACAAAAGTGCTTACTTAGACATTATCTCTAGTGTTGTGACGCAATTATGTGATTAGGCTCTTAATTAAGAGACAGATCATAATGATGATGGTAGATATCAAATGCAATTAGTTGAAAGTTATAGAGTTGGCTGTTGAGATTCTCAATAAAGACGACACCACATTGTTCATTTTGATTTATAACAATGACAGTTAACGACAAAAAAATTAGAAGTAAAGAGGTTTTGAAAAAAGTTTTTTGTTGTGCCTGCTATAGAGGAAACACAATAGCACATAGATGGTGGAGTTAAAGGGCGTTTTGGGCATAAGACTAAAGAAATGGATAACGAGTAGTTAGTTAAAATAAAGGAGGTTGATGAAATGCCAACCCTACTCCTGATCTCATTTCTATAATTTCGAGCAAAGCAATAAAAAATTAAGGAAGGTGATAATGTAACCAAAGAAAATAGTAGCATTATAATATAGTTATTTAAGTCTAGATGTAGCAAAAAAATTTATAGGACCATAAAAATAGATTTTGATCCAATTGTCACATGCTCCCCACCATTTTCCCTAGCTAATAAGATAGTTGACATAAGTAGAATAAGTAGATAGATGCATACAAGATGGAGGAAGTGATTGGCTAATAAATAACTTTAATGTTGTAGAGGATCACAGCCATTTATAGCAAAAAAGTTAATCAGTTGTGAAAATTATTAAGTTAACCAATGAATATGAGTGCTTTTTTGAGGAAAATAAGAAATAATAATAATAATTAAATAAAGTGTATCTAGAGCAATTTGAATATTGAAGTTCAAGACAACCATGAATTACCACTGACCAAACTATTTCTATTAATGCATCTTCACCTTCTTCAATAATATCCCAGTAAGCATTATCATAATGTTAGCTCTCTTATTTGTTAAAAAAAGACTCACTCAAGTGCTTTGGATCTTGAGCATGAAAACTTTGGTATCATGATGATCTTAACATTTTAAGGGTAAAGGAGACTAAGAGAGGCACCAATACCTAACAAGACTCATTGAGTGCACTAAAAGCAAGTGGATGTATGAACCAAACAATATTTGTGTTTGAGTACGAGATTATTATCATGAACATAAATTTTAGCTTTTAAAAATGAAGTTTAAATACTAACTATTAAACCAAAATTTATATCAAAAACTAGAATTTCTCAACGAACGACTTTTGGGTTTCTAAAATGATAAAAAAAAATATTAAATTATGAAGTTCCTTTGAATTTTCAAATATATATTATCAAATTTATAGGATATAAATTTCATTTAAAATCTTTCTTTAAATTAAGAACAAAAATTATTTTTTAACCTTCGCTCATAACCAGAAACTCAAATTTTAAAATCTTTAATGTTATATGTCTACACAATTAGTGGATTTAAAATCAAATTTTTTTTATTTCCCTAAGTATATAATATGGTTCAAAAGCAATATGTCTATTTTTTCAAACCCTATTTATAAATCTTTTTTTGGGCAGACTAAGACTCTATTGATATTGTTAACCTATAGAAAGTATTAAACAAGAGTGTAATCATCACTATTGCTAAAGAAATAAGTTGGAAGTCACACAAACAAACAATTAAAATCAATACATTATAAGAGCATGTCCACATAATTTGACATATAAATTACAAATTCAAAAAATAAAACATCTACCAAAATTTTAAAGATATTTGACATGCATTTACAATCAAAACAAAATAATTCTTAAATTTTACCATAATTTTAAAAATATTTAATAAAATTCAACAGAGATGAAAGGAACTAAGATTTCAAAGAGTTGTGGATTGAAATAGCTCTCTCCAAGTTCTTGTTTTATTTACCAGGCCATGTGGCAATCTTCCCTTACTCAATCACACACACATGCAAAATACACTCTCCACTCAACTTCACACACACAAATGCATACACCCAGGCTAATTTCCAATACACTACTCTTTTAAATATTTCTTCTATTAGGACTCTATCTAGAATTCCCCAATTAAATTTTTTCAAAGTGAATAATTATTTTTGTCGGGTCATCGCGTTGTAACACTCTAGGTACAACATTGGGACATTCAACGTCCGCCTATGAGGCGCTCTGTCAACTATCTTTAGTTCCTTTCTCTAGAATTAGGAATTTAAATGAGTCAAGTTGAGTTCGATCACCCTCTACTTGAGATGGAGCTTAATTAATTAGTTGAGTCTGAGCTTAACTCTACAAGCTTGAGTCAGCTCATGAGCAAACTTATATATTATAAAAGAGAAAAAAATAATACTAATTTAAATTAGTATTATAACAAAATGACAAATATAATGAGTAATTAGGAGATAAATAATAATAAACAATATTATAAAAGATAAAATATTATTTTTAAAATAAATTTATTAATTTAAAGATAAAGTATTTAAATTTAATATATTTAATATTTTATTAAATGAGTATGTTGACAAGCAAACAAGTCGACTTGGGTTTGGCTTGAGCTTGACCTATTAGCTCATCGAGTTTGGCTCGTGAGCCACTTATCGAGTTAAGCCTGAACTGGCTCGTGAGTCAGCTTGGCTTGATTTCACTTTTGTTTGGACTTGATAACCTTACAATTTTGTTGACCTCGGTTTTGGTGAGATCTTTCCTTCCTCTTAGTGCTTAGGATCTAGTCATAAAGCTTTCTTTTTGATTATCTTAGAAGACTAGATATTTAGCCCACCTGCATAGAAATTCAAACCACATCTTTACTCTCTTTGAAATCTACATGGACGATCATGAACCTCTAGCACTTGGAAAGTTGAGACCAATGTGTGAGGATTCAAAGGATGAGTCCCCATAGGGTTGTTGGACTTAGAACAACCCTGGGTGGCTAAGGCTTGGTCTTTCACACACTCAAGCACATCACTACTTCCCACTTGTCCCAAAACCCTAAATCACACCCATTAAACCAACCTCCCTTACTCTTTAAGAAACTCACATAGATAGTCCCAAGCCTCTGGCCTGCCTTTGGTTGAGATGACTAGAATCAACATGTGAAGGTTCATATGAGGTTGTTATTTGGTTAAGTTTGGTCCCAAGGTGGTTAGGTATGGCTAAGACCCATGACCAAATACCCCCAAACCCTAAATCCTACCCAAATAACCAATTTTGGCCTTTTAACCTTGAACTTTTTCAAAATTACCAAATTGACCCTAGAACCCTAAAAATTCCAAAAATGACTCAAATTATCGATTTTCTCCAAAAAAACCATGTCAAACGATTCTAAACCATCTAAATTGACCAAAACACCCCAAAATTTTCAAAATTCTCAAAATACCACCAAATTTGTAAAAATTACCAAAATACCCTTCATATCCCAAAAAAATTCCAAAAATGTCTTCTAAATCAATCCAAACCACCCACCCAATGAGACCAAATTGACCAACTTTAACCAAAATCGTAACTTTGCCCCTAAAGTCCCAAAACTCCCAATGTGCACCCAATTGATCAAATTGCCCCCCAATTTTCATCCAATTCACTCATAACCTACCCAATTTCAAAGTTCAAACTCAATTTCAATCAAACCCAAGCACAATTTGATTAGCCCACGGTTAATTTCAATTTAGATCCTTCATGCATACTTCAAAAGCCCATTTTCATAAATGATTTTTAAAAGCCAATGGGATCAATTTTAAAAGCCCAATTTGAGTCCACATGACAAATATCCCTTCTTCATCATCTCTTTGCATTTAAGGCATTTAGCCATGGCATCATTCCAAATCTAGTCATGAATACATGAAATTTTATCTAAAATAGGCATGTTGATCTTTTTTTTATTTAAATACATAGAAATTCAAAATTCATTTTGCATGAAACCTTTTCATGGGCACATACATAGCATGTTATTCCCCATGGAGCCTTCCATGGACATTATAATGTCAAATTTGCCGAACTTGGCAAGTGGAGGTGACCGATACACCTAAAATATATAATATTTTTAGATATATTTTTATACCTATTTTTTGAGATATTGCGCTTTAATGGAAGATATTTGTGTGCTTTTCTTTCAAATACAAGTAAAAATGTGAAAAATGTTAAAATGAGTGAAAAAGGATCAAATTTGGAGCAAAAATGTGAAAATAAAGAAGGCTCCAAACACTTTATTTTGAAAGAAAAACACACAAATATCTAGATCCAACGCTTAAACGTTGGTGGAATAAAGAAGGTCGCGCTGAAGCACCAGAGGCCCCACGTTGAAGCGTCAAAGGCAGTTATGTGACAATTTACTTCAATTTGTCAAATTTTTAAGAGACATTTGAGGCACATATTGGCTAAAGAGGGTGGTTATGACCCCTAGAAACGAAAATATGGTTAGAAGACTTGTAAAAGGAGGCATCCTTTGGAGAATACATTGAATTGAGACACATTTTGAAGAGTTATCAAGACACCTCTTAGGGATTTATAAAAGAAGGAAGTTGAGACTCTTTGAAGTGTGCTTGAAAGTCTTTTATTCTTTTTAGAGCTAAAGATAAAGGAAAGGGGGAGTTCTGAGAAGAGTTAGAAATAGTTTTGGAGAGGTTTTCAGGCACCACAAATTTACTTTATCCTTTTTATTTTTAGTGTTGTAAAAAATAAGAGATTCAAAGGAACTTCAAGAGTTTGGTGGAGAATTTGAGATAAGTTTTTACCTTTTGTTTTTAAACTAGTTTTGGTTTTAATCGAGACTTATTGTTGATTTGATACTGATTTCTACTTTTAAACTAAAGTGTGGTTTTATTTTCTCTATGGATTCTGAGTAGTTTTCTTTTTCTTTCTCCTTAAAATGATAAGTAATTAAAAGTGTTGGATGGAAGTTGTAGAGAGTATTGATCTTTAATATTGGAAGAAGTTGTGATGATTTAAATCCATGCACTTCATTTACTTCTTGATTTGACAAATCCAAATGTTAAAATTTGTTGTGAAAGCTTATAAGAACCGGGATGGTATTGTCTCAGCCAACAATTGGAAAAAATCATATGAGGTTGTATGAATGAGAATACAATTCATATGATTTAGTGCAAATAAATAGAGAAATAATCTTTGAAGGGTGTAGTGTTAGAGGATTTTAAAGTGACAGGTTAAAGCCCCCAACTTGGTTTATTATTTTAGGTTCTGATACGAGATGTTAGCCCCCAGGTGAAGGGGATCGAGGGAACTCTAGTGTGAGAGCTGGTATCTTCACTGTCTAACCGGTCTTCAGAATTATTCAAACTTTAAATTAGTCAATGTTCTTTATAGCATCTCTAGTTAGGGTAAGGAATATTATTGCTCCTATTTGGCATAACACAATTTTGCATACTTCCACAACAAAATTCTCATACTTATTACTGACTCATGATAAGGAGAAAGATATTTTCATATCAAGTGTTTTTCTTTTACATAATCTCAAGTTAACTTTATAAGTTTTATTGTTTTATCAAAACATCAAAAATATCAAAAAGAATTGAATTTTACCTACTGTGAAAATATCTATAGTTTAAGTAATTATCTTTTTAAATAGAAGGTTTGTTGATAAATAGTGCATATTGCTTATTTTCTTTGTGGGTTCGATATTCATGTCTTAATAAAAAATTTCTATATTACTTGATAACGATACATATATGTCGGCAATATTTTTTGTTGTGGAGTTATTAAGTTGTCGACTGCTAGGATGAATATCATAAGTCATGTTTTAATTTAATTTAATATATATATATATATATATATATAATTTATAAAAAAAATATTTTAAATGTTTGAAAATACAAGACGAAACTTATCTCATATCCCAAGTAGTTTAAATAAACGAGTCTAATACCATAAGCAATGGATCTACTCTGAAGGATAAATACACTACTTACTAGTCAGACTCGATAAATAAAATAAAGATTGTATGACATCCGTTTAAGTCTGTGAAACCATTTTATTTATAAGTCAACAATTTCTCCTATTTAAAACGAAGAATTAAATAAGATTTATATTAAATTGAGTTTGAAAATATTTTTTATAAGGGCAAGCCCCTATAGTTAATTACATCTTAGATAATCGAAGTCACCTAAGAAAACTCTCGATAAAAATAGGGTATTATCTTCAAAGAGGTCAAAAGGATTAGGACTTTTCAACAAAATCAGACAAAGAGGTATGAAAGGAGAATGATTTAAATTTGGAACATTTTATTGTAAAATCCAAAGGAGGAAGAACTAGAAGATATCGTAGATCTGGAGGAAAACCTCGGTGATTTCTCAAGCTATCCTATAGTTTGGGTTCAATTTTGGAGATTAGAATTATTTAATGTTTCATCCTGCCAATTTTATTAATTAGGGTTTATATTCATGTGAAACGACCACACAAATAGCCTAGAAGATGTGAGGATTTATGCCGTGATAGAAGACAACCTCGAAATCCTAAAATAGGTTAGGGCTTAAATTGTATAACAATACAAAAGGCTTAAAGATAAGTTAAGGATTTAGCCAAACATGGGCTTATGTCATGACTATAATGATAAAAAAAAAATTAGAGGTATGCAACCACAGTGTGAGTGAAACATGTAACCCCCTAAATGAAAAGTTTTAGTTCTTTAAATAGTTTTATAAACCAAATTTGGGTGACAAGAATATGCCTATAGGGTAAGAGCATTCACCAAACTAAGGCAACATTCTACCATTGTGGTTTATTAGAAATTTTTGTATAATGAAAATCTCTTATATGAAGAAGGACAAAAAAATTATCAATTTAATGAAGTTCCAAGAGTTTTGTATTCCAATAGAGTTTTGGATGCGATCATTCAAAGAGTCAATGTTTTGTCTATTTATAAACATCTTTCTTTTCTCTCATAGGTTATAGTCACTTGATGCAACAACTTGGACAAGTCATGGCAGGAGATTTGCTATCAGATATGACAAATAGTGGACGATATTAAAGATAAAGAAAATGTTTCAAATATATGTCACACCATACTAAAAAGTGAGCTTGCATTTGTATGATGATGTGGTGTCAATATTTGGAGGTAAAAAAATAAAGGATTGGGTGATTTAATATCATATGAGGGTGAAATAAATAATTTAAAGTAATATGAAAGTTTCAACGACTTGATAGGATGGGTTGGTTTACTAAAGTCGAAGAGCATAAAAAAAAGAAACTTGGTGGGCAAGCATCAGGCAATGAGTTCTAAATTGAGGGAGATAAATAATATGTAATGGTTGGAGGGAGGCTTTTATTATTGGTAGTAAGATCTTCATAGATGGTTGGCATGTGCATCGAAGAAATGACATTGATCTTAAGTAATGATTGGGTAAGCTAAGTTATGCAGATTTAATTAATAGTTTGAAAAAATAATAGGAGTTAGAGGGAATGGATTAGACATAAATAATAAGCATGTACTAATTAGGTGATGGATTAGGAAATGACATTAAGCTAAGATGCTCCTTATTAGCTCGACAAACTTAATTGGTGCAGTGGAACCTATAAAGACTTACCATTTTGGTGGTCCTTACACATGAAAGACCATAATTGGTGCCAAAATAGTGGTACTGAATTCTTCAAAAACTCATTTTGATCATTATCAAATGATAATTATAGTTTATTTTTCATGTCCATTATGGGTAGCTGCAACTAGTTTCCATCATTCAAACTAGTAATTAAAAACTTTCATGTAGCCAAGAACCCTTATAGATTAGCACCAACATTCATCATACACTATCACCCACTATTTTTTATACCATTATTTGAAATGCATCAAAGTTAAATTATATTAAAGAAATGTTAAGAGACTGAACCCATGGTCTCTATGGGAGCAGTAGTAGGAAGAATTTGGTACATGTTAAGTGCAATAATTATAAGTTTTTCATTATTTAGATGGGATTAAAATAGAATTCTAGTTTTTTTTTGTTAAGATTTTGACATTACTCCCTTTGGTCAATAAACCATATCAAAGAAAGCACATACAACCTCATAGCCCTCCTTACTAAGCTAGCATTTGCAACCTCAAAGCCCTCTACTTCCATGACCCACCAGCTCTTTGTGACCTCAGATGTGAATAATATTTTATATTGCTATAAGCTAACATTAGTGAATTTTTGGGTGAACTAAATAAAAAATATAATCAAATATAAATTTCAATTTTATTTGAAAATTTTATTTCAACTTTATTTAAAGTGAGTTTTAGTTTACTTAGATAATTTTACATGAAATGATAAAATATGTTTAAATGTCAGAGTAATTATTAAGCATGTCTTTGTACACATTTGTCATAAATTTACAGCTTAGTATTTTAATAATTTATATGAGTTCTATTTATAATGCATACAAGTGACAAAATTTTACTCATAAATTTTTATTATCTCTAAACCCTTAATTAAATTATAAATTTATATTGTTAAAATATTAAAAAATAACCAGTATTAATGCCCTTTTAATGGGCAATTTCATTTAAAAATTTTTTAGGGGAATTTACAGACTTACATTAAACATTTATATTTACATATCTCATATTTAATCTTTATATTTGCATATCCTAATATATCAAATCTAGCATTATGTTTTCTCCCATCATCTTCTTTGTCATCCCTACATGAGTTGCTCCTTATTTTGACTCTTACAAAATCACAATGTTAATAAGCTTAGAAGATCAATAGTGTTGACACTAAAAATTTTATTCATCACCCATAAGAATCACGACACTGAGCATATTAATGTGATTCTGGATAGACAGTGAAACCCAAATTTATTTTACCCCCCCCCCCCTCTAAAAACATTATATACATTGGATAAGTTCAATAGGTCATAATAACAAAAGACCTCTATAGCACAATCCCAATTTTAATTAGCCATTTACTTACACCAATGAGTTCCCCTTCTTTCTATGCAATAATTATTTGTTATCTTAAGAAATTTAACATTTACTCAGATTTACGACTATTCTTTTGAAAATACTGAGATCCAAACAATAATTTTTCTAGGTATGTTAGAAGTTTTCTTGATGTTGTTTTAGCATTTTACTAGGCAAGCATGATGTTCTGAACCTACATAATTTCTAGTAAATATCAATGAATAGAAGAGAAAAAATTTCAATAGGAAAAAAATAATTTTAATTAAATACATGCATCATGCCATGAGTAAAAGTGCTAATCATGCAATGGAAGGGTGAATTCATTATTACTTAACTTTTAACAGTGGGTTATTTTTGTTGTTGGCTAAATACATTTGCTCTTGTGCTCTAGACTACATTTTTGACATCAACATATGGATATAGTCCAAAAGGAAAGACTCTATGGTCTCTTTCACTTGATTCCAACTTCATTTCAATGTTCCATTCAAATGCTAATAAAATAGAACAAAAAATTAGTGGGAATCAAGCAATATCAATAAATAAATTTTGTTTGAAGAATACAACATCAAAGATTAATAAATTAATATTAACTTGGCCAGTTTCTTATTGCTAATGGGTTAGGGATAGTATAATATTTTTATGTCTTTGTCATTCACAATAAACATTTGAGCTTGACCTATAGTTTGTCTATAACTATTGATTAATGTTGCATGCAAGGAACAAAAGATTGCTGTAAATATAAATGCATTTGGTGAGAATGGTGGATTTGCTTGCTTATGAACAAAGAAAATTAAACAATTTATCAAAAATGCTTTGCTTGATTTCATATTTGAATTACATGCATTGTCCACATGGAAAGAAATCTAAAGTGAAATCTTATAACCCATTGTGATTTGGATTAAAAATAAAGTCACTTCCACACGAAGAGGGCAAATTATTGCATCTGGTCTCCGGACGTAAAATTTGCTTCCGGAGTCCAGTGGGAGTGTGTCACGTGACAAGTAGGCCCGATCACTATAAAAAAACTACCCAACCAGTGAATTACAGTGGGACTCACTTGTCATGTGGTAAGTCCATGTGACAAGTGCCCACTGGAATCCAGATGCAAATTTGTGCCCGATGTCCTGATGCCATAATGACAAAGAAACAGAGAGGATGAAGAGGTAACCAAGAAGAAAATGATCCAATTCTAAGACACTTTCGAAAATATCAACCCAAAAATTGATAAATACAAGAAGAATAATAAATGTTATCTAAGAACCACTCCGCTCTAAAAATCAAACAATGCACCAATATTTGGGAGTAAGAGAATGGAATCTAACATTTAAAAATAGTCATTTGAAGTATTAAAAAACCTTAGGATCATGTCAAATTTTAGTATAATGTCCAAACATTAGGCGGTGTTTGGCTGCATTCAGGATTTAAGTCAAGTAGTATTTACTAAATTCGATAAACCCGGATTTATCAAATTCACAATTTGATGGAGGAACCCGATGAGCAAAGTTACTCAGATTACGTAAATCTAAATTTACGTCGAAAATCGAACGGAATCAACAAGTACTCGATTTAATGCAGCGCTGGATTTAAATATTGTTATTTTAGTTTTTGGCTGGATTTACGTTAAGTTCATGGATAAACCCGACTTAAAATATGCTACCAAACACCCTCGTAGTGTAAAAAGAGAAAAATCAAAATGCAGAGGGCATCAATAATCATCTCTTATTACCACTTAAGTTGTTTTGTGATGCTTCAAACTTGCTTTCATAGCATGCATTTCACTCTATACTCTTTAAAAATTATTTCATCTCCCCCTACTCCTCACAATTGCTATATCAAGGGAGAGCAATCAAGAGAGCTGGAAGAGAAACATGGGTTTCAACATGTTGCTATGGACGCGAGGCTTCGGGCGGAGAAGGAACAAAGAAATGACGGGAAGAAATGGGAAAAAAATATGGCGGAGTCCTGATCCGGACAACGATACACCAGACCGAGCGAAGGAGACAAAAAAAAAACGTCCTTTGCGTCCGTTGTCCCGACGTAGCTTGCTTCCGGACTCCGAAAGCAATGTTTTTTCAAGAAATGAAGTGCTAGATCTAGGTATTAGAAGAAATTTAGATGTTATATAAGCAAATATAAAAAATATTGTGTGAGATATTTAAATTTAATGTTTAATATGAAATGAAAGTAAAATTCCCAATTTTTTAACATAGAAAAC
>NEWO01000016.1:2821498-2866291 GCA_003013225.1 Phalaenopsis aphrodite
ATGAACAACTTGTTGTTTGATTCAATTATTTTTATGAAAAATATTATTTAAAACTTATGAATAAGCATGTTAGTGAGCTTGATTGCAGCTAGATTAATGCTTGTTCATGAATAATATCATTTAAATTTGTTAAATTCTTTTGGGACGTAGGATCCTGCATTGCTCGTGGATACATACAACCAAGAAAAGACCTACTTTCAGAATATTGAATATTTTTGGGAAGTGGGTTCTTGTGTCATTCGTGGATATATACAATCCACAAAGACCTATTAAGGTAAAGAAGATGATGGGAGAGAGAGAGGGAGATGGATGAGATTTATTCAATGGTCTTTGGAGTATTATGCACATGACTCAAAGAGAATGAATTCCTCTAGAGTTTGTTTCAGTAGCCTTTTCGAGAAATTAGTTCTTCTCTAACTTAGATGAGAGAGAGAGAGAGAGAGAGAGAGAGCACGATGGTTTTTTCCTCCTTTTGTATATGGAGGAGCCCTCAATAATAAAATTATTGATGCCATGTTGTTTGCCTCCCTCCTCATAATTTTAATGTGAATGAGATTTGTAATAGTCGTAATTATCGAGCTGTCAAATGTAAACAATAGGAGTTTTGCCTCTGGCATCTTAAAAAGACGTTGGTTCTAAATGTCTGACAAAGCCCCTAATGAAGGCTGACATATATGGTTAGTATGACCACCATCTTTGTCACCTTCAAAAGACTTTTATTCTAATTGCCAACAACGTCCTTAATGAAGGATTGATAGGTTTCTTATCAGTCACCCCGTTTTATTTTGATAGTCAAATTTACTACTGCAGCCTTATATTCGACTGCTCTATCTGAAAGATTAGGTTTGACCACTTTGGCAGGTGAGCTCGGTTCAACCATATTCATAGGCGGGCTCTCACAATATTTCATTATTTGTGTATACACAAATATAAATTTTTTTTTTATTTAGGCTCAACGAGTTTTACTTGATACAATTTATTTATTTATTTTAAAAAAAAAGCTATTTGTATGTGTAAGATATGATTATAGCTTGTTTAATTTGTTACAAGTTACTTCTTGGTGAGCTCGATAAAAATATAATTTAATTTAAGTAGAGTGTGGTTTAGGGTTAATTAAATTGTAAGTTATGGTTGAAGCTAATTTACACTAATTAAAACAAATTAATTAAAAATTTAAAAATTATTTTATACATTTGACGTTTAAAGTTGGCTTTCACATGAACATTTACGTTTTTTAGTTAATTGTCACAGACAAACTTCTCTCAAGATTCGACCTTAACGCTCTTTCTAAGCACTAAGTCGGCTTAACCGTTGCAATGCTTGGACTTGGATGCACAAAAGCTCTCCAGCAAAGAAGTAAGGAGATATTATTCACAGAAAGGAAAACTTCATTGAGAACGAGTGATTTGGTTCCTTGGAAGTCTTGCTTGGTTACAAATGAGGGGGAAGGACATTTATTTATAGTCCTCCTTCAAGTTTTAAAGAATATTCTAGAATACATTAGAATATGCTAGTTTTTAAATAGTTCTAAATTATTCTTTACATATACATGATTCCAAAACTTTCCAGAACAATCACGAGTTCTATTGACGCTCGTCTCTTTCAACATATTTCTGGAATTACACGGAACATCTAGAATTCCTTAGATTTTTCTTTTTCTTTCTAGTTTTCTCTAGAATCTTATTTTCCATAACTAAAAGCGTGTGGCTAACCCTTTCTTAAAATAACAGTGTTCTCGCATCACTATATGAGCTCTGATCTGTGATCTTTAAGGGTCTGTTTGGGGCAGCTGTAGCTTATTGAATAATTTCTTGATAAGCTGATTAAAAATAATCTGCTAATAAGCTAGGTGCGATGACTATTACAAATTTTTATATTTTTGGAAAAGCCAAACCGCAGCCTGAAAGCTCCCATCGTACCTAGATAGGTACGGGGTGAAAACGTTGTTTTAAGCGTTTTGAAAACGCACAAGCTATCATAACGCAGCTTACCCAAACATGTCAGATGCGTTTTCAAAACGCCACCGCACCAAATAAGCTGCCCCAAACAGACCCTAAATTAAAAATTAGAACATCATCAAATGAGTTGTTTTGACTAGATGGACTGTGAATTGATTTCAATTGTTGCGTTCTACATACATAAATTCAATTCTTATGTATTTTTACATATCTAATGCCTAAACTTCTTTTTTTTTACACCTAACTTCATACATGTACATTAAAAGATATATTTCTTTTCCTAAAATTTAAAGTAGTGGTACTTCAGATGTGACATGAAATACCATAAATGATATGGATATAAAAATTAGAAGTTTGGCAGTTAGATATGTACATATATGTAAATATATAAAGTATGTTGGCATGTATGTAAATGCCCCCAAAATGATGGGGGTGGCTTTCTACTTGTAGCACATTTTAATAAGATTTATTGTTGGATTTATTAAATCCATTAAAATACTAAAATGCAAGATTTTCATGATTCGTGAATTTTCGAATTTAGGATTTATAAATTTATTAAATTCTACAGACACTAAAAATCATACTTGGAGGCAAACACAAACTAAAACTTTCATAACCCGGTTAGCTACAATTAAGTATTCAGACATCAATCACACTTACCAGAAAACAATACGACTGGATCACGTGCGAACGATGGTGTGAATCACATCATGTCATCAAACACATAACACGATACAGTCCATATCATCGTCCACACATCCAATGATTAACAAGACGTAACATTTTCCTCAAACTTTCTCAGAAACCTGTTAAATTGCATCCTAAATCTAGCAATCACACTTATCGAAAAACAATACGTCTTGATCACGTGCGAAAGTCTGAATCATGTGCGAAGGATAGAGTGAATCGCATCATGTAATCAAACACATAACACGATACAATCCATATCATCATCCACATATCAAATGATTAACAAGACTAATATTTTCTTGACAAGCAATCAAGCTTACCAGAAAACAATATGTCTGAAACACGTGTGAACGATAGAGTGAATCGCATCATGTCATCAAACACATACAATCCATACCAGCGTCCACCCATCCAACAATTAACAAGAGATGATATTTTCTTCACACTTGCTCAAAAACCTGTTAAAGTGCAGCCCAAATCTAGAAATCTCATCCTCCGGAAGAACCACACCAATCTCAACCCCTCCCCCATCATCCCTACTCTCCGCCACGGAAAAAGCTCCCGTCCCCCCAATCGACGCCACCTCCACCTTCTCCGGCCTCCCCCACCCAAAATCACACTCATAAACCCTCAGCTTCGGCGAACCTGCAATCGACAACGGTCTGTGCGGCAGAATCTTCATCACCTTCCCAATCACCCCTTCCATTCCCTCATAAACATCATCTCCAATACCCTCAATCGCTCTCCCTATCGCCTCACACGCCCTAAAAAACCCATCTTTTTCCTCAACAATATCTCCCACCTTGGCTTCAACAAAGCAGGGGCACCCCAAGAGGTTACCGAAGTAGTTCGCCGGAGGCGGCGGCCGCATTCTGTTTCTCCAGTCGACTGAGAAGAAGAGATGGGCGACGCGGCGGGGGTCGTCATCGTTCTCCTTGGATTTGAGGAGGCAGGTCCAGGAATGGGCTAAGGAGATAACGAAGGTGGAAATGTGGAAGCGAGAGTGGAGTTTGAGTTTCAGGTTTTGGATTTGGTGGGAGGGGAGAGTGAAGGTGGCGGCGGCTAAGGTTGGGGAGGGGGGGTGGGGGTGGTGGGGAAGGGATTGTTGGAGGACTGTGTGGGCGAGTTTGGAGTAGAGGGAATGGGGATCGGGGATGGAGGAGCGGTGGAGGGATGGGGGAGGAGGAGGGGCGGAGCGGCCGGCGGCGGCGGCCCATGATTTGAGGAAGTGGATGGAGCTGAAGCCGTCGCAGGCGGCGTGGTGTGTTGTGACGGCTAAGCAGAGGCCATTGTTGGGGAACAGGGTAATCTGCAGAAGATTATAATTGTATTTTAGCAATATAATTTTTTAGATTCAATTTGATATTTTATTATGATTATAATTTATAAGCAGGGGGAAATTATTATTATTATTATTTTAAAATGGAGGAACTAATTAGATAAAAAAAATAATTCACATAAAAGAAAATGAATGGCACGTAATAATTAATTGTATTTACTATAAAAATATAAATAAGAGAATTGTTAAGTTATTTTTTACTTTTCTTGGTTCGAGTCATAGTTTTCGACCCATTTATTATTTGAGGCACGTTTCAGAATGAACCTATTTGGGTTAGGCCATTGAGAAAGATTCAACCCTTGTCTTTCTCCTCCTTCCTCTCATCTATCTCTCTTCTAACATTTCATATTTACTCATATATCAAGCAACTCTTTAAATATCGTATTAAAAATAGCACTATTATACAATTATAAGATAAAACACATATTTCCGTGCATAAATTTAAAATACTTAAATGTTATATATATAAATATGAAATTTTAGACGCAAGATATGTAAATAAATAAGAATTATCTCTTAATTACATAAATTTCCTATAAAATTAAATATATTTCAGTTGTTAACATTAATCTTATAACTTTAAACCTTAAACATCATTATCTTGATATAAATTATAGTTCTTAACCTGCACGGCGAACACCGGCTGTGCGTTGTCAGACTTATGCAGCGAAGGAACTAGCAAAAGCAGCTTCCCAAACGGCCGCCGGTGATAGCCGGAAACCTCCTCAAAATCGATATTTTCAAACTCGCATACAGTGAGAGAAACAGAGTCACCCTCACAATAACAGAGTTCGAATCGATCGTCGTCCGGAGAGGATCGGCGAATGGTTCCGGCGAGGGGGTAAAAACTGCTCAGGGTGAGGGAGAGGGAGGATTTGAGATTGGGGAGGTGAGACTCGAGAAACTCGGCGGTCGAGTAAGGAAAACGGTAGAAGAAGAGGCGGTCGACGGGATTGAGGTTGAGCCAGGGTATGTCGAAGAAGGTGAAGGGGAGAGCCGGCCGGGGAACGGTGGACGGCGGTGGAGAAATCCGGCACTGCTGAAGAAGGTTTAGGGCTACCATGTTTGGGGGGATGGAGGGCTTCAAAGAAAGGAGTGGACTTTATAAGTAGTGCGCAACAGCGTGAAGGTCATTTACTTCTTAAACCAAACTGTCCTCGTTTGTCCAACTAACGGTCTTCCTTACCCAACCCCCAACTAAATTATTGGGGTTTTTACATATCCACCACCCCAAATTTCAAATTTTACATCTTTACCACCTAAAATTTAAAATTTAGCCACCCAAAACCCTTCAATTGACAAAATATTACATAACCTGTCCCAATGCAAAACTGTATCAGGATTTCATTCGTACGGCCTCCTTAGTAAAAACAACTACATGTAACAGACAGTGATTGTAATACTGATGTATTTTTAATCAGGACTTGTAATGTAACACTTTTGCATCAGGACTCCTGAAGACCCTTCCCGCAAACAAAAGTCTCCCGAAGATTTCAAGGAAGTTTTTGTCTTTTATGTGAATTTCCAATTTTCTATTCTGCAAAGTTTTTTTTTTTATTTTTATTTACTCTGTCGCCGTTCTTCCATATTTTCCAATTTTAATTTTCTGTTCTGCAGATTTCTTCTTCTTCTATATATTTTTGCGCTTCCTTTCTTCCAAAATTATAAATAAAATATATAAAATCTGTCTACATATGAAAAATGTTTTTTTTTAAAATATACGGAAAATGTTTTGGATGACTTGAATTTGAGGGAGAGGGTTAAAATTAGGTCTAATTATTAGGTGCGGAGAGTATTACAGTGGTCGTTGTGATCGGAGAGCGCACGCAGCTCTGCGTGCGCTCTCCGCACCCAATAATTGCTCTAAAATTAGGGTCCGTTTGAGGTAGCTTGTGCTTTTCGTGATAAGCTGCTTATCATGAAATGCGGCCCGCTGGCCGGCCGCGGGGGTCTACCCGCGACCTACGTTTAGTGTAAAAACTCAAACGCAGTTTCGAATAAGTTGGAGAAACACGCGAACCAAACGGTACGACGGCATTTAGAAAACGTCGCCCACACTTATAAGCTGCCCCAAACTGATACATGACACTAAATTATTTACATATTTAACATGTAAAAGTTATATTTTACACACATATCGGTTTATCAATGATTGAAAAATTATATTTCACTATTTAAAGTTAAAATTTAGAATAGTAATATC
Source organism: Phalaenopsis aphrodite (assembly GCA_003013225.1). Taxonomy (NCBI): domain Eukaryota; kingdom Viridiplantae; phylum Streptophyta; class Magnoliopsida; order Asparagales; family Orchidaceae; genus Phalaenopsis; species Phalaenopsis aphrodite. Next base: position 2,827,689 of record NEWO01000016.1, read on the forward strand.
TTTTGATGTGATATGAAAGATTTGAGTGATAAAAATGTAAAAAAAATAAAGTTTATATGTAAATACATAGAAATTGGGTTGGTATGTACGAAAATGCCCCTAAAGTGAACATATAAGAGTGATAATAAAAGGATTTAGTGGGATGAGGGTTGGAGAAAAGTAATATTATTAATGTGATGACAAGTTGGTCGTGTCGTGATCAAACCAATTTAAGTCTCGACCTAAATGATAAGATGCTTTTAAGTATTTTAATGATGATGGCAGAGTTGTCGTAGAAAAATTAACTTTTTAATGGTTGTCGGGAATATTTTACGTGTTGTTTTTAAGAAACTCGAGCGTTAACTTTTTTTTTTAAAGCTATCACGCTATAAAATATGATTGTAAAAGATAATTTAGAAGGTATTTTTATTAATGTCATGATTTTCTATTTATATAGGTCTTCGGAATACAATTACATATAAGGAAAGATTAATTACTACAACTGTCTGAATGATTGAATCAACACGTTTGTCGAAATAAAGATTACATGGTAACAACAAAAAAAAATGACGTCGGTCGACGGCAAAGCTCGACCATATTTTTTTTGATAGAGATCCAGTTGCTCGACAAAAATGCTCGTTCACTTGATTATGTTCTTTCGTTTGATGGTTCTGTTGGTCGGAAACCTCAGTTGTTCAGAACTTTAAGTCGGTTAATACTGTTGTAAAGCCGATGACTATTCGTTGGCGAGACTTATGTTCTATAGCTAGGAACTTCTTTCTTATGCCTCTATTTCTGGTAGTTCGATTTCCTCGACATTTGTGCTGACATTTTTGTAGTATATATGTAGTTCCCTGATTTTCCTGCTTCTTGATGACAAGTGCTACGATACAAATAGGAAAATTAACGAGCAATAAATGACACATAAATAAAAAAAAACTTAATAATAAATTCGATTTTGTTTTTTGTGCCAAACAAATACTATAAATAAGGGAATGAGGCTCGAGTTATAACATTCCAATCAATTCACTCTAAAGCTTTTCGATCGACACCATGACCGATGATTTGAGCAAGAAAGACATGAAGAAAAGTAAGAGTTATAAAGAAAAAGAAGAAGACAATACCCAAACCTGAGCCGATCAATCAAGTTGCCTCTTTTGATAGCTCTGATAATCGACGACTGTTGAGGAAAATGAGTGAGCCTCTTTTCCTACTAAGGGTGATCAGTATGGATTAAAAGGAAAGTCATCATCGAATGTCCGCTGCCCCCTTCGCAAAGTAAGGACTGGGTGGCTCCAACCCTAGCAGTAGATGAATTCACGACTTTTTTTAAAACAGAAAGATTTTTTGGTTATGTAAAAACATCACTTTGAAAAAATTATAATATTCCTTTCACTATTCTTAATGCAGATGAGCTGATTGCTCCGGAGGCTCGCACTTATGGCTGGTCATCTAAGAATGTTATTGATTCTGCCCCGATGGTTGTTGCAGTGCCTTTAGGATTGATTGTGGCAACTCTCCTGCGGCTGAACTAATTTTATGGACATCAATTAACCACTTCAGCAATTAACATCAGAAGCAATTGCACGGTTGACAGTTGCCTCCGATTCAATGGAGAGTCGAATGAGGGATATGGTAGGCCCTTCAACCTAAGCAGCTAAAGTTCCTACCGAAGCACCTGCACAGGAGTAGTTCGTTCGTTGCGAGTGGTTGTAGGTAGAGGCAACCTCACTTTGACTCAGGTCAGCCAACATTGCCAGGCTAGAGGTGAAGGCTGCATCGCTCCAAAGTTCCTTTAGCGATGTCATGCTGAGTTGGGGCCTATTGATGCGTCAAAAATTATCGGGACATAATTTGCCATACAACTTAAGTGCACGTATTAAGTAGTAATATAGTTCAAGAGTATTGGTTATCAATCTCACAAGGAAAATGTAATATTTTTTTCCACAGAAAAATCTCTAGTTTACTAATTCAGCTAACCTAGCATAACGTTTATCAAAAGGACGCTCTTAAGTCTTAAGATCCTAGCAAAATAAAGAACTTTGTAATCGAAAGAAAAGCAGAAAACATGAGGGTAGTTCGTGAGTTGCTTCAAGATAGATGAGGTTCATGCCTCTATGATTCAAGAATCATGGCGATTCTTATTTTTCCTAAATGCTCTTTGACGTGATTGTTGTCAACCAAAGACATATAACTCTTTGTACCTATTTCTAGGTCAAAAAAATCCTAGAATCCATGAAGTTACAGCTTCCTCAATCCACATTATATTTCACATGACTTTTTCGATCCCTTAGAAAGAATTCATAATTCCACTGGAATATTTCTATCCTATTAGACTTTTATGGTTAACCCTTCGTTTTCACTACACAACAGTCATATGTCATAGTTTATGAAACATTTTAAAATCCTAATTAGCGAGACTAGAAGTAAATTAAGATCTAAGGTGAACCAACAAGAAGACCATGAAAAGCACGAGAGACAAAGAAAATTTTAGCCACTCATTACGGAGAAAACTATAGTGAAAAAAACCATATGAAAATTCATTGCCAGCAACATAAAAGTGAAAAACTTACAAGAAATTATTTTCTCAGCAAAGTTAGTTCCCTCTCATACAAACACTCACACAGCTCATAAATTAAAAAAAAACTCTCCCTTATAGTTTTCCACCCAAGGAGTAAAACAACCTTCAAGAGAGCCTTCAAAATTTCTCCTATACTCTCTTCTTTCAACCTCCAATCATTCTCTGATGTAGAACTCCCTAAAAAAAACCCTAAGATTTAATTTTATGGGAAGAATCACAGTTCGGGCCATCAAATTTCTTTTCCAAAATGTTTCCCGCTTGTTGGCGTGTTCACACTTTTTTTAATGTGGTCATGCTGCTAGATTGCTAGGGTCGGCATGGTCACGGTCGATTGCCTTTTGGTCGGTTGCACTTTAATTTTGAAAATTATTTTTAATTTATATATATATATATATATATATATATATATATATATATATATATATATATATATATATATATATATATTCCCAAACTATCTTATGGTTCAACTGCATTTTAGAGACGATGTTATTTGATGTTTCAATCCTGTCATTTTTTTATTTAAGATTTTCATCTACATGATATCCGATCATGCAAATAGCCTGGAAGGTAAGAGATTTTAACCTCAGAGCCTAAAAAGAGTTAGGACTTATACTGCACAATATGATTGTGCAAGAGCCTAAAGTGAAAATGAGGATTTACGTTGTGCTAGACGAACTACCTCGAAGTCTTGAGATTCTTGCTGTTGCTGCAAGGTTAATGCAAAATAATAATGTAATGTGTAAAAAAATTAAACAAATCGTAAGAAAATCCGAGGAGAACTTAAACAAGTCGCAAGAAAACCTGAGTGAATAAAAAAAAAAACGATGTCACATATAGAAGATCAAGGCTGGGTATAAGAGTTTAAGTTCGAGGCGGGCTCAGAACTGAGTTGTGTGCTTTATAATCCAACCTTGGATATAAGTCACCAACCAAACGATCTAAGGAGGGAAATTCTTGGCCTCAATCAAAGTGATTAATGACCCGACTCACAAGTACTTGTATTTTTAATCTCCATAATTTTGCCAGAAAATGTGTCTCAAAATATATCTAGAGGCTAGTGTGAAAAAATGTAATGATTTAGAAATTATAGAATAAAATTTCATATTATGGGTACTACGCAATTACATGTATCATTTCAAGTAATAGAAGATTTTCCTTGAAACCCCTAGTATCGATCCCACGATGAATGTGGTAACTCTTAAAATCAACTTACAAAAATTCTATTTAAATTGCAAATTAAAAAGATGAGAGATTTAAAATGATATGCTTACTAAAAATTACTACAAAGAGTTAAAAAAAGTAACAACTAAATATAAAAGCTTAACAAAATATAACAACGAGTTTGTATATTATGAAAAATATTTCCCCTTGCAAAGAGATTTAAATCTATGTAGGATTCAAATGATCTAAGACAAAAATGAGGTATTGTGACAAATAGAAACATATCTTATTCTTTATCCCCTCCGGACGCTTGTAAAGAACATTAGCTAACTTAAGATTGATTCCTTAACATCTCGATTCTACATTAGTACTATCTAGCCTCTCACCTCTAGATGCCCCTAGCTTATGCCACCATGATGGTCGAATCCCAGCTTCAGGGTACTAAACCTTAAGCCAAATTAATAAGAATCTAGTCTGCCACTCTAGAACTAATCAATTCTAAGTCCATCAAAACTTATCTCCCTATTTATTTGCACTTCGCCTTAGGTGATCGTAATGACTCTACTTAGAATAAAGTGTGGTATCCACTAGTTAGATGAAATAATGGCCCTTCTAGGTCATTATGTTTCTTAATGGATTTTAACTTCACAAATGACCAATTTGTAAAGTAAATGAAGATTCGGTAAAAATACCATCATTATTTTTAAGAGAAAAGAAATCTATAAATTATTCTCATCCCACAAGATTAAGTCCCAAATACAAGAGGAAAGAAAAGAAACTACTCAGAATTCATGGAGATTAAACAAATAAAAACATTTGCATTGAAATTCAAGTCTTACAACAAAAACTTAAACTCAAATACAAAGTAACCTATGTTTTCTCCCCAAGTAAACTTTTAGAGTTTCCTTTGAGTAATCTCCAAACTTCTACACACTAAAACACACTCATACTTACACTTGAATACAAAATATGAAAAACCTAATTTAATATTGCCGCCCGTTTGAAGTTTTGGGGCTCCAAAGTATATCTAAATTCGACCAAATCCTTCTTATTAAATAGAAAACAAAAAATAACTAGGGTTGCGTCAAAGACCCCACCAAAATTCAGCCAAATTCGATGTATCTTTTAGAAAGTATTTACTGACGCTATAGCGTCAATCTAGGGCGCTATAACACCCTTCTCACTTGTCTGTGGCGCTATGACACCAATGGGTGGTGCATGGCACCACACAATTATCTTCAATTTTTCTCCTTTTTCCCTCATTCACTCTAAATGTTCATTCCATGTACCTGAAACTAAAAACATGCAAAATACGTTCCTTTAAAGTGTAATATCATTAAAAATGTACATATAAAGCTTATAAAACATGTACTAAAAATAAGTTATTTTTAAGTGGATCATATACCCACATCCATTGACGCACCTGCATGCCCTAGGCACTCCAACACACCAGCATTCAGATCTCAGTGCACTCACACTCGATCCTGATACAAAGTTGTGCCTGCACTAGTATCACGACACGATTGTGTCAGGCCCTATTCAATGATGGGACTTTAATTGGCATTTTCCTCAATGTTTTTTTTCCAAATTCCCTCTCTTGATCAACTAGTGTGAAAGGAAAATGTTTTTTTTGGGAAAACTACCTCCTAGCTACAGAAAACACAGTGAAGCCCAAATCAGAGACCCTTCGTTTCTGATCTAACTAAAAGGAGTTATTCACCAGATCCAACCTCATTATCTTAGAACGAGCTAGGATCTGTCTAATTTGTGAAGCCCAGTTGCTTAAGCTTTAGAGATCCCTCCTTTATAAGTTGAACTTAAATTCTTAGTTCTTTTCAACGACCCTATGATTTCTTTTGATCAAAGGTGTTTAGTGTCAATAAAAGTTGATTCTTTCCAATAAAATTCAAATCTAGGAATGTCTTGGCATAAAACAAAAATTTCTTTAGAAGTGGCCTCCGTATCTCTAATATCTATCACTAGCCTCATTGATGTGACTAATGAGAGAGCGGTTGGTAGCTTTCAGGACCAGTTGGGAAAATTTATGAGATCTTGGCTTAATTAGTTCATCACACATATGATCGGTAGTTAATCCTTGGTAGTTACAAAAAATCTCTGGATTTCTCCTGCACTCGGTCATAAAAGGGGTGGCTTGGAGAGAAGACACCTTCAAGCTGCCCGAGGCATCACGAGAAGATCCTCTCAACATCTTAAGGAGGATGCAAAGGTAGAATAAGTCCATATGAGTGCACAATGTACGCATTAAAGTCGACTATCGCATTCCCCATCAAGATTCTCATACACTTTGAGGGGGAGGGGGGCAAAGGAGGGGGAAAACTGTGGCTCGAATCTGGTGATGTTGTGTGCTCGCAGTGCTGAGGGGTTCACTCAATGGTGTGCTTGAAAACTTCATGTTAGAGGAGAAGACTTAGAGCGATCAGTGTAGGGACATGGGTGACTTTTGAATTGTTGTGCCTTGTAGTAGGTGTTTGTGTGTTGTTTTCCCTTTTGACCTTACAAAGCTTGTTGCTCCTAAGGGCCTATTGCATGGTTGCACGACCACAATATTAAGTGTTGTTTCTCTTTTTTGTGTATTGTTGTCTCTACCGAGTGCTCAGGGCAGAGTTTGTACTTGTTGCTATGTTTTATATTTAGTGTGATTTTTCTGCATGATTGTGTTTTATGATGTTGAGTGTTTAGATGACATGCTGCTACTTCATATGTATCTTCTATTTCTTCAAATTGTTGGGGCTAACCTCTTATTGCAGCTGCAATGTTCTGCTGAGATATATTGGAATAGGAATGTTAAACAGGTATGACACAAACCATGTTTTGTAGGGACAAAATTTATTACTGCCCTATAGGTATGTTACATAGCTCAGTGTCAGATTTAAGATCTACTAGATAACTCATGTTAAGGAATTCTAAAAATTTAAAATTGCCATATAAAATCCAAGGAAAGAAAAAAATAAATGTTGTTAAGGAAAAATTTGCTTTAATTTTCAATAATAAAATTTTGAAGACCTAAACAGCTTCAATCTCTTCCTTAAGAAGAATTACACAATATTAAATAAAGTTGAGTTTAGAGATGCAATAGCAATCCAAAACTATTTTTGATTCTTTTTATTTTCATAGTATCCAATGTTATGTATCTTACATTTTAACTTTGAATATAACCTAGAGGGAGGAATTTAAACTATCATTGTAAAATCTAGTACTTAAGAAACACTGCCCTTCATTATGGAAAATAAGAAAAAGTGATTCATCAGATATTGTAATTCTCAGAGAAAAAAAAAAGGAAAATCAAAATAAAATAATACAAAAAAACCCCTAAAAAGAAGCTTGAAGTTTGCACAACAAAAACTAAAAAAGAAGTGAAAGATAACAAAAGGGGCTCAATTAGGACTTAAGTAAAAGAGATTGATAGCTTAAAGGAATCCTTCTAAAGTTGTGATTCATAGAAGAAAATTAAGTAGTCTTAGATTGGTTAATCCACTAAACATAAGACTAAAGTACAGTAGATGTAAGAAAAAAATTTCTTAAACTAACACATTTAATATTTACTAGAAGTTCTTAAAAAAGAGAACAAAGGAAGTTAAAGTAAGGAATTGAGTTGTTCAACATTAAAGACAATTAAACCATAGACAATACTTATCACCTCCTATTACACTTCATAAGGAAAATTAAAAAAGTAGAATACTTCAAGAGCTCCTTGTATTTTCTTAAATATCCAATTGAGCTATGTAATTACTTGAGGCCAAGAATTTGATAAGAGTAAACTATGTGTTATTTTTATAGCATATTTCCCCTTGTATTTTCATCTTTTTGATTAATATTATGTTTGAGAAAGATTTTTTTTCCTTAATTCTGCATGGGATAGGGTGAACAGAGAATCTAGAGCAAAATAGAACAAAAATGAGCACAATACAAGGATTTCAGACCAGTGCACCTGCGCTTGCAAGATGATGCGCCCGCGCCATGCTCAGTGCCCCCACACCCAGTTTAAAGCACTTACACTGAATCCTGCAAACTTGCTCCCACACATTTGTTCAAACTTCAATGCACCCACACAGTAATCGTGACGCCCATGCACAAGATCTAGCGCACCATGCCAATTCACATAACCTATTTTGGCAAGAATTTTCTTACTTTTGTCCAGCTTTTCCTATAAATTAATGCATGCCGCTGATTTTAGGGCATCATGGTCAGCCGGAGGCTGTAAGAAATGTTGAGTTTTGATCAAGAATAGTTATCCTCTTATGTTTCTCTCCTTCCTTTAAATTGGAACCTCAAGTGATAAGTTTCCACCATTAAATTCTAGAGATTTCTTAAGAAATCTATTGTATGAGAGGAAACGAGGCTATTCCTGTGGGGAGGACAAGTTTTATTGTAATTTTATTCTCCTATTTTTTTGGTAAGGAAAATATGCATGAATTTTGAATCTATGGTTTTCTCGACAATTTGTGGCTAGACTTTCTTTCTGTCTATGTTATATAGAGTTAGTAGTTTGCGTTGTGGTTTTCTAAGAAGATTTTTCGTTAATATTTTCTTGTGCTTTCATGGCCTATGTTATTGGTTAACCTCTGATCTTAACTTACTCATAGTCTAAGCAATTAAGATGCTAATATGTTTTGTGAAACAACGACTTCTAACAATCACATAGTGGGAATGAATTGTTAACTATAAAATTTTGTGAGAATATACATATTCCAGAGGAATTCTGTAATCTTTCTGAGGATTAGAATAATTATGTAGAATGTAATGGAGATTGAGGAAGCTTCAACTTCATGGGTTCTAGGTTTCTTTTGACCTGAGCATAGGCATAAGGAGCAACATATCCCCAATTGACAACAAGCACGTAGGAAAAAAAAATTTATGTTTCCTCATCAATCACAGAGGCTCGAGCCTCATCAATCTTGAAGAGCTCTTAAATTATTTCCCATTTTTCTGTTTCCCATACTAGCAATCTATTCTATTTTCATTAGAACTAAGATTTAAACCCACTTTTTGATAATAATCAAGCTATGTTAACTAAATCAGTAAACTAGAGATTTTTTTTGTGAAAACAAATATTTCGCTTTCCTTGTAGGATTGATACACTATACTCTAATGCACATTACTACTTGACATGTGCACCTGCATTATACAGTTGATCGTCTCGGTAAGTTTTGGCATGTTAAGATGCTATTAATAGAATTCAACCTAGTTGTTTGAAGTGGGGAGAATGCAATATGCCTATTGTGTAATAGAAAAAATTTAACTTATATTGAAAAAAAATTATAAGATGGCGGTGAGACCTGCATTGCTCTATGAAACAAATTGTTGCCCATTAGAAGAGAAGTATAAAACAAAGTTAAGTGTTGTTGAGATGAGAATTCTAAGGTGGATGAGTGGCTTGGCACTTAGAGACAAAATACAAAATGAATATCACCAGTGGCAGAGAACGTTAGAGAGAGTCATCTTAGATGGTTTGGTAACACTAAACGTCGATCATGTGATGATCAAGTTAGGAGAGTACATGCTATAGATTTGACTTATGTTAAAATACTTGGAGATTGTATAAAAAAAATTTTAAACTATTAAAATTATATGAAAAATGTGACACTCAATTGGGCACAATGGAGAAAAAGGATTCATGTAGCCGATCCCAATTAGTGGAATACATGCTTATTGCTATTGTTGTTGTATTCTAACTTCGTTATAATCACATCAACTATAATTAAGTTCATCAGAACAAATATAATTATATCTTAAATAGGCCATCATCATTAAATTAAGCTACTAAATAGGCAAATTCTCTTCTAATAAAATACTTCATCATAAGTTGTATGCTCAATGCTTTCTTTCATTATACCTTTTATCTTTTTTTTATTATGTTAAAACACAAATCATATTTTGAAAACAAGTGATCTAAATAAATATTATATTTCTTTACGATTTAAAATTATGATGCTATAAATGAAGTAGAGAAATTAATAACATACCTTAAAAAATTACAAGCTAAAAGCAAATTCTTTTCTTAATTGCCAAAGAATAAGCATGCATCCAACATTATACCTTGCCAAATTTGATTGTTCCAAATATGAGGTTGTGAAAGAGGTAAAAAATCATTTATCAAATAAATAAAATAAAAATTTTGATTCATTTTTTTCTTGAAAGGTGAAGATCAATAAAAATTTTATTTGATACTTACAAAATGAAGATTGCAGTCAATGATAACCCCGTTGATAATATGCTTGAAATAATCTTCATAAATCAAGAGATAATTTATCCCCCTTCTTTTAATCATTTTTTCTTAAAAGCTTATTATATGGATTTAGAAAGCCAAAGTGAAATTTGAATTTTTCAATGATAGTGTCTGATTTCATTTCTATACTTCTTGTTTCTTTTGTTTCTTTACTAATAATAAGAAAAAAATCACGATTGTTAGTCCTAAATATGGATGTTAAAGATAGAGAAATAAAAGATGTGTCTATTATGATAAGCATCTTAACAATCTTAGTGTTGATTTTAATTTTTTAGTTTTATGAATTCTAGGGATTTCAATTTTAGTTTTTTTCTTAATCGTATTGTGAAGTTCCTCGTGACAACATTAGAGATCTTAGGCCTGGCTTACTTCCTTGCATTTGTTGTGAAAGTGGTTTCATTCTTTAGAATTCCTTTTTGGAAATTGATTGGATGTTGTTTTGTTCCTTATCCTTATGCAACTTTTATTGTTTGAGTTCATGACACTTGGTGGCTTGTGACTTATAGGACTTTAAATCCCTTGGATATTTTGTATGATTTCCTTGTTATGAGACACATCTAGCTTCCCATTACATTAATTCAATGCTTCTTATATTTATAAAGTTGGTCAGTGAATCTATCTTATGACATATAAAAATACTATACTTGATATGCTCCTTTGATTTTACACAATATATAATTTGATCATTGAGTATGGGTTAGATGTAATTCCTTAAATCTATGTGCAATTGGATGCTACAAACTTCAAAGAAAACCATCTCCTTCCATCAATGTGTGGCTTGAAGTTAACATTTGATGCTTTCTTATCTTCTCCTTTCTATATTCCCTAATTCTAGTGATTATTATAATAAATTGTCAACTAATCTGTGGGGCCTCATTACCAAATTCTTTGAGCTAATTATTAGATATTCTTCCATTTGAGTGTTAACATAATCATATATGTCAAATGTATGATTGAGATAATGATAAAATTAAAAGTTATATAAGTTATATATAGTCGCTGTAAGTCCCCTCAGGTCAAAAGTTTGATCCCACCGTAGCGCAGGGGCTCTGAAAAAGCTCGTTGTTCGCGGATAGTTCGTGTTCAGTTTGTCAATGAGTCCATGTTTGATTCGTTCGATAAGTAAACGAGACGGACATGAACAAATTTTTTTCGTTCGATTAGTTAAACGAACAAAACATGAATAGCGATGTGTTCGTTCATGTTCGAATCGTTATTGTTCAAAATATAAAATAATTTAAAATAATTATATTAAAAAATTATAATATTTATAAAAATTAAAATTTTTAAATTATAATGTATAAAATAATAATAATAATAATAATATATTAATATACTATATTAGTAATATACTAATATAGATATTACATATTTATATAATATAAGTTATATAATTAATATAATATATTATTTATATATATTAATATTAGAGATGTGAAACCGACTCGTCGTTCGCAAACAACTCGTGTTCGGCTCATTCATTCAGAAACATATACAAACATTGACTTCACGAACAATTTCGAACACGTGCTTATTTAAAACAAACTAAATTTAAAACGAACCGAACACGAACACAAGCTCTGTTCGTTCATGTTCGATTCGTTTACACCCCTACACATGACACAAGCTCCTATGATGAAGCTAAAATTCGCACGAGAAATCAATATTTGAACCTCTGCAAATGCCAATTTTCTTTATATATATATATATAGAGAACTACAAACAAAATAAAAGATAACTATTTTGTTAAATCGACATGCTTTGCAAACAAAAAGTTAAGAGATAGATATTATTTAGATTAAAAGAAGAATTGATTAATGCTTCTATGGCTATAGAATTAAATGATGTTGTGATTGAAAAAATGATTATGCCTAAATCTCATTTCAAAGCTTTATGTCAAGTTGAATTAATATCAATTAGAAGAGCACACATTGTGTCATTGATTCATTTTTTAATCATTCTTTTCCATATTTATCACATTATAAAATAAGTCCTACATAATATATCATCAAAAGTTCTAAGCTCAAATCTTATTATAAACTTTTACTTAGAAATTCTTAAAAGTAAATTATCATCTAAATAATTGAATATCTCAACAAAACGAATCGAAGACAAGGAAGCACGAGTTAAATAAGTAAAGTGTGGCTGCAAAATTTGAGTAATTGAGCGTTCAAATAAAGTCTGAATCTTAAGTATCTCGATAAGAGAAAGTCGACAAGTTTAAGATAATTAAATTTTTCGTCATTAAGATAATTAAACGTTGAATAAACTATTTATGATCATTTTAGTTTATTCAACATGGTTGATTTAATATAATATTTGAAATCTTAGCCAAAATAATCTAAATGTTACAACAAAAATTATAAATAAGCCAAATTTCCTTACATGAATAGGATCTAGAATTTAAATTGAAGAAAGCTTGGAGATTTGAAAAACTATAGACCATTGCTTGGTGACCATAACTTTTCATTGTCGAGCATGAAACCACTATTCATTGTCACTCGACAACAATACTTTATAAAACGTGATGACCTAAATCTCTCTGATAGATTAAATATATGAATATACATAATATATGATAAGGATTATTCTATAGGTCTGAAGTAGCAATCAAGTCGGCAGGCGACGATATTCTAGCGATAGTAGTCTAAGAAGTTGAATGTTTGTTACTAAACCGTTTCATTGATGTTGTCTTGTACAAATCATCTTTTTTTCATGCATTGCTTTAAGCCTGGGGATTTGAATAACATTGCCCTTTATAGGGCAACTGATACGAAAGAAAGATTATGTGATATCACACACACATTTGATCAAGCAGGTCGGGAATTAAATCTTGTGAAAACTTTATAGTAGGATTTTCCCACTTACGAGCGTCGCCGACCATGTGAATCTCACTTTTATATTATTTGAATTGGTCAATCATGCATCTAACAAAGTATATTTTCCTATTTATTTGCACCTAATCCCATGGAAAACATACTCCCCCATGAAATCAAATGATACTTGCAAAATATTAAAACCCTAACCCATATTTTTCATTTCTAGCAAATTCTCAAATCGTGGCACACATAAATGCATAGCTTAATTAGTTAAGAAAATTACGTGCAATTATTCCCACAAAATATATTTATCTCAAATAGTCTAATTAATCAAACATATTCCAGTAACTACAAGCAAAATTATTATAGGAATAAAAAAAAATTTGAAATTTCTACTAAAAATAAAATAAAATAATGCAAAAAAAACCAAAGGGTTAAAATGGTAAAAAAAAAAAACCTTAAAGGAACGATCCAATCGAGTTTACCATCTATTTGATAGGAAGAAAACAAGAAACAACGAAACCATATCGCTGAAGTAGACAGAGTTGCAGCGTGTCACACCAATATTTTGTGACAGGGCTATGTTTTCAAATGTCGACTAATAAGTCGACATAACAACTAAATATTGGTGTCACACTCTTAAAAAAATATCAAGTGTGTTAAATATTGTCCTACTGTGTGGTAGAAAACAACCGCTTAGGGTTTAGGAAAAAAATTATAAGATGAAAGAAGGCAAGATGTACAATGCTTTATGGCATTGAATGTTGGCATGTAAAACCAAAGCATAAAACTAGTGTTGTTGAGATGAGAATGCTTAGGTGAATGAGTGGCTTTACACTTGGAGGCAAACCGCAAAACAAAGATATATTTGAAAAGGTTGGTGTAGCTCCAGTGACAGACAATATTAGACAGAGTCGTCTTAGATGGTTTGAAGAAATTAAATATCGTCTATCTAATGATCTAGTTAAAAGAGTAGATGTTTTTATTCGACTCATGTTATGAAAGGTAGAGGTAGAACTAAAAAGACTCGGGCATGCTGTATATAAAAAAAAGATCTTAATTTAATAGAATTAAATGTAAATATGATACGCAATATAACACAATGAAGAAAAATGATTCATGTGGCCGAGCCCAATTAGGGGGTGTTTGATAGCATAATTTAAATTAGATTAATGCATGAATTTGAATGTTACGTATGTAAATCTAACATGCAACCAAACACCGTCTTGGTGAGATACATGATTCTTGTTGTTGTACGCGTTTGATATGTAAATATATAGGAATTGAGCGCTATGCATGTAAACATAAAATTTATTTGTGAGATATGTAAATAATAAGTTTGGTGTGCTATATATATAAATTTCTCTTAAAAATTAGGTTTTAATAGAGAAATACCTTCAAAGCCCTAATCATCCTGCAATCATAGAAATAATGAAAACATAGAAATCCTAATTACAAATTCGAATGTCCCCAAATCACATAAATTAAAAATGCAAAAAAAACTAATTGTTCAAATTATGTTAAAAATTCGAGGAAAGATTTAATCGAGATTACTTTCGATTTTACTATAAGAGATCGAAAATCAGTGCACTGAAGCGAAAATGGTATCAAAGGAGGGTTGGCGGGTTCCAGAGCTGGTGCGTTGGGCGGGAGGTAAGAAATGAGTGTTGTTGGCGTCGATTCAGTTTTTATAAGCTTTTCCACAGCTTAACTATGGTAGTCAGTTTGTCGGTTATTAAATACATAAAAATGACAATCGGTTTATAACCTAGACACTAAATGTTATAGATTTCAGATGATTTGTGTTCGTTTTTTAATAAGTTTCAGTGAACCGATCAAAATAGACTCTTGTTGAGTCCTCACATACCGCCACAATAGCCACGGTCTTAGGAGTTTGAAAGGTGTCAGAAAGTACGTGATTAACAAAATATTTCTATGACGTCGTAAATTAGCTTGGCATTTTTGACGTACGTATAGTCATTGGTAACGACCGATTATAGCTTATTTTTCTATAGTGACTAAATTAAAATATATTTTTAATTAAAATTTCACTTAATTATTATTTTTCCTTTTACGAAAGTAATTTAATAGATTAATTTGGTTGAATTATATTTTTTTAATTAATTAATATTGGCCGTCTTGATTTTCCATCGATCAGAAAGAGGAAACCGCAGGGAAATTCACACCTTTTGACCTATAAAGACACCTGAAGCGCGTCTCTCCACATCCACCATAGCAATCCTCCCTTCTCTTCCTCTCTTCCTCTCTTCCACCGTCTCTCCTGCTACCTTGATCGGTGCCATCGCCGACTGGTTTGTAGGTCCAGTCTTGGATAAGCGAATCAACGCTTGCTCCGATTACCGGCAAGATCGGTTCAGATGGCAGACAGGCAGAAAGGAGGAGCTGGAGAGGCTTCGAGAGAATCACTCCATGATCCAAGCTGTCGCCTCTGCTTAACCCCAAGCGCAGATCACAGATCGAAGCCCGAAACTCAACAGTTGGATCTGGCAGCTACGAGATGCCATCGATGAGGTAAATTGATTTGCTCGATGACTTTGAGTACATGAAGCTTTAGATAAACAGGAGCTGATCAGACGAATCATGGAGAAAACGGAGGTGCGTTTTGCAATTCCTAGCTCTTTTTTTTTTTTTGTTGAAATTGCTCGCAAACTTTGTGAAGTCGGCGAACTTGATTTCAAAATTGATCCCAACTTGGACAGCATGGATGCGATTGTGCTGATAAAGTTTCAGATGAGGTCAGTACTATCCTTCATGTTGTAAAATGGAGGATAGGCTACCTGATTTGAAGTCACCTGCAGCTTTTCAAGAGTGTCTAAAATCTGCAGTGTAGTCCAGCGAATTCTTGTTTGTTTGGATGACATTTGGGAGGAGGATGTTGACGAAGAACATAGAGATTTAACGATGTTCAGCAAAGATGTCTACGTCATCGGGAGTAGAGCGTCGAATTTCATTATTTCAGGTGATTTCAGTATATACCCATAGGATTACACATCATATATATATAGACAAAACCCACAGATAAAATTACTGACACGCCATCGCTCCCCTAACTCACTTATCTTCAAGAGACACACTTCTTCATTCCAAGAGACTCCAAATTCTGGTATACGAGCCATACCTAACAAATCTCCACATTGGCGAATATCCAACCTCTTAGGAGAAATACATATACAAAATAAATCTCTACATTGACGAATATCTAACCCCTTAGGAGAATCACATTATGTAGTTTCTTACACCGAAGTGGGTTGAACAATCATGTCGTCTAACAATTGCAAACATTCAACAAGTTCAGGCAATGCAAGAATTTGTTGATAGTATCTGGCTTGGTCAACATATTTGCTGCAATTTCATCATATGATTCAACAGAGTGAACTTCACCTACAATTCTACACCCCAATAATTTATTGATATTACTTGTAGTGATCTTTATTTTCATCACAGTCAATGCACCTTTAACAATTCTGATGATTTCTCTATCATAATCTGCCTTAGGAATAAAACTTTTTATTTGTAAAGTGTCAAAGAAAATTAAATTTTTCTTCAAATCTGAATCATGTCTTACATCACATAATGTTCTGACAGCGTCATAATATATCTTAATTTTAACTTTGTCAATACAATCAATATTGTAACATCTATCATCACCAAAATTAACTGAACCAAAATCAGATAACATGTATAAAATAAACTATTTTCTGTTAAGTGTTATGTGATAAAAGTATCTTAAATCAATATTCCATGCATTCTTCAACTGAGTTATTGTAACTGAAAGTATATCATCATCACTGTAATCTGTAATGTCACTCTGCATCATACTCATGAACTTGGGAGACATCATATTTTTCATCAAACTGCTTCTTGAGCTTTGGACAAACTCTCTTCATATGTCCAGACTTGTTGCACTTGTAACAATGAATCGTCTTTCTGTCTTTAGGTTTTGACCTGAAATTTTGCATTCCAGAACTCTCATTCTACTCCTTTCCACAATCCTAATTGCCCTTAGCATATAAATAATTATTATGAGAGCTTTCCTCTGCATTCTGCTTCCGTTGGTTGTGAGCCAATAATGTTGCAGTATTCTCATTAATTTTGATTGTTTCTTTCTCATATGTAAGAGTTGTCATCAAATATTCATAAGAGGAAAATAATGAACACAACAGAATCATTGTTCGGTCTTCACCCTCAATGCTCACATCAAACTGTGTCAGATCTGTGATTATTTGATTGAAGACATGCAAATGCTGCGCCAGATCAGTGTTTGTCTGCATCTTCAGCCCATACAGTCTTTGCTTTATATATAATTTATTTGTTAGAAATTTGGAAATAAACTGAGATTTCAATTTATTTCATACTTGTCCTGAAGATTTTAGATTCATAAGATGATACGTAATCTCATCTGTCAGACATAAACATATGGTACATGTCGCTCGTAGTTGCAATTTTTCTCAATCTTCATCTTTCATATTATCATGTTTCGTAGCTCGCAAAGCCTTCAAAATTTCTTGTTGTGCCAACAAATTTTTCACCATTCTTTGTCACAATTCGAAGTTCCCAGTTCCATTGAACTTCATTATCTCAAATTTTGCACCAAACATTGCTATTTGAAATTAATCATGCAGTAAACTTTTCTTGTTCGCACGAAAAAGAATTCGACCGAACTACAACGAACACCTTGCTCGAAGCCCTTTCCTGTCACGTGAAAACCTCAGCCGAACTCCAGCTGTCGCAACTCCTCCTGCGACAAATCTCCGAACTCCCTGTCCGAAGTCCTTTGTTCCCAAAACAATGCTACGGTTTGCGGGAACTGCACGTGAACTCCTTTTCGCGAACTCTTCCTTGCCTAACACCGCGAAGGTTCGTGAAATGTCGCGCCTCGAAGCCTCGCTGGCTTTTGGAGAGCAAAACTCCTCTGACTGTCGCGGAAGGAGCCTGAATGATCGAACTCCTTCCTGCCGCCGCTAGAGGTCTTCTGCTGTCGAGTTCGCAGTGACCTCGTCTCCTCTTGTCGTGACCTCCTCTACGAACCAGAACACTGCCTCTACCGCGAACACCTCGCCACAGGAATTAAAAAGTAATATTCCTTCTCCTCTGATTACTGCTTCCACCGCCTCCCTGTTCCTCTGCGGCTACGCCTCTGAATTGGTGTCCGCGCCTGATGCGCTCCTAGGGTGTGCTATTTTTCTGCGTGTTTTATGTAAATTTAAATCTCTTGTAACAATGTCAAATATTTGACCTGTTCCGAAATTACGCAGTAATTTAACTTTTAAAATATGACAAAATACTTGACCCAATTTATATTAAGTATTTAATGTGCAAAATTTAAATGTTATATAAAATATATAAATTAATTCACACACTATGAGTTCTACGCAAGTGCACGTATCGCTTCAAGTAATATAAAATATTTCTTAAAAACCCCAGTATCGATCCCACGAAGAAGCGAGGTAAGAGGTCCTTAGTTAAATTCTAGTCCACTACTATTAATCCTTAGTTTGGAAGATCGATTTAAGTATTTTTTCTAATAATTAAGTTTAAAACAACTAATAACTATTCCTAAATGAAGACATTAATTCTAAACACAATCCTATTTAGACGAATTAGTTTGGAGAATTTTGATATGTTAAAAACTGTTATTCTTCTGTAGTAAATTGAATAATGTAATGAAATAAGATACATTAAATATTGTATGTGTCAAATATGAACAATTTTAATTCTCTACCCAATCAAGTGTTATAGAGAATTATTGACTAATCTTAGGTTTAATCTCTAAATCTGTGGTTAGGTTGGAAGTATACTGGCTGTCACTCCAGAGCTTACATTTTCCTTCCCTTGAATACTAATTCTCGCTTTAGTTCTTAAACACTAAGACCAAATTGAAGATTTTTAGTCTATCACCATATAATCTCCAATTCTTCGCTCAGTAATATATATATATATATTTCCGTATTTATTTGCGCCCAATCCACATTAACTTCACCATCCATGAAATTTGAATGTGGTTCCACTTTGTAGAAAATTACACCGTTATCTCAGGTATTAATGTAATTATAACGAATTTTAACACTACAACGGGGCCTTATTATAATGTAAATGAAGTGCAGGTAAAAATCATCACATTTATAATTAAAACTTTTTCAAGCATGCATCCCAATGTCCTAAACATGAATCCAACTCATTGCAAAAGAAAAGTAAAAAGATAATAACGACATAAGTTTCTCATGCCCACTATTTACAAAAAAAAAGAAAAAGTAAGAGAAAAACATCACAAAACACGAAGAAAACACAATGGAAAATTTTATTACATCAAAGTAAATCCACTAAATAAGTGTTTACAAAATCATAAGATAATTAAGAACACAATACTTAGTTTTTTCCTTTTGAAAGAAAGATGAAAATCTCTCCCACAAAGTCTCCCGCTAATCCATGCAATGCTAGTACATATCCTTACAGACTCTCTCAAAATCCTCTCACCAATCTCTCCAAAAGGGTAGAAATTTACATTTCTACTCTAATTCTAAGATCTATAGACATTCTCCACGTTTTTTCACTCACACACACCACCTTTTCTGACATAAAATCACTCTATTATAGTGTAGGGACAAATTTCCTAAGAGATGCTTCAAACAACCTTCCAAAAATCGTCTAAATATATTGAATCTCGGCCATAACCGCCTAAAATTGCGTCCAATTGTCTTGATCGCCGCTCTGGGTGCCGTCTGCTCCATATTTTCTTCATTCTCTGGATTCCGGCGCCGTCAGCGCCGGTTTGGGCGCCTTCGGTGCGGGTCTGCAGTAGCTCCGCCGTTTCGCTCCATTTGGCTCTGTTTCACATTGTTTCAATTATGTTTCGTTCCTAATAGGTAGACTTATAAAATAAGCATAAAAACAATATTTCTTTAAAGTGTAATTTCATTCAAAAATGTGTGAGAAGTGTGAAATAGATTAATCATAGAAAGACATTTCGAAATGTGTCAGGACTGAATTTTCTTTGTTGCTCGTTTTTGCTCCAAATTCCACTGCTTTTACTTCTTTTTCACCAAAACTCCATTTCCTGTACCTGGAACAAAAAATATGTAAAATACCTTCCTTTAAAGTGTAATATCATTAAAAATTATTAAAATTGATCATAAAATATAAATGAAAGAAGTAGGTAATTTTTAGACGTATCAGCGCCGAAAGTCCTCTTCGCCACCGAACTGCTTCTAGCTTGCTCGCAAACCCTCTCGTTTGCTCGCGCGAACCTTCTGCGTCGCGATTCCTCCTACTTTACCGAAGCCGCAAACTTCTTTCGCTGAAGCCGCCGGTCGCGGTAGGAAGGTCGCTCGTGAAGCCTTTGGCTGAAACCCTTTGCCGCTAAATAGTCTGAACCTCTGAATGCGACGAAGCCAAACCTTCTATGTCGTGCAAATCTCTCTGTCGTGATTCGAGTGGTTGCGTCGCCAGACACGACCACGAGTCCCTCGGCTGGTCGTGATCCTCCCCTATAAAATTGCCGCAAACTCCTCTGCGACCAACCCTGTCGCGTCTGCTCCGCCTGTTCCGCCCAATCATCACGCGAAGCCTGTTCTCGGAGACTGCCGTGCGAATCGCTCTTGCCTGTCGCGCGGAAGAAGCCTGCCCCGCTGCTGATCTTCTTCTCTGAACCCTAGTTGAACACCTCTGCCAAAACTCCGAAGCCTTGGCCGCCAAAACTTCTTCTTGACCCGAAATTTTCTTCCTTTTCCTAGAACTTGGCTCTAATACCAATTGTTGAGAAATTAGGGCGAAGAAAAACAGGAATCGACACAAATCCAGAAGAACACAGAGATTTTACAAGATTCGACAAATATGTCTACGTTCTTGGGAGCAGGGCGGTAAATTTCACTATTTCAGAGGAGTCCAGTACATACCCACAGGGTTACACATCATATCTATAAATAAAACCCACAAATAAAATTATTAATACGCCCTCGCTCCCCCAACCCACTTATCTCCAAGAGACACACCTCTTCACACAAAGAGACTCCAAATTCTGGTATATGATGCATACCTAACAAATGTCTTCCTTGATGAATATTCAGTCCCTTAGGAGAAATAAATAAACCTAACCGAAGATATGTGCAATTGGGAGAATGTAGTCTCCCCTTTAGTTTATGGAAGTTTGGGAAGTAAAATTTTGTTGACTGCTTGAATGGATTCAGTTGCAGAGATGATTCCAAATGTGATGAGAAAAGAAGAAAAAACTTTCAGTTTCTCCATTGGCCGCAAAGGTCTAAATAGTGATGTTGAAAGCTTAGAACCATAATTGGCTCGCAATAACATTTTGCCAATCTTAAGAATAAGCTTTACATTCCTCCCAAAACCTCTACAAAATTGTTTCATTTTTTATAGCATATTCCCACTAGATCATCAGTTTGATAAAGGTGATTCTGTCTGAATGTGGATTGCATTGGGTTTCATTCAGGAATTTTCTGTTGAAGAAGAGACTCTGGAAGATATTGGTGGAAGGCATTTTGTTGTTTTGGTTAGAAAATTTTTCTTGGACAAAATTGAGAATTTCTTTGAAACATACTACAAGATGCATTATATATTACATGAATTGGCACAATCTATTTCTTCAGAAGAATGTTTCAGATTTGTGGGAGATCATGCTTTATCTTTAAAAATTCCTAATACCATTCGCCACTTATTTGTTAAAATTGAAAATCTAGAAATGCTCAGCATGATCAAAGAAGTTAAAAAATTGCATTCGCTTTTTCTGACCTGTCAAAGAGGTGATCAATATTTTATTGATATACTTAATGAAATTGTTAACATGTCGAGAAGCATTTGTTTGTTCTCTAGACTGTATCCATTTTATGAATATGTTTTCCGTAGCATTTAAAAATTTGAGACATCTTCGATTCTTAAAACTCACTTGGATGCCAAGATCTCTAAGCAATCTTTATCATTTGCAGTTCATAATCTGTAGAAGAGATTTATGGGAATATTGTTTCGACGACTTCTTACCAGACGACGTGAGTGAGATTTCTACTTTGCATCAACTGAAATTACCCCCGAATGCTTTATGCATTGTAACTAGAATTGGGAAACTAAGGTCTCTTCAAGAACTAAATGAGTTTAATGTTAAGAATGGGAAATAGTTATAGAATTGGGGAGCTAGAACATATGCCCGACTTGCGCAAATTAAGAATTCATTTTCTTGAAAATGTGAAGGATGCTAGAGAGGCTCGCATTGCAAAATTATGTGAGAAGATAAAACTCACAGATTTATTCTTGAATTAGGGAAAAACGTTGATGAAGTGAACTTAAGCGTGGGATTTGAAAGCTTTCCAAACATTGTCAATTATGACTTACATGTGAACGTGTGCTTGAAAATCTTAAACCATACAAAAATAAGTTTGGAAAGCTTCCAAATCCCATGTTTAAGCTCACATCATCTATTAGTTTTGCCTCAATTCAAGAATAAATCTGTGAGTTTTCTCTTCTCACGTAATTTTGCAGTGCGAGCTCTCTAGCATCCTTCACATTTTCAAGAAAATGTATTCTTAATTTGCACAACTCGCGCATATGTTCCAGCTCCCCAATTCTACAACCATTCCCATTCTTAACATTACACTCCTTCAGTTCTTGAAGAGACCTTAGTTTCCCAATTCCAGTTATGTGTTTCCATCGCTGCTGGAGGTGCTGCATATTAAGAAATTACAAGTATGGGAAGATTGGTTTTGATGCAGCGGGAGCAGCAGAAGATGATTGTTACATAGACTTATTATTGTAATTGTATTCATGTCATGCATAGACTTATTATTGTAATAACTAATATATGTCTGTTTTGATGAACAACTATTTGGCCTTAGAAATTGTTTGTAATTTAAATATCATGAGTGCAATTAGTATTTTATCTTGCATAGCATCAAAATTAAAATATTGATGGTTTCCTCTTTAGAAATTTGAATATATAAACATATATTATATATAATATAATGTGAGATAGTATTATTTATTTGTGGATGGAGTTATGCATTTGATGGCAAAAATAAAATGGTTCGGCTTCATGGTAATAGTAACAAAATTATGGTCATTCTATAGCCTATTAATTGATTTTCTAGCTTTAATTTACTAAAAATTTGTTGAGTTGTACATTTTATGCTATAGGAGTTCAGCAAGGTTAGGTAAAATTAAGAGCTTTATGACTTGAAGACTTGAAGAAACTCTAAAAATGCATTATGTTCTCTTATATGTTTGTTTAGATTATAAACTACTATGCTACGGGTAAGTGGTGCCACAAAAAAAGGCGTTGTAACTCTTGCTAAAGAGGATTACACACCGTATAGGTTTGACGTGCAAGCCATCTCTGAAAAGGACATGTGAATGTTGAAGGTGAGTGTGTGAGAAACAGTGACAAAAAAGATTCCCACGACATTCCAGAGTGGTTCTGCGGGAGGTAATGTAATGCTCGTTAGAGAATTATATGTTAGGTGGGCTTGATGTGCATGTCGTCCCAGAAAAAGACATGAATGTGGAAGGTGAGTGTGTGAGGGCAGTGAGTCAACTGAAGACCTCAAGCAGGCAAGCCATGAACATTTAAGGTGCTATGTAAGACAATATATAAGAGTGAATAATGTACAACTGCCAACGCACGTGACATTGTGCAAACTGACATAAAGATGTCGCAACACAGATGTATAGAGTAATGTGCTCATAAGATGCACAAGTACTCACCATAAGCATGTGAGGACACATGCTCACAAGTGCACGACACAGTGCTAGTGCAGCCATGCTAATGTAGGCAATGTGAAAAAAGCATGCACAAATGCAACATAATAAAAGCAAATGATGGATCGATCGATCGAACCAATGGTTGCCAATAAGTCAAGTCAATTAAGGGGGTCAATTGGGTTGGCATAGACAACTGATCGACCAAGGATGGTCATTCGATATGATCGGGCTGGTGGAGGCTGATTGGTGGAGCAGACCAAATATGGTTGGTTGGACCAGCGTGGGCAACCAATCGATGGAGAGTGGTTAATCGATCGATGGAAATGGTGGCGTCCAGTTGGTCAAGTGGACTGAAGACGATCGATTAAACTCTAGTGAGTGAACAATGGACAAAGAGTGATCAATCGATCGATCAAGCTGGTGGTGGTCGATGAGCGGATCGATGATAGTCGATCAAGATGGAGGGTATTGCTAATCGACGTAGGATGATCAATCGATGTAATCAGGTTGGTTGCAGACAATCAATAGAGTGGACTAAAGACGGTCGATCGGATCAGTGTGTTATCTCAATATTTTTTTATATGTAAAGATTTATGAAACTGACACCACTACTTGAAAATTTTAATCCTCGACAATGATGCCAAAAACTTGATCCCAAGCAAAGTAAGATTTCAATTATATCTTTAAATAGTAGGGATTCTACGCAAGTATACATATCATTATCAAGTAATATAAGACTTTCTGATTAAGCCCCGAATATCGATCCCACAGAGATCGAGGTTAATCACGGCAGCTTTCAAGAGAAGTTCTACTCTAAAATAACACACCCTAGCTTGGAAGGTCGATAAATGTTTGGTTTTGATTATATCCTATAATTATCACTACAATACTACTTCTACTCCTAAACTAAAATATTTAGTGAAAATCAGAAAGCAGAGTTTAATACTTTAAAAGTACCCTTCCTCAAGCAATGAAATTAATGACATGTATAAAAAGTAAAACAGATAGTGAGAGAGATTGCGACAAATAGGAGCAATTATATTCTTTACCGTTACTAGAGATGCTATAAAAAACATTGGTTAATTTAAAGTTTGAATAGTTCTGAAGAAGGGCTAGACAAAGAAGATACTAGCTCTCACTCTAGAGTTCCCTCTTATCCCTCCACCTGGAGGCTAACATCTTGCATCCAAACCTAAAACAATAGACCAAATTTGGGGGTTTTAGCCTGCCACTCTAAAGTTATTTAATTTTACACCCATCAAAGATTATTTCTCTATTTATTTGCACTCAACCATATGAACTACATTCTCATCAATACAATCTCATGTGATTTTACCACAGTTGATTGGGACAATACCATCATGGATCTTACATGTTCTCGCAACATATTTTAACAAGCAAGTTGATCAAGTTTACATGTAAATGAAGAACAAAGTAAAATCATCACAATATATTCTCACTCTACTCAATTCTATATCCTACATATGCATACTAATTCGTTGTAAGAAGGAAGAGTAAAGAAAACTAGTCACTAAACATGGAGAAACAACAAGAACTTTTCATTGAACAAGACTTTGAAACCATAAAAAAAAAGTACTTGATTCAAATCAAAATACAATGAAAATACTTATATTTATGGAAATCAAACTCTCATTGTATAACAAAAGCAATCTCCTTACAATCATCTCCAACAACAAAGTTAAGAAAAGAAGAAATCTCTTACTCTCTCTCTCTCTCTCTCTCTTGCTCTCTAACTTTGTCACCCCACTTGGGGCTCACGCTCAAGCCTTCTTTTTCTTCTCCAAGTCTTCTTCTCCTCTTCCAATTGATTCAAAAGTCCAAGAGTTCTTTTAAAAATATTTTCAAGACTTATTTATAATTTCCTAAGAGATTCTGAAGTTTCTCTTCAAAAATGTCCATACTCATTAAATCTTCCAAAATGTACCTTAATTGCCTCTTCAAAACTCCTTCTAACTGCCCAAATCCTTCTAGAAAGTATCTTTTATCATTTGAAACGAATTTCTCAAGAGACACACGAAACAACACTTCAAAAATCATCCAAATCCGTTGTATATTCTAGAAGATATGTTGAAAACCGTCTTTGCTGCTTAAGTACCCTCCTCTCTGTCTGGGTGGCGTTTAAGCGCCATTTTGGGTGCTTAAGCGCTGGGCACAGGCACTTAAGTGTCTGTTTTAGGTCCCCACGGCTCCGGTGTGCCCCAGTTTGACCTGTTTTGCTCTGGTTTGCTCCATTTTTGTTCCTTTTGCTTCAATCACTTCAAATTCTTTAATTTGATGTATCTACAACCAAAAACACAAGAAAAGATAACTTTAAAGTGTAATATCATTATAAAATATAGTATAAAAATTATTACATTTTTAGGCACATCAGTGTGGGAGGATGATCGACGAAGGATGGTCTACCGATGTGATCGGACTGGTGGCGGTCGATCAATTAAGTGGATCGATTATGGTCGATTACACTGACATGAGTGGCTGATTGATGAAGAAAGGTAGACTGAAAAGGTCATGTCAGTGGCGGCCAATCGATCAAGTGGACTAAAGAAGGTTGATCAAATCGGCATGTGCAACCAATCAATGAAGGATGGTCAACCAAGGAAGTTGTTCATGGGCGGTCGATTGATCTAGTGGATCGAAGATGGTCGATCTGGCTGGCCAATTGATAATGGATGGTCTAATGATGCGATCGGTCTGTTGGCTATCTATTAATCAAGTGGACCGGACATCAGGCATGTGTGGACAGTCGATTGGTAATGGGTGGACGACTATTGTGATTGGGTCGGTGGCGGGAGATCAATCGAGTGTACCAGAGATGGTCGATTAGGCTGGTATGGGCGGCCGATCGATAACAAATGGTCAACTAATGTGATTGGACTAGTAACGACTGATCAATCTAGTGGACCAGAGATGGTGGATCAGAATGATGTGTGCAACTAATCAACGAAGGATGGTCGACGTTGCGATCGGGCTGGTGGTGGTAGATCGAACAATTGGACCAAGGATGGTCAATCAGACCAGTGTGGGCAGTCGATCGATGAAGGCTGGTCAACCGATGCGATCGAGAAGGTGGCGACCGATCAATCGAGTGGATGGAAGATGGTCGATCACACTGGCATGGGCGGCCGATTGATGAAGGATGGTCGACCAATGTGATCGGGCTGGTGGTCGTAGATCGATTTAGTGGATAGAAGATGGTCGATTGGATTAACCTGTGCAGCCAATCGATGAGGAATGCTTAACTGATGTGATAAAGCTGGGGGCGATCGATCGATGGAGTGGATTGAAGATGGTCAATCGGTTCAGCATGATGATCCGATTGATAACGGGTGGTTGACATATGTGATTGGGCTGGTGACGACTGATCAATTGAGTAGACTGAAGATGGTTGATCAAACTGATGTGTGCAACCAATCAACGAAGGATGGTCCACGGTTGCGATCGGGTTTGTGGTGGTAGATCGTTCAAGTGGACCGAAGATGGTCAATCAGACAAATGTGTGCCACTAATCGACGAAGGTTAGTCCACTGATGTGATAGGGCCAGTGCCTGCTGATCAATCGAGTGAACAATTGATGGTCAATCAGGCCGAGGTGGGCGACAGATCTATCAATTAGACTGGAGATGGTCGATCGGGCTGGCGTAGGCTGCTGATTGACAACAAATGGTTGATTGATGAGTTCGGGCAGGTAACAGCCGATCGATCAAATAGAATGAAGATGATTGATTAGACTGATATGTGTGGTCGATCATCGAAGGATAGTCGACTGATGTTATCGGGCGAGAGACGACCAATTGATTAAGTAGACCACGGATGGTACATTAAATCGGCGTGGGCGATCGATCGATGAAGGATGGCCAACCGATGTGATCGGGTCGGTGGTGCCCAATTAATCCAGTGGGCAAAGATGATCGATCAGATCAGCATGGGCAGTCGATCGATAACAAATCGTTGCCTGGTGTGATCATGCCAGTGACAGTCGATCAATCAAGTTGACCAAAGATAGTTTATCTGGCTAGCATGCGCAGCTGATCGACGAAGGATGGTTGACCGATGCAATCTGGTCAATGGCGACCAATCAATTGAGTGGACCAAAGATGGTCAATCAGATCGACATAGGCGACAGATCAACAACAGATGCAAAAACAAACATTTTAGATGCATACTTTTAAAATCACAACGTCCATACAATGGAAATGCAAACAAATGCAATATGAACCTCGTCTAGATCTGCCAATGAATCACGCTTGTTGATACATCTAAAATATATAGTATTTTTAGACACATTTTTATACATATTTTTGAGATATTGCATTTTAATGGAATGTATTTTTGTGTTTTTTGGAAGATATAAGTAAAAATGGGAAAAAAGGAGGCAAAAAAGTGAAATATTGTGCAAAAGAGTTTTGGCGCCTAAGCGCTATATCCGGTGCTTAAGCGTCGGTTAAACAGAGAAGGTCGTGCCTAAGCGCCGAGACTCCCCGCTTAAGCGCTAGTGGCAGTTACTAGAAGAGTAAAATCAGTTTTCACGAATTTCAAAGAGGGTTTTGAGGCACCCATTGGCTTAATAGGTGGTTGTAACCACCATGGACGAAAATTATCATGAAAGGATGCGTCTCTTGGGCAAATACATCGAATCAAGACACATTTTGAAGAGATCTCAAAGCACCTATTGGAAAACTATAAAAGAAAGAAGAGAGAACTTAGATAAGAGTCCTGAAAATATTGGCAAGTTTTGAAAGTTCTTCTCTGGAGAGTTAGTTCGGACAGATTTTCAGGAATTACTTTTTATTTACTTTATCCTTTTTATTATTTTATTTTGAGTGATTGTAAAAGAGAAGAGATTCAAAGAAACTTCAAGAGTTTGGTGGAGGACTTGAGATAAGTTTTTATCTTTTTTTTTTAGACAACTTTTTGTTTTAATTGAGACTTATTGCTGGTTTAACAATGATTTCTTCTTTTAAACTAAAATGTGATTTTATTTTTTCCATGGATTCTGAGTAGTTTTCTTTATCTTTCTTCTTAAAATGATAAGTAATTAAGTTTTGGATGGAAGTTATGGAGAGTATTGATCTTTAATGTTTGAAGAAGCTGCGATGATTTAAATCCATGCACTTCATTTACTTCTTGATTTGGTCAATTCAGATGTTAAAATTTGTTGTGAGAACATGTAAGAACCGGGCTGGTTTTGTCTCAGTCAATAATTGAAAATAATCACATGAGGTTGTATGAATGAGAATGCAGTTCATATGATTGAGTGCAAATAAATAGGGAAATATTCATTAATGGGTGTAGAGTTAGAGAACTTTAAAGTGACAGGTTAAAGCCCCTAACTTGGTTTATTATCTTAGGTTCTGATACGAGAATGTTAGCCCCCAAGTGAAGGGAATCGAGGGAACTCTAGAGTGAGAGCTAATATCTTCACTACCTAGTCGGTCTTCAAAACTATTCAAACTTTAAATTAGCCAATGTTCTTTATAGCATCTCCAGTAAGAGTAAAAAATATTATTGCTCATATATGGCATAACACAATTTGCATACTTCCACAATAGAATTCCTATACTTATTATTGATTCATGATAAGAAGAAAGATATTTTAATATTAAGTTTTTTTCTTCTACAAAAAACTTTAGTTATCTTTTTAAGATATTACTGTTTCGTTAAAATATCAAAAATACCAAAAATATTTAAATTTTAAATTCCTGAAAAAATCGTTTTTAGTTTAAGTAATTATCTTTTTAAAAATAGAAAAACTTTCTAAAAAGTGCATGTTGCATAATCTTCCATGTGGGTTCGATATTCAGATCTTAATAAAAGTCTTATATTACTTGTAACGATACATATACTTGTGTAGTATCCCAATATAAATATATATAAATTAAAAAGTTAAATTCTTATTTTTCTTCATGATCAAGTTTTTGGTTTTGTTGCAAAATAAGAAAATATAAGTGAAAAATACCATCATAACTATTGTTATACTATGCATAAGCATTAAGTCGAGATCACTTGTTTTAGCAAACTTACGAGAAACCTAGGGTAAGTTATGGAGAGGTGTAACAAACCTTATTGCATGAGCCAATAAGACTCTCACCTCCATTTACACGACACTAAATGGAAAATCCCTTGAAAAGAGGGTTATACATGACTAAGAAAGAGATGACCGAAGGAATACCTTTGCTTCTCGACTGATGGATTTCAAATATCCATCAGGATGAAATCATCAGGGCAATTGGTGGGATTAATACAACCCTGGCTTTCATATTTTGGGCTAGAAATAAAGGGGGAAGGATCTACTATTTGGATTTGTAAAGGAAAATGTAAAGCACCTAATCCTAAGAGGTTTCCTCTAAGCACACAAAAATCCTAACCTAGCTCCTCTAACATCCGAAACTAGGGGCTCCAGGAATGAAAATCGTGAGATTTTAAGAGATCTCATCGATGCGGTGGTTGATTACCTGTTCTCTAGGCTTTTAGAGCTTCTTTGCGGTGAAGATAACAAAACCAGATTCCTTCTCCAAGATAGTGATGAAGCTTTCCTCATCGGAGAGATTAATGGGACCACCAGACTTCTCCTTCACGCTAAGTGCTAAAGAAGCTCTTTTTGTCGAAGGATAAAGAGGTTACTAAAGTTTTCTACAAAGCTAGGAAGAAGCTCTCCTGAACTCAACTCTTCCGAAGTCACTGGAGAGGAGGAAGGTGACCATGAAAGTATGGAAACATAGGAAGAAAAAATGAGGAGGATGGAAAAAAAAAAGATTCCCTTAAATTCTACTTGAGGAAGATGAAAAATCCCTAAAATATCTACTTGAAAGTTCCTTCCACCTGCTCTCCCAAGCTCCCTACTCTGCTCCTCGGAAAAGACAGCCTATCCTTGCCTTAGTCTCCCCTAACAAGAGATATCCCTTAGTTTATGAGCAAGAAGTAACCATTTAACTCATTAAGAATGAGCTTAGGTTACTCCTCATGCTATTTTTTGGGTTCAGGAATAGACAAAATGAATTATAGTGGTCCTTGAGGTGTTATTGGCAGAAATCTGGGGACCAAATGATAGAAACTACAAAATTGGTTGTGCTTGTGACCACGCCAAAGAGCGGACATAATTTTTTTTGCCTGCTCATTGTCGTGTCGGCTTAATCATGCCACCTTCAGGTGTTGTAACACCAGTTGAGGGAACTGGGTGTCTCGCTGAAATTTAGGCATGGTCACAACCACTCCCCGAAGTATTTATATAAGGGACTTTTTTAGGCCAGTGTGGCATGCTCGAACTAGACATGGTCACACCCATTATAGAACTTTCGACCTTGTGGAGAAGGATTGACATGGCCACGCTAGTTTTTGGGAGTGGTCACACCATGATTTGAGAGTTACCCCTAATTTAAATGTGGTCGCGTCGATCCCCACATAAGTTAGGCTTCTGAAAAAGTCCATCAAAAGGGTCTCAAGCATCATGAGAAATTTGGAGAACCACATATGAGTAAGGCATGATCCTCGAACCATAGTAGAGGTCATAAATCCTTCCACATATGTCAAAAACTACAAAACTGGTTTTTCCCTTACTTTCATGATCATCGATTCGATCGATTAGTTAAGACCATAAGAATTAGGGCATAAACATGTATGGAATAGTCTCGTTGGCAGTCTTGTTGGCAATCTACATCGTGATAATGTCTGTATCAACACGATGCAACCCCCATGATGTAAAAATGAACGTCAATATGGAGGACACCAAAAGTGATGTCAACCGGGTGATGATCTTTCTCGAGCACGCCTATAACGGTACATGCCCAAACTATTACACTCGAAGTTTTCACTTGTAGTTCATATGGGCTCCTTAAATCATGGTGTGTGACGTATGATTCAAATAATGTCTCATATCACTCATGAAGGATGTCTCGAACGTTTGGCATAAAAAAAGGAATGCCAACATTAGCCTTGCAACCATATGAAGGAGAGAAAGTTGCCCTCCCATCACGCTCTTCGTGGACGACCTTACCCAATGTGGAAAAACCTATGACAAATGAATGGTTGTTTTGAGGATAATAACTAACTTTCAAGTTGGAAGTATACTTTTTGACATGGTAGCTCCAAGAACATTTTATTCAAATCAATGTTTGATAAACTTAATAATCGGGTCAATCAATTGGTAGCATTGACCGAGCCTCTATTTGGTTTTTCAGGTGAGTGATACACATAAACTATATAGTGATTTAATACACATTTTATACCTATTTTTGAGATATTGTGCTTTAATGGAAAGTATTTGTGTGTTTTTTCTTCAGGTACAACTAAAAAGATGAAAAATGGCAAAAGAAGTGAAAATGATCAAATATGAAGCAAAAATGAAAAAAAATGTGCAAAAGTATTTTGGCGCCTAAGCGCCAGATCCGACGCTTTAGCACCCGTGAAATAGAGAAGGCCGCGCCTAAACACTAGAGGGCCCACACTTAAGCGCCAGTGACAGTTACTTAACGGGTTAATTCATTTTGATGAATTTTAAAGGGACATTTAATGCACCTATTGGCTAAAGAGGGTGGTTATAACCACTAGAAACGAAATTATGGTTAAAAGACTTGTGAAATGATGCATTTTTTGGAGAATACATCAAATTTGGACACATTTTGAAGAGATACCAAGACACCTCTTGGAAAACTATAAAAAGAGAGGTTTGAGACTTTTTGAGGGACCGCTTCTAGTCTCTTCAAGTGTTTCTTCTAAATTCTTCTTTGCTGTTATTTTTGGGAGAGACTGTAAGACGACAATATCTACCTTTATTTTAGTTTTAGTTTCTAGTATTTGAGAGTTAAGTGTGTTGTAAGAAGAAAAGAGATTCAATTGAACTTCAAGAGTTTGGTGGAGGATTTGAGATAAGTTTCTATCTTTTTGTTACTAAATTTGGTCTTAATTGAGACTTCTTATTGGTTTGACAATGAATTTTGTTTTTAAGCTAAAGTGTGGTTTTGTTTTCTCCATGAATTCTAAGTAGTTTTCTTTATCTTTTACCTTAAAATGATAAGTAGATAAAGTATTAAATAAAATTTGTGGAGAGTATTGATCTTTAATGTTGAAAGAAGTTATGATGATTTAACTCTATGCACTTTATTTAATTCTTGATTTGGTCCATTGAGATGTTAAAATTTGTTGTGAGAACATGTAAGAACCGGGATAATATTATCTCAATCAACAATTAGAAAGAATCACATGAGATTGTATAGATGAGAATGTAATTCATATGATCAAGTGCAAATAAATAGAGAAATAATCTTTGAAGGGTGTAGAGTTAGAGAACTTTAAAGTGACAGGTTAAACTCCCCAACTTGGTTTATTGTTCTAGGTTTTGATACGCGATGTTAGCTCCCAGGTGGAGGAAATCGAGGGAACTCTAGAGTGAGAGCTGGTATCTTCCCTGCCTAGTCGGTCTTCAGAACTATTCAAACTTTAAATTAACCAATGTTCTTTATATCATCTCTAGTAAGGGTAATGAATAATATTGCTCATATATGGAATAACACAATTTTTCATACTTCCACAACAGAATTTTTATATTTATTACTGATTTATGATAAGGAAAAAGATATTTCATATTCAGTGCTTCTTATCTAACAAAAACTTAAGTTATCTTTAGAAGTTGTTCTTATACTGTCAAAATATCAAAAATAATTGAACTTTAATTACTGTGATAATATATTTAGTTTAAGTATTTATCTTTTTGAAATAGAAGTTTGTTACTTAATAATGCATATTGTGAACAATCCTTGTGGGTTCGATATTTGGGGTTAAATCAAAAAGTCCTATATTATTTGATAACGATATGTATACTTGCATAATATCCCAATATATATATATATAATAAAAAGTAGAATTCTTATTTTCTTCAGGATCAAGTTTTTGGTGCTGTTGCAAAGTAGGAAAAATAAGTGAAGAATATAATCACATAAATTGTTATAATGTTGCATATAAACAGTCAGGATTAGTGAGTAGGAGGCGTTGGGCATGATGTCATTGGCGGTCAGCTGCGGTGAAGGAGAGAAGTAGTTCACGAAGGCAGAGGACTTTCTTGATAATAGACTTGCCTCCCACCCACAATGCCATTTTTTGTTGTCCACTACTCTTCAGAGTAGTTATGTCCACCTACTATGTTGTAGTTTTGTCACTGTGATAGGAGACTTAGAGTAGTCACGTGTTTGCTACCTCCTAGCAGTTGGAAGCGTGGAGCACCAACCACTTGACTTGTAAAACCGAAGGGAGGGCGGTCTAAAGACCAATGAGACCACCCGGGAGATCCCCTTCGTCAAAGAAAAACTCGTAATTCTTTCTTAAAAAGTGACATTTTTTATGCAAGCACCAAGAGACGCTATTTCAAACACTTTGGGACCACTGCGATGTCTTTACCTAGTCCACTGTAAAGATTTCAGGAATAACAGTTGATGTCTCCTTTCATCTGTTGAATGTGTGCCCTATAGTCCTGTTGATCATGCAGAATATGAGGAACTCAATGACCACACTAGCTGGACCCATCAGAGAAGGCATGTTGAAGATGAAGGAAATAGGATACAATCGAGAGGTGTAGTATCCCACCTAGCTCTCAAACATCATCATGCTCTAGAAGGACAATAGGACGTGGTGGATGTGTGTCGATTTTACCAATTTGAACACTGTATGCCCAAAGGATTGCTACCTGCTACTAAGGATTGACGCCCTGGTGCATGTTTTATTCCATGACGAGCTTCCTGGACACTTTCTCTAGCTACCACTAGATCAAGATGCACTAAGCAGATGCTGAGAAGACTATCTTGGTCGCAGCCAAAGAAACGTTTTTGTTATAATGTAATGTGCTTTGGGCTCAAAAACGATATGATAACATACCAATATTTTATGGATATAATCTTTAACAATCAAAAAGGAAATAATGTTGAAGTCTACATTGAAGATATCATTGTGAAAGTTGAACAACAAAAGAACATATAAAATACTTAAAAAAATATTTTAAAACCTAAGAAAATATAATATGAGGTTGAACCCCTTAAAACATATGTTTGGAGCCTCAACCGCGAAGTTCTTAGGTTACGTTTAAACCACCAAAGGAATAAAAGAGAATTCGAACAAGAAAGGTCCAGGCGCTAATCCACATGAAACCCTCATGAAATACTCAAGAAGTTCAAAAACTATCTGACTAGATTGCAACTATGAAATGGTTCATTTCGAGGTTGGGCAACAAATGAGCGGCATTTTTTAAACTCTTTGAAAGGCCTAAAAGATTCTCTTTTGTCACCGACACTCCTCCAAAGCCTAAAGATAAGGAACTCTCTTTCTATTTTCGTGATAATTTCATGAATCAGGGAAAAGGATCCCCCCTCCCTTGAGGCACATTTGCCTTCAGTTTTTTCGTTGGATCCTTTGTCGTAATCGCCTCAGCCTTCTCTCTTCTCTTGTGTCCGACTCCTCCCATAAACTCTCGGTCATATTGCCAACAATTACGGGCCATAAGAGCTCGTCAAAGTTAATTGAAACATTGAGAGTTCTCTACCATCGATAATGTCAGCATAACGTAAATGTGTTCCGATAAGATCTTTGACCTCACCACCTCCTTGGTAATAGGTCAGACAGAAACCCACCAGCCTTGAAAATGCGAAGCGATCTTGAACTTCAAATTCCAATCTTTCACTTTGTTCTTAATCCTTATCACTCAGAATCTCGGGTAGAAAGAAAATACTACGTAGTTGTCTCGATCTATCTTTAAACCAAAAAAAAGTAAGAAAAGAGCTAAATCAACCACGACATCTCCATCTGTCGGAGGAAGATTACAAAGGTCATGAGTATAGTGAGTGAGTTTTGTGTGACCTGCACGAGGATGATACCATAGCCATTGAGGATTGACCGCATCTCACCGCAGAACGGTAGCCTCAGTCCATATCTAAAATGGCCTGCATATACAATTAAAATGTCACTGTAATCACTTGCTGATTTCTCCCCTTTTACAACCTCCCAGTGCAAGATGTTCGACCCAAAGGCGAAGGACTTGAACAAACCTGTTATTTGCATAAATTTACAGTTCAATACGGTGTCATTGCACTCCTTGCTCTCTCTCTCTCTCTCTCTCTCTCTCTCTCTCTCTCTCTATTTTTTGGGTGCGTCTCCCTGACAGTTTTAGATTCAACAAAGCCCATCTGTCAAAATGGTTGTATCTATTCCTCTCAAAAGGAATATCTAACCCACTTGTGCAAGTGCAGGCTTTTAGAACTCGACTTTTTAATCCAAACACTAGGGACGAGCTTCGTATCAACAAACACCCAGTTTACACTCTTGTTATGAAGATGTTGGGAAATGGCACCTACAACAAGACTTGTGTCTCATTTAATTCTTTTTTATTTTTCTTCGTTATATAAAAAGAAAGCCAAAAAGGAGATTGAGAAGGTTTTTCTCAAGGGAATCCATGCCTAAATCAAACCAACTATTTTACTTTATTTTCTTAAAAAGAAGACTTCCACTCCCCCTTCACCTCTTATTTAGTAATTAAAAAAACAAGAAAAAGGACAAAATAAAATATAAAAAAAAGAAATCCTACGACCACACGCAACATGACATATGAAAACCAATCCTTGAAGAACAACAACGTTGCGGCCATCCAAAAACTGTCTCCATGTGCGTGATTCTACGTTTCGTTTCGTCCCTCCATTTCTGAATAAACGGCCAGATTTGATCACCGATCCATACCGCCGGCGAAATAATCTGCAAAAGCTTTCAAGTTTTCCTCCGGCAGAATAACTCCAACCTCTATCCCTCCATCTCCGTTCCTGCTTTCCGCCATTGCGATAGCTCCCGTCTCCCTCGTCGATATCACCTCCACCTTCCTCGGCTTCCCCCACCCAAAATCCGTCCCGTAAACCCCCATCTTCGGCGACCCCGCCAACGACAACGGCCGCCATGGCGCTATCTCCCCAAGCTTATCCATCACTCCATCCATGCTCTCATGAGCGTCTCCCAACTCCTCAATCGCCTTCCCTATCGCCGCGCAAGCCACCAAAATTCCATCTTTCGCTAAAAGCTCTTCGGCATCCCACTTCACAAAGCATCCGCTGAGGCAGTTCCCGAAGTAGTTCGCCGGAATCGGCGGCTGAATCCTCCGCCGCCAGTCCACCGCGAAGACGAAGTGCGCCTTGCCTTCTCCGTCGGTTTTGTGACGAGTTTTTAGTAAGCAGATCCATGAATAAGCGCAGGACACCACAAAAGAAGAACAGTGGAAACAGGGTATCCCCTGTTCCTCTGCTTTCTTCTGCACCTCCTTCTTCAGCCGACTGATTTCCGGTGCAGAAAGTGTGAAGGTGGCGGCGTAAACCCCACCGGAGATGCCCGAAGTTATCATCTTTTCATTAACCCGGACATCGAGCACGGCCTTCTCCATCTGCAAGTACAGGTTTCGTGGATCGGGAATCACTGTCCGATCCATGACCGGAGCTGGAAGCTGCGGAGCTAAGTCGTCCGGTTGGAAACTGGAGGCCGCAGTAGCGGACCAAAGCTTCATGAACTGCATCGAACTGAACCCATCGCAGGCAGAGTGGTGCACGGCGAGGGAGACGCAAAGGCCGAAGTATGGAAACAGAGTAACCTGCAAGGCCAACAATGGCTGTGCGTCGCGTGACATCGGAAGTCGGGGAACCAGCGGAAGAAGCTTCTCGACCGGCCGGGAATGGTCGCCGGATATATCAAGGAAGTCAGCGGGATTGCCAGCGTATTCCGTGACGGTGAGGGGGACGGAATCGGTGTCCGCGGGGGCGATTTCGAAACGGCCGTCAGAGCGGCTGCGGCGGATGGTGGCGGCGAGAGGGTAGAAGGTGGAGAGGGTGGCAGAAAGAGCGGATTTTAAGTTGGGCAAGTGGAAATCAATGAAGTGGGAAGAGGAATCGGAGAACTGGTAGAAGAACAGGCGTTCAACGGGACTGTAGTTGAGCCAGAGCATGTCGAAGAAGTTGAGGGGGAGAGATGGCCGACTCTCGCAGGCGGAGAGCGGCGGCGGAGATATGAGGGATTGGTCTAGGATCTTCACCGACGTGGAAAACTCCATCGAGGTTTGCTGTCGGATGTTGACGAAGGAGGACGACGATGGGTTCGCTGGAACAATTTAGCAGAGATTTTCCCAAAAACGCAATTTTGCTTTGCATTTGTTGGAGGTAGCGTTGAAAATTTTGAATCGAAAAAATGAATTACCTTTTCAAACCTTATAATAATAATAATAATAATAATAATAATAATAATAATAATTGGGAGAAGGTGAGAAGAGGCTGTCACAAATAAAATTTCAGCTTGGGCCAGCTCCAATCGGTGCTCACGAGTTGGCCCGATTGGCCAACTTCAATCGATCGAGTTGGCCAGCTACAATCAGCCCTCTACATCAGCTTTAGTTGACCAACTCCAATCAGCCCGGTATAGTCAGCTTAGTCGGTTAGCTATTGTCGGCCCAGTTGGTCAGCTCTAGTGTGCCTTGCTGACCGTCTCTAGTATGCGCTCACCAGTTGGCCCGGTTGGCCAGCTCCAATAAGTCAAGTTAACCAACTACAACCAGCCCTCTACATCAGCTTTAGGTGACCAACTCCAATCAGCCCGATATGACCAGCTTCAATCGGCGCTCACCAGTTGGCCCGGTTGGCCAGCTACAATCAGCCCTCTACATCAGCTTTAGTTGACCAAGTCCAATCAGCCCGGTTTTGTCAGCTCAGTCGGTCAGCTTCAGGCGACCTAGGAGCTCCAGTATGCCTTGCTGACCCTCTCCAGTATGCCCATCAGGCTCTCACCAGTCAACCTGGTCTAGTCGATCAGCTCGAGTTGGCTGAATTGACCAGCTTTAGTCAACCTCTCAACCAGCTTCAGACAACCCTGTCAACCAGCTCCACTCGACTCTCTCCACCAACTCCAGTTGGCCCAAATGACTCGCTCCAGTTGTCCTTCTCCAATCAGCGATCTCCAGTCGAATAAATAAAATAAGGGTATAATTACCGTTTTATAATAAACATTTTTGCATAAATAGAGGAGCATTATTTGTAATAGGCAAAGAAACCTAATATGAAATTATTGCATTCTA
>NEWO01000016.1:2880749-2919551 GCA_003013225.1 Phalaenopsis aphrodite
AGGTAGAAAGACATCCTTTAAATTTGTGCAACAGATATGTGATTCTAGGGATGAAGTTGCTGTGAACATTTAGAGAGATGAATGTGGATTGGAAGTCCTTGACGATGTGATTCCAAGTAGAGGGTAGAAAGGTGGTGTTGAGAGGAGATGCAAGCTTATGCAAAATCAACAAATTATCATTAATTTTCTTGTCAATAAACGACAATTTTCTATAGTGCAACCAAGTAAATTAGCCAAAGTTAAATTCAAGATGCAAAAGATCCTCAACATACTTAGAAGTATTTAAAAAAATTGATTTTTAGGTCATAAATCTTTTCCAACAATAAGATAATATTTATCTTAAATCAACCCAAAATAAATTAATACATAAGTAAAATATCTCAATCAAAGACAAATGTCAAATTTAAATCTAAGGTTGAAACTCGACTAAAAAATCTTGATCTACAAGTTTCTTATTATTATCCAATAAAAAATAAATAAGTAAAATAAATAAGAAGATAAAAACAAAAAGAAAAAAAATATAATTATTGTGTGTCAGAAGATTCATGACGGTGGAATGATTATTTAACATCCTAACATTGCACGAAGATCTATCACACATATATAATAGAAATGTAGTAGGAGGAGACACAATGAGTGATGTTAGCACACAAATTATCAAATTCCAAGAGATAATATGTGAATAAATGCAGAAGAATAAGTATGCTTCATTTTTAAAATTGAGGATTAACCATGCAATTTATTTGGTTGGGAGGAACTCTTCTCTGTTTGACAAAAACCAAAGCATTTCTAAAACATTTTTTCGAATAATTAGTTTCCATGACTAATTATAAAATAATAATAATAAAAACTGCAAGTAGAGGAAGCAAAAGGGGGCAGGGGCTGAATCAGCCTCTTTTTTTAGGGGGGACAATTTATCCCTCTAGACCCAACATGGGAGGGGCTACGACAACAAAATATAAAGTAATATTTCAAGCAGGACAAAACTAATATTTTAGGAAGAACAAAAATTTATGTAAGTAAAAATCTGAATTTGAGGGCGGACAATTGCTCCCCTGAATCCTACTTTGGTCCATCCCTGAAAGGGGCAACTCTTCATTATATTTTTATCAATTTTTAAAAAAATTGATAATTAGTTCACAAATCTTTTCAAATAATATGATAATATTTATCTTAAATCAGTCCAAAATAAATTACTTAAAAAAGTAAAATATTCAATTACAGACAAATCTGAAATTTGAATTTATGGCAGCACTCAGCGAACATATCCTAATCACAAGTCTAATCGGTCTGGAAAAGCAATCAATTAAACTCATCAAAATATTTTAAAAATCACATTGCATTTCTCCCAACATGTTTTATAGACTTTTTTGGGATCATTTTTATGTTTCATTTTT
The DNA here is from genome assembly GCA_003013225.1 of Phalaenopsis aphrodite. Taxonomy (NCBI): domain Eukaryota; kingdom Viridiplantae; phylum Streptophyta; class Magnoliopsida; order Asparagales; family Orchidaceae; genus Phalaenopsis; species Phalaenopsis aphrodite. The sequence continues at coordinate 2,882,147 of NEWO01000016.1, forward strand.
TTTTTACCTTTTTTTTAAAACATATTTATTTGATACAAGTTATTTGATTTTTTATTTAAAAAAAATTAATTTATTTTTTAAAATACTCAAAATAATATTTAAATATGTTGAGTATTTTTAAAATAACAGTTACTAACAATTATATTTTATTTCATGGTAAAAAATAAATAATAATGATATGATATCAATAAATTTTACTTTTTGGCACGAATCTTGAGGAATTTTTTTATTAATAAACTTTCAAACTCTAATTAAAAGTCATCAAGAACTCTAATTCCGATAAACATACATTCAAACTGACCTGCACGATGAAAAAAGCACAATGACACCAAAATTGGCTCAATAGGGGTTAAGTCAAGCCCAAATCAAGTCATTAATTCACTTTTGGAAGTTTTGTGGCTAATTGAGTGGTCTAACTGATTCCAAATCAAAGAAGTTTATAATCACATAGAGCTTCTTGATGAAATGCGTCCATATCATCTAAGATCACTCAATTTTGACATCATTAGACCACTGAAATGCCCACAATGCATTTTCCGATCATGAGAATCTCTATGGGCCGTTCATTGGAGTGGTCTCATGTCTTAGCTATTGAAGAAGCCACTTCTAGACTCAATAAAGATAACCATAGCCCCTTCATGAACGTTGACCCAGGAGGGATTCTTAGAGTTGTAGTTGGACCAGGAGAAGAATGAGTCGAATTCCAGTGCAACTTTGAACCAAAGACCTGCTGAACATTTCCTGCTCGAGCAACTGTTGATTACTATTAACCATCACTCGTTAACAGCTATCGACCACCGCCAACCATCCCTTTCTCGCTGATGTTGATATATCCTATAATGTAACAATTCACCCTAAAAATGATGTAACAATACATCTAGAAGATCGTGCAACGACCACCCTAAAGATAATGTAACGATGCACATCAAGTATGGTGCAATGATGTATCACGAAGACATTGTAAACATGCACTCGAATATGATGTAAAACTCACCCAAAGATGACGTAACGATGCACCCTAAAGTTAGTGTAATGACTCACCGAGAGTACGGTGTAACAATACACCCTAAAGATGGTAACAATGTACCTTGAAGACAGTGTAAAGATGCACCTCAAATATTATGCAATGATGCACCCCAAAGAAGGTGTAACGACACGTTGAAGAAGGTTTTGGCAGTGGAGAAGGAACTTTTGAAATTCTCCATGTCTTGGTCGTGATGGTTCCAATCGAAGTGGAGGAGGCATAGGAGGTTTCTTAGCTTAATTAGGGAGACATTTTGGTGGGTGGCGAAGACCAGATTTGGTCTGGTCTTGGCTCCCCAAGGCTTGATCAAAGAATTCATGAACAAGGTGTCATGTGTCTCCTTCTATGGTGAAGAGTGCATGGTTTGTCATTAGTGCTTGGACTTAGGTTAAGGTATTTTAAATTGTTCTTTGTGTCAACCATGGTTGGGTTATAGGTTACCCATGGAGGATGGGCCATGGGCTTTGGTTTTGGGTTTCGATTTTGGGATTGAATATTTAGGGTTTTGGGCTAACTTAATTGGGTTTGGTTCAGTCTAAAGGTTCAATCCATAATTACACCTCATAATTTACCTAATTAAATGATTAGGTAAATTATGGGGGTTGACACCATGGTGTCAATTTTAGCCCCTAACCAGTTTGATGTCATGAAAATCATAAGTGGGGTTCAATTGCATGACAATGTGGTCAATTGATCAAGAATTGGCCAAAGTTGGGCTAGGCCCAATTGGACTTCACCAGCCATAGTGCTACCAATGCTTGGAGTCAAAAGGGCGTGTTAGAGTTTAAATCAATTAATTTAGGGTTTATTAGAGTTTAGGGAGGCCTTAGTTGAGGATATGGATGAATTTGGGTAGACCCCTCTACTACCATGAATTTAGCTATGAAGGTGGTCCCTAGGATTCATAGGGAGAATTTTAGGATTTTGAGACCCAGGGCATGTCTTACCCATGGGGGGGTGGCTTGGGCGTATTACCAGGCCAAAAACCTAAACCAACTCAACCAAAGGGTTAAAGGTTTGAGCTTGCTTTGATGAGGCCCAAGGGGGCATAACCCTAGCATAGAGGGTTATGTGGAAGTGAATGGGTAGACCCTCCCAAAAAGTGACGTCAAAAAACTTTTTTTTTTATCTCCATTTTAATTGATCCCAATAAACATTAATTGCCAAAGTCATATACAAACTCTTATCTTCAAATGCAACTAGACTTGTTAATGCCTTCTCCATGGAATCCCCATCATTACTTACAAAATCATTTATTCATCCATGCCTTCTTTAGTAATTGTCCATCGTAATATTTTGCCATTAGATTCATTGATACTTTCTACAATGAACACTTGTTAGGAATCTATTTGTTGGGTCCATTAATACATTATTTTATTAAACACACTTTTTAAATTTCTTCATAATAATCACGTTAATTATACCTTCGGTAGACTCCAATTACTATTCTAATCATTTTATTCTCTAATGTACTCCCATTTGAAGCTTGGGTTCAACTTAACTATATACAGTTTGCGGATTTAATGAAGGGATGCACTCATGAAACGACTCCCATGAACTTTCTTATCTACATTCCATGTTAAACTAGTAGAATAAGGCCCCTCTTTTTGGAGCATGCAAAATAAAATAGTAAAAAAAACATAATTTTTGTGATTAGTTAGTTTTCGATTTTAGTTATGTATATCAATAATTTATTTTTTTGCTATAATTTCTCACCTAAATTTGAAATTAAGAGATTTCTTCTATCTATATATATATATATTCTTTTTACTAAAACCTCTAGAGAGAGAGAGAGAGAGAGAGAGAGAGAGAGAGAGGCAACCCATTTAATATGTGATACCTAATGAAATTTACATAACCTTTTTTCACCTAAAAAATTTATTACCAACCACATTTAAAAACTATAAAAGGTGATGATTGCATGATATGATATTAAAGAACACCTCTTATTAATCTTTCATTTTTTATCATAGGTGTAGCGAAAGATACTGAAATGGTGACTTGGTGGAGTGTTAAGAGGTTTGTGGTTACTTTAGTTGGTGCTAAATCTATAGAGGGAATTCCTAGTTAGATTGTCAATATGATGCACTAAATGGGGCTCAAATAATATTTAAAAGACAGAACTATTTACTGAAAAATTGATGGTTTTCACTGGAAGGAGTGGTTATTAAGGTGGTCCATTATAGGGGACACTATTTCTTATTATCATAAACTCTTTTCTTTTGGCATAATGTTAGTTATGCGATGCCTGCAATGCGTATGCTACCATCATGTACTTTTTTCTCATTAGCATTTCTTTTTCGATCGTACAATGCATGTACCCATTGCTCTTTGCACGAACTCTTCTTTTCCTTGGCACTTTGTTACCAATCATGTGAGGCTTGACTCTAGTGATTTGAACGTAACTTCAAACTTTGTTTAAGAAAAATGATCAAATTAGGTCTAGATTTCATTTAGTGGTTCCAATAAACTTAGCATACCTTCCAACAAAGGTTTGAAGAACGTATGGTTGTTGTCGCTCATTGCTGCAATTCTTTCCAATCTTCTTCTTTCATAGCATCAGGTTTTGTTGCCCGCAAGACCTTCAAGATTCCATGTTGCGGCAACAGATCTTTTACCCTTGTTTGCTACAATATGAAATTACCAGTTCCATCGAACTTCACCACATCAAATTTTGCACCAGAAATTAACATTTGAAATTGATCCTGCAGCAAACTCCTCTACAAATTCATCTGCTAAATAGAAACTTCCTTGCTGAAGATCCTTCCCTGCTGAAGATCCTTCTCTGTCCTAGAACCTCTCTCTGATACCACTTGTTGAGAAATTAGAGCGAAAAAAAACAGGAATCGACACAGATTCAGAAGAACACACAAAGATTTAACAAGGTTCGACAAAGATGCCTACGTCCTCGGGAGCAGAGCGGAAGATTTCCTTCAATCTCAGAAAAGAATTACAAAATATGAGATATTCCCTACGGTTACAAATAAGCATATATATAGCCCTGGAGTAAACCTTGAGTACAATATGTAATTACAAAATTACCCCCATCATAAAATGAAACTCCTCCGATTGGACAAATTCTTCCGCTCCGCTCCGATTCGTTCCAGCTTTTTTTCCCTTATATGGTATATGAACCAATAGTCCCACATCGGCTAGGTGTAGGGCCGAAAAACAGTATTTAAGTCCTGGGCTGCCCGCCACCCACAAAGCTCTTTTGGGAGGTGACAAGTGGTATCAAAGCAGACTACTGCCTGCCAGGGGTGTGGACTCTCCATGGTCTAGTGGGACCCTCGGTAGAGCCGATCCGTGACGAGGGAGTCATGTGACTGGGCGGAGGAGAATGTCACGGACAAATAGTCCCACATCAGCTAGGTGTAGGGCCGAAAAGCAGTATTTAAGTCATGGGCTGCCCACCACCCACAAGAGCTCTTTTGGGAGGTGACACGTAGCTAACACTAACCCTCCATTGAAAAGGTGCAGATTAAAATGCTTTCATAAAATATAAAATAAGTGCTTAAATGTAGGATGTTTTAAGAGTTAATTCAATGATAACAAGCAAATTCTTTATATCTCTTTATATATATATATATATATATATATATATATATATATATATATATATATATATATATATATATATATATATATATATATATATATATATATATATATATATATATATATATATATATATTGTATTTATATTTTAATCTAAATTGCAAGATTTTGATAATGAAATACAAAAATCAAATAAAATATGAAAAGGAGAAACCAGACAAATTATTAACATATATGATTTTTCGGTTTAACAATTTTTTTTTTTCATTTCCAAATTGACTCAGAATAAAAAATTAAAACATGCATGGCCCAACGGGTTTAGACCAGTGAGCTCGAGCGAGTTCAGTGTTTATTCGTGTTCAGATCATTTAAAATATCTTCTGTTCAATATATTCTCGTGTTTGAAATCGCTAGCATATGTTTGTGCTTGGTTTGAATCAAATTTGCTTTTTTTTTTCTATTTATATTTTGTTCGAAATTACATCAATTTATAGAAAAAATAATAAAATTAATTTTTTTAATGAAAATATAGCTTAAAAAGCAATATAAACTTATTATAATAATATTACATAATTAATAATTATTTTATTTGAGACAAATCATGATAAGCTCGCTAGCTTAATAATTATTTAATTTGAACGAAATTCCTTTTGTGTTCAGCTCGCTAGCTTAACGAATGAATCAAACACAGACTAATTAAAGAGGCGAATGTGAGCTGTTCCTAAATAAAATGTTATTTAGAAGAAATAATTTTCTTGATGAACAATTTTAATAAAGCTATATATATATATATAAGAAAAAAATATGCAAAAATGAAATTAATTACATCAACTCTTTCCAAACAGGCATAATTTCTTATTCATTAACCAGCAGTATTTCCTTAAATAGTTATTTAGTCAAAGTTCAATTATTTATGCAAAAAGATCTACAATAGATTAAGAGGATATATTTGCCTTCAACCCTAAACAAAATAAAATAAATTAATTTATTAAAACATCAAAGGCTTAATTTTAAGTCAGACAGCATGCCATCAAATTATAATAGCTCTGAATTTAAATTTTGTGCATTAAGAAAATAAAAAAAAGTCTAATTGTTTGTAATATAAACCTAAAATATCTTTGGTCCAATAAATAAATTTTGGAAGATTTTTTTTTTCCAAAAAATGGAAAGATAAAATTTTAAACATGAAAATCTTAATAATAATATCATTGAATAAAATAATAATAATAATAGTAATAATAATATATTAAAAAAATCAATCTAAATCCTTTATTTTTTCAAAAATCAATATTAGAGTTATGAGGTCAAATTAGTCTTGGTTAAAAAACTAAATTAAATGTGTGGGCTTGTATTCATAAATAAATATATATTATAGGTTATTTTAAAATTTAACTACTATTTTTAAGGAAATTTATTTAAATAAGATTTTTTTTTTGTATATAATAAAATATGGATTAATTTTGTACAAAAATCTAATTTTATTATTTTAATTTTTTGGTCAGCTAAAATAAAAATATGATAAGGCACAATTTTTATGGGTATATACAATATCTTTAGAAGACATTTATTTAAACAAAACTCATTATTTTGGGAAAGATGCATGCTTTTACAGTTATAGAACATGTTTCTCTAAAAAAAATAGTTAAACTAGTCTAGTGGTTTTTTCTTTTTTTCAGGTTTTCAATGCAAAAATTTCAAATGATTCTATCTTTTGTTTTTATTATCTGGGTGTGAGTAAGATTCTTGCACAGCGCTACGACAAAATGCATTACTTTAGCACAATAAATTTTTCGGCACACGAGAATAATATTAACAGAGTCTTCAAGAGAAATCCTTAGATATAATCACAAGTGTTAGACCAAGGTTGTTTCGGGAACCCTTTTATTTTTTATTTTTAAGAGCATATTAAATTAGTATATTTTTAAAACATTATGTATATAACTCTCAAAATAATATTTAGAAGTCTTTTTTAAGTGTTATTAAAAACAATCACCACGAACAACTATATTTTATTTCAAAATAATATAAAATTAAATTAAATTAAAATTAAAATTTAAATTTAAATTTAAATTTAAAAAATTATCCCAAGCCACCTCCAAGTCAATAAAAATTACACTGAAAATGCTCAAAACACCAATATCGTCTTTACCATAAATGTTAATTTGCATACTTCTCCATTGTCGATTAGGTCATGAGCTTATTCCCCACAAATAGCAAAGCCCGAATAACTTTATTTGCACAAAAGATGTCCCGATCACCTTTGTCTGTCCACTTGTTCCATCAGTGGACCGTGAAGCAATTTCACTAGGGATATAAGAGAAAAATACATAGCATATTAAACTTTTTGTTATTCTATAATTATGATAAGAATATTCAATATTTATACTGATAAATTGGGTTGTAAATGGATGGCACTCGAGCGAGCTCTAGCTTTGCTTGTGTATGGCTTGGGTTCAAACTAATCATGAACAATGTGTTCGTGTTTCGCTCAATTTGCATATTCTTGTTTGTGTTCGGCTCGAAATTGACTCGTTTAAATTAATTAGAAAAAATAGATGTATGGTGTTGGATTTGAACTTGTACCAGTTATTTAGAATAGAAAGCATAGTATCACATGACATAACGAGTTGTTATGATTCAAACTTTTATATATATATTTGAACACGAGCTATTCCCCAATAATGAGAATAAGTACAATGAGCTTTTTGACAACCCTACTAAGAAGCAGGAGAAGAGACCAATAAAGGAATCATGGAAGAAAGAATAATATCAATTTATCTATGAGAGCAAAGTATGGAATAATCCTTTGGTAATTGGTATCCCTAGTGATGGAATAAATGCTTTTTCATTTTTAAGTATTTAGTTTCTTATTTTAGCTCTTTTAAATTTATTATATTTTTTTACTGGACCTACTCACATTTGTGCTAGAAAACCTCACTTTTCTCATTATATTACTGAAAAAATTAAGCCATTTTTCATATATTGTACATTATATTTGAGATTTGATACATCGATAATGTGTGATCCTCACAGTGTAGGAGCCACCACTTTTATGTTGTTAGCATCACATTGAAGCCTTGTGGACTTGTTATTTTCTAATGCCTGCCTCAGACCACATGTCACACACACCTTGCCACCTCTTGTATCCTCACTAATGATACCTTATGATATATTTAAGTTTATAACAAGATATAGAAAAAAAAAGTCTAATTCTATAAGATTTTCTTAAACTTATTTGATGGTTATATTTGTCATAATAATCAATGATTAAGAACATTTCCCAATAAGCAAGTGGAAGGACTGACTTTATTCTAAGTTGCAATTTGTTAAAGTGTGATTACATATGTAAAATTTACACCTTTCTTACAAATCAAATTCTCATTATAAAAGTAAAGCCGTTTCAATTAATTTACTCCTGCGCAAAATCCAACGCTTATAAAATCAACACCATAACTTCTGAAGTTATGGATTTAGAAGCTTTCAATAGAGCTTATAGAAGATTAAAGCCTTACATTTTGATGGTTCTGACACAGATAGGCTATACTATTCTCTACTTCATCACCAAAGCTTCTTTCAATCATGGAATGAATCCACATGTTTACGTGACTTACAGACATATTGTGTCTGGTTTCGCCACCTTACCATTTGCCTATTTTATTGAAAGGCAAGATTTTTAGCATTTGATTTTTTTTTTAAGTTTAATAATTATGGATGAGGATGCATTGCTATCAAAAGGGAATTCTATAGTTCCATCATAACTATTTATATTCAAGGCTTTAATTATTCTTCTCTAATGAATTGTGTAATTTACTCATAAACGGCATTATTTTTATATTTTTTGCAGAAAGTTAAGACCAAAGCTGACAATGGCTTTGTTTATAGAGATATTTGTGTTGTCACTTTTTGGGTAAGCTAGAACAATGTCACATAATTTAACAAAATTATATTTATAAAAGAGTAGATGAACAAAATGATCCTTATAGTTCATTACAATCTCAAACATTTGCTGGTGTTTAATTTGGTCTCTCAACTCATAAAATCAAAGAAAATTTAACCACAATGTCATCTTTGCCAATGCTTGAGATAGAAATTGGTACATGTAAGTTTTTTGTTTTTATTATTTAGGACATTTTATCATAAATCTTATTAGTCGTGGTCATTATTAAGAAACAAGATTGATCTTAGAAAAAAAAAAATTCAATGAAGTTATCCCCTACTAACTTAGTCTAAAGAAAAATAACTAAACTAATATCAAAATTAAAATAGTTTAGATTTGATGAGTTGAGAAACTAAATTGAACTCCAAAACATATTGAGATTAAAATAAACACACCCAAAAAATATGATAATATTTTAGTCATCTACTTATTTTTTAACACATAATAACCCCTTTTCTCATATTAAAACAGAGTAAGCCTAACTCTGAACATGTATTTCACAAGTTTAAGATGCACATCACCAATTTTTCTTGCTTCAATGGTGAATGCAATACCTTCCTTAACATTTCTTATGGCTATTCTATCAAGGTATGGAATCTTTTTTTGGTTCATTGCAACCCTTAATATTTTAGTAGTTGAAACACTGCTTTCTTCTTTTTCATTATCATAGATTTGAGCATGTCAATATTCAGAGTCAAAAGGGATATGCTAAGGTTATTGGGACCTTAATATGCTTCGCTGGTGCTATAACAATGACATTGTACAAAGGTTCAAAAATAAGAACATTATGGGGTGCTATAATTCATATGCATGAAAATAAAATCAAAGAAAATTGGTTAAAAGGTTCTATTCTTACAGTGGCAAGTTGTATAGCATGGTCAATATGGTATATTATGCAGGTATGAAACTCTAACATGCAATAGTTTTAATGTGAATATTACCTTTCAATAATTGTATTGTAGCTTTAAATAAATTTAGTTGATTTGATGAAGTATTTTAGAAGAATGTTTATTATGTTCATTGAACCTTTTTATATTAAACTTTAATTTTTATCAAATATGTTTCTCAACTTTAATAATTTATCCAAAAATTTTATCAAATAACTTTAATTCATAAGAAAGCATAGGCAGAACAAAACAATGTCAACAAGGCTTCAGACATTAATATTTATTTACAAATTTATTTAAAGTAATAATGGAAAGAAAAAATTTTAATCACACATTACTTTATAATTTTAAATTAGATGAAATGTGAGTTCAAAGATTTTTTTCTTAATGTGTCACATGATGACCATTAGTTAAAAAGCTTATAGCCTCACAACCATCTCTCATAACTTAAAAAGAATGGTTTTGGTTGAACAAATTATGTGGTTGGATAAAACCTTTGCCAAATGTTTTAAAAAAATGGAAGAGTAATTAAATTTTAAGAATATTGTCATAGCTTAAATAACTAGACCCCATTTAGATATATATGTATATATATATATCGATAAAGTATAAGATAACATAAAATTTTTCTTAAAGATCAATTGCTTTTTACCCTCTTAATGGAATAGCCATCAAAAGAAAAAATGAGATTCCAACAAAGCTAGAAGTTAAACTTTCATCATATTCTCAATCATTTTATTACATTTATTAATAAATAAGAAAAAAAAAAAACTATTAAAACAAGGAATTTAAAGCTTGTTTAGTAGAAGCATAGGTTATTTTATCATGGAATATATATAATTTATTTATTTATTTGTTTGTTAAAATTCTCTTAGTAGCATAAAAGTTGAATTAGATTGTTAAAACCTTCAAAGATTGTTGCTCATGCTTCTCATCTTTCAAAATTTATGAAGTGATAAATTTTAAATTAGAAAGCTTATGTTTCATGCTATGAACGTGTAATTGTTTATCTTTTACAACGTTTTAAGCCATGCACTTTAAAATTTGAATTTCTTTAAGTTATGAAACATGCTTTTTTTTTAATAATCATAAGAAATAGTCTTATGAAAATGGATTCTCTTAAATGTTGTCATTTACTATTAATTATAATGTTTAGGCAAACAATTCATTACCAAAACAGGCTATAACCTTACAAAAATATCCATCACAACTTTCACTCACTACATTGATGAGTTTCATTGGAGCTGCTCAGTCTGCAGCTTTTACTTTATTTGTGGAGCACAAAACCTCAGCTTGGAAAATGAAATTTGACATTGATTTATGGAGCACACTATATGGAGTAAGTAAATTGTCAAATAGAATCACAACTTTCAAAAAGATGAAGCTAAATGAAATTTCATTACAGGGAATTGTTTGTTCTGGTTTAATAGTCTTCATTCAGTTATGGTGCACAAAGGAAAAAGGACCAGTCTTTGTCACTATGTTCAATCCAATATCAACTATATTAGTGACTATGTTGGCATACTTTGTTTTTGGTGAAAATCTATTTATAGGAAGGTAAATATCCCAAATTTTAGTTGAAGAATGTCAAAGTGAATCTAAGTATCTATTTTTCATTTTTCACTTAGTTTGTTTTTTCTTTTTTTTTTGTTTTAAAGCATAATTGGAGGAGTTATTGTCATTATTGGACTTTACTTGGTGTTGTGGGGGAAAGAAAATGATGAAGTTGGAATGAAGCAACAAACCGACATGAAGAATGAGGAGCAGAAGAAAACTTCTATTGAGGAACCATAAATGTTGCTATATTATAAATTGCAACTATTCCATGCTTTATTTAAGTTTAAATTTGTAAAAAATTAATATTTTCTTTTGTTTAGACCAGAAGAAGAGTATTAAAATTGTGTGGCTGACTGGATATTGCAGCTTAGTATTTTGAGTTTCTTATGCTGAAGAACATAAAAAAGGCAAGACAAACTGCTCCCAACTTAGTTTCAAAAATTTCAATGTGTTTGTTAGGTTGGGGAATAAAATTCTATAGCTTGAGAATAAAAGCATACTCAACATATAAAAATTTTACTTTTGCAGCATAACAATGAAAGTAACAACCTTATAACAGCATCGACGAGCAACACTCTTCAGGAAGTATATTATCACGAAGCATCAAATATAGAGTATTCCAATTTCTTCTTTTTTTCTTTTTTTTTTTAAAGCAAATTGGTATTTGGCAGAGGCCCAAATACTCATTTCCCATGTGCTAGGCCCCATGATGAGAGCCCGCGTCATGTGGCTAAAAATTTGAGTACTCAACGTCAGTGGGGATCGAACCCGTGTCCTGAGGGGACTTGTAGTGAACTACGCCAACCAACAGGCCACGACTTGCAGCACACAGAGTATTCCTATTTCTTATATATATAGATACACACACACACACACACACACACACACACACACACACACCATAGTGGTAGCATATAGAGGCTTGAGATGAATTTATCATTTCGGAAAAGCTGAATATGGAACTTTGCCGGCTTATTTCCTTCTATTCTACTTTTCTTTTAGATTTAATTTGTCTATGTTTATATGGTATTAGAGAGAGGTTCTTTTCTCAATCTCTCTCTCTCTCTCTCTCTCTCTCTCTCTTTTTCTATGCCATTTTTGAATTCTTTTTTTTCAAAACAGTATAGTAGAAATGCCTCTTCGGCTACAATGGCTGAAATTAGCATTCCTCCATCTCCCAAATTTCTTATCTCAAACATCAAAGCTATAACCAACATGCAACTGCCTACTAAAAACAATCCTTCATGGAAGCTTAGATTTATAAATTATTTAAGGAAAATGGTTTTGATGGGTTTTAAGAAGGACATGTTATGTGTCTTGCCACTCAAATTCAAGATGTTAATGGAAATAGTTCTAGAAATCAAGAATTCCTCACATTTATTGATAAAAATCTCTCAGTTCTAATTTAATCTACCATATCACCTTCTATTCTGCCATATATTCTAAACCTTGAATCCACCATAGAAATTTGGCATACCCTAGCAAGAAGGAGATAATCCACTAATTGGTCTAGGGTAATTCAGCTTATAAATGAGCTTCATAACATTTCTATGTGATATGTATACATGTTTCAATTCCTACTAGAAATCAAATCACTAACATAGTTGTAGCTGGAGGGCTAGTCGATAATGAAGATGTTATTCTACTAATCCTTAATGGATCACCACCTTACCATTCTTTAAAGTCTACGATTCACACAAGATATAAATCGACCAATCTTGATGATCTATAGCCAATAATGTGCAATGAGGAGATTAATCTTGGAAATAGCTATGAGAATAATGTTGTAGTAACAGAGGTGGTCAATTGAACCGATGTAGATGGCTAATTGATGAAGTATGGTCAATTGATATGATCGATTCGATGATGGCCGATCAATAAAATGGACCGGGGAAGGCTGATCGAGCTATTGTGGGTGGTCGATTAATGAAGAAGGATTGATTGAGCTGATCAGACCAATAAGGGCCGATCAATCTAGCTGACAGAAAAGGACAATCAAGTTGATCGGGCCTGTGGTGGCCAATCGGTCAAATCGTAGGAGGTGGTCGATCAAGCCGGCATAGGAGGCAGTTTGATGAAGGATGGTCAATTGATACGATCAGGTCGATGATGATCGATAGATCAAATAAACTGGGAAAGGTCAGTCGAGCAAGTGTGGGTGGCTGATCGATGAAGAAGGGTCAATCAAGCTGATCAGACCCATGTCGACCAATTGTTGAGCCAACCAAAAAAAGTCGATCAAGCTGATTCGACCGATGAAAACTGATTGGAAGAAGTGATGAAATTGGTCAACTGATCTGATCAGGTCGATGGCAACCAATTGATAAAGTTGATAAAGATGGTCGAGCAAACCAATCAGATTGGTGGCAAACATTTGTCGAACCAACAAAAAGGGTCGATTGAGTCTATCAGGCTAGCAGCAGCTAATCAATCGAGTCAAAGAATATGGTCAGGTGAACCGATTGGATCGATGGCGACCAATCAATTGAACCAATAAAAAGGGTCAATCAAGTCAATCGAGCCTGTGGCGGTCAATCAATTGCGTCAACGAAGATGTTCGAGCGAAGCAAACAAAAATGATCAATAGAGCTAATTGGGTTAGTAACAACCAATCAATCTAAGTGAAAAAGAAGCTCAATCAAGTCGATTGGGTCGATGAAAGCCAATCAATCGAAGTGACAAAGAAGGTTGACTGATCCAATTAAGCCTATGACAAGCGATCAGTTAATGCGACAAAAAAGATCGATTGAGGTGATTGAGCTTGTGGCAGCTGATAGATCAAAGGGGAAAAAAAAGATAATTGATCACGCCAGTAGCAAGGATGGTCAATCGACAAAACATGCAAAAATGAGACATTTTTTTTTGCAATTTGAAAATCATGCCAAGCATACCATCTAAATGTGAATACATGCATGATTGAGGCCTAATCAATTTCAAAGACAAAATTGGTTTCATCTTAGCCATTTGACTAGGAAATTAGGCCGAGGTGATGAAGTTGTAGATACCATCTATTACTCAACATAATGGAGGACCTACCTCTAACCGTTTGGTGCAGTTAAAAAACTTTTTCTTAAGAGAAAATCTTCATGAAGTGAAGGGTTTTTTGTATGGACATAGCCTTCTTCGTCTAGAGAATTAGGATCAAAGAAATTTCTCATTCCCTTGCTCAGGGTGGCTTCATCCCATTCACCAAGTGATGAAGCCACCGAACGACCATGTGGTTGCTAGTGTTCCGGGCGATTAGGTTAAGGTTCTCAAGATGGAGGTTTTGCTCATGGATTCGTAAGGGAAATACAAAAAACTCCTAAAAAAAGGAAGATTTTCTCTACACATAAACTATATCATATTTCCTTTCACATCCAGACCTAGGGAGATCTAGAAATGAAAAATAAGAGTTTTTTTATAGATTCTTACCCCCATGGCGGTTGATAGAAACATTATCTTTAGTTGTCCACACTCCGACTTTGCTAGGAAGAAGCTCTCCTTCTGCCTTAGAAGAGATGACACTCTCCTAATTCCTTAGAATAAATGAAGCTCTTCTATCCTCTACAATGCAACTCCTCCAAGAAAAGCCCCTCATGCACTCAAAGAAAGTGGTAGAGGAAGATGAAGAAGAAGAAGGAGAAGAGATATTTTAGTGGAAAAAGCAGAAGAATATAAAGTAATGGTTGTAGCGAGCATGACCTTTTCTTCATCTTTATCCGAAAGAAGAAGCCTTAGGGAAACCAAGAAAGCAAGAAAATCTCCAAGGAAGAAGATGAGCTAGCCCAAACTTTTCTTCCTCCCTTTTCCAAAATGGTCGCCCAACCTTTCTAAAACCTTTCCCAAAAGGTTAAGACAAAGTTCCATTCACACATTTTTGCCTCCTCAAGGCATATTTTCTCATTGAACAAGAAATTATGGAATTTTGGCATAAAAAATAGTAAAAATCATGGGAAAAATTGGAGTGTGAAAACAGACTAGCACCTAGGTGTTGGGCCTGGCGCCGACTTTCTAGTATCTCAGGTTTTTGGAGCTGTTTTGAGTGCCTACTTTTCATGGAACTAGCGGCTAAGTGCCAAGGGCTGTTGTCCACTTTCTGGCTCCTTTGGTTGGAGACTGAAGGCCATTTTGGGTGCATAGGTGCCATGGGCTGGTGCTTATGTGTTGGGTCTGGCGCCTAGGCACCAGAGGGCTTGGGTCTAAGCGCTGCTCTAGGCTTAAACACCCTGAATTTCATGGAAAACGTCTAGCGGATGGTTTCCTTGATCCGAGAGGTATGGGAGATTAAATATGACTAAAATATTATCTCAAAACACCAAAAATAGATTTTTTTATGTTTCTTTTCTCAAAGGAATTTGGTGCCAACATGCACTCTAAACTACCATGATGGTACATCATCAGAAACCATAATTCTCTTGAAATGCACCCATGGGAGGTTTTTCATGAATTTTCTTTCCCCCAAAAGGATCTGAATAGATGGGTTACTGTCTTTAAACACCATAATGGACATTACATATGTCTCATATTATAAGTGACGCTTTCCAATGACAGGCAAGGCTGAATTATCGCATATCCTGATTTTGTGCCCCGAACATGTACCAAGAGGTCTAGATGGAAGTCTTGAGCTATGGGACTCTATGAATGAATAGTAAATAGTCTCAAGTCATTTAAGTATAGATCCTATATGTGTGGCATTAAAAATTGATGCTAACACTTTGGTTCAATATATACTTAATCTTCGTTCTATAATAATCATACAGAGGTTATATAGAGGGTTTAATTGGATCATTAATTTGGAAAATTAATTCTTGATCTAGTGATCTAATAGTCAATTTTTCTTCCTATAAATCAGTATTCATGCTACTTTTTACAGGCAATGGCCTTCCTAAATTATGTCAGTAAACCACAGAAGTTAGAGTCGGAAGTTGCATGAGCTGAGATGACGTTCATAGGTTGCAGAGGCCAAAGTTGGGCCCTGCATGAACTGAGATAACAATCATAGACCATAGAGGCAGGATTTGGGAGTTGCACTAACTGAGATAATGTTTGTAAGCCAAAAGGCTAGAGATGGAAGCTGAATAAGCTTTGATAACATTCATAGACTGTTGGAACTGGAGTTGGGAACTACACGAGCTATGATAATGTATATAGATAGTAGGGGTCAAAGTTAGGGGCTACAAAAGCTGAAAAAACATCTATACTTCATAAGGGTTGGGGCTAGTAATAAAATAAGCTCAAATAATGTCTGTAGGCTGTAGAGGCCAAAGTTGGGAGGGAGAAAACTTATGTAGGCAATATGGATCACATTTGAGAGTTGCATGAGCTATGATAACTTCTATAGGTTGTAGAGGCCAGACTTTGAAGCTGCACGTGTTGTGATAACATCTATAGGCACTAGAGGTCGGATTTGGGAGCTGTAAGGTGGGAGTTGAGAGTTGCAAGTAGAGAACTTCATGAGTATGGAGATAGGCATCATAATATGAATATGGTGGTTGTGAGCAATCATTGAGAGGTGCATTATTACACTATATTTATGATGCATCATTGCAACATATGCGGGGCATATCATTTCACCATATTTGGGGTGCATGTTGCATCATCTTTAGAGCATCATGACACTTCTCTGTAGGGCGCTTTGCTACTTCGCAACGTACGTCAGCATTTCGCATCGCATGTCATGATTTTGCAAGGGTCCTTATTGCAACGAGCAGAAGACGCCATATTGTTATCGATAATGGTTGACGAGCAATAGTCGACAACAGTCAGCGATTACAGGAGCATGTGGCGTTCGTTGGACTTTTAGTGTGAAACATTGGAACTCAGCTCCTCCTCCTCCTCCAAGTCTCAGGCTTCCCCGGGTTCAAATTCTTGGCCCTCTTTCATGAAGAGGGTAGGGCTCCATTTATAAAGTCCAAGAGAGACCTCCAGGCAAATAAGAAAGACTCAAGATTACTCCATTAAACGACTCAGAGAAATCTCCTCGATCAGACAGCGTTTTGTGGACATTTTAGTGCCTTAACGATGTCAAATTGAGTGATATTCGGCTCGTTGGATTCATCTCGTTAAGACGCTTGATTCGACTTTAAGTTCGATAAATTTAGAATCAATTTAACCGTATCTTAAAATCAGGATGATACTCTTTACTAGACATCAAATAATGAAGCCATGAGAGCAACTTTTAAATATATTATTAATGACTCTATAAAAGCGATGTGGAATAAAACTTTTCTCAAGTGGAAGCTTTCAAAAAATAAATTAGAATCACAAGACAAATGTAGTCTAGCAGCATGTTTATGAAAAAAAATAAAATAAAATAAAGGCCATAAAGATGCTATGACTATTTTCTTATTAGTTTATGCACAACAAAACCTACGAATTTGACACCTTGCATTTCCCTAGTAAAATGTTTGGATAAATAATATATATATATATATATATATATATATATATATATATATATATATATATATATATATATATATATGAGAAAATATTTATGCAACTTAATTTTCTTTGGATTCTCGTACATTTTCTCCATGTGACCTTGAATAAAAATGAGCTCTCGTCTTATTTTGATCTCACAAATTTCACGAATGACAGCATAAGAAATCTATCTCATAGTCGGAATTATTAAATCCAGATTTACGTTGTATAAGCGATGAAACGCTCGAAAAAAGAGGACAAAATGCGAGAAATGAAGTCTTGGGCGTATTTTCTATCTTTTATTTTTATTTTTGGGTGGATTTAAGTTAAATTCATGACTAAATTCAAAAAATAAAATGTTGTCAAACACCACATGAATGATAACTTGGGTGATGGAAAAATTATTCCATACGGATCGGGCACCGCACGCAGCTTGCGTGCGGTGTCCGATCTGGACCGTAAATCACCTGATTTACGGTCCTGATGTATTTCGGTGGGCCTCACCTAAAATTTTTAATTTTTTTTTTTTTAAAAACGGAAATAATCTTGACCGTAGATCACCGTGATCTACGGTCAAGATCGAACACCGCATGCAGAGATGCATGCGGTGTTCGTACGCAATAATCCCTCTGGGCGATGGGGTCATGGAAAGCTTCAAGGCATTTGAATTACAGATCAATTAGGATAAATTAAATTTAAGCTACACGACAAGAAAAACATAAGAAAAAAAGGTTTATTCCAATGATTTTTTTTTCAAAGACATTAAATAATCTTAATGGCCATAGTAATCATCGATCACAGGTGTAAGTTTTACACTTCACTTAGAAATTAATTTCTCACTATAAAATCAAAGCCAATTCAGTTCATTTCACAAGCTTGTGAAGCCATGGATTTACAAGCTTTCAATAGAGCATGCAGAAGATTCAAGCCACACATTCTGATGGCTCTGGCACAGATTGGCTATACCATTCTCTACTTCATCACCGAAGCTTCTTTCAATCGTGGAATGAATCCGCATGTTTACGTGACTTACAGACATATCGTGTCTGGCTTCGCCATGTTGCCGTTTGCATATTTTCTTGAAAGGTGAGGTTTTGGATTTTTTTATAGTTTCATTATAATTGTCTGAATTCAAGTCTTTAATTACTCTTCTTTAATGAATTGTTGAAGTCACTCATAAATAGAGTTTGTTTTATGTTTTTGCAGAAAGCTAAGGCCAAAGCTGACATTGGCTTTGTTCATGGAGCTTTTTGTGCTTTCTCTTCTTGGGTAAGCTTGAATAATATTTGGAAAAATTAGATTTTTAAGGGAGTAAATGAGTGAAATGAACCTTAGATTTCTTAGAAGTATTCATTGTAGTATAAGACATTTCTCGGTATTCAATATTTTTGTCTTTCATCTCTTTAATCATGCCATCAACTTTGCTATTTTTTGTATAGAAATTGATGCAAGATATGTTTTCATTATTAAAATATTTCAAGTCAGTATTAAAAATAAGATTGGGCCTTTCATTTATTTACCAAGTCATGCTAACACATTTTCTCGTTTCAAAACAGGATAAGCCTAACTCTGAACTTGTATTTTGCAAGTCTAAGATGCACATCACCTGTTCTTCTTGCTTCAATGGTGAACTCAATACCTTCTTTAACCTTTGTTTTGGCTATTATATTAAGGTATGAAACTTTCTTTTTGTTCATTGCAACCCTTGACTTCTTATTGATTGAAACACTATTTTTATTCTGATGAATGTAGATTAGAGCATTTCAATGTAAAGAGTTTTCAAGGATCTGCCAAGGTGATTGGGACCTTGGTCTGCTTGGCTGGTGTTACAATAATGACATTATACAAAGGCTCAACAATAAGAAAATCCTGGGGTGCATTAATTCAGATGCCACAAAATAAAATCAGTGAAAATTGGTTAAAAGGTTCTGTTCTTACAGTCATTAGTTGTATAACATGGTCAATATGGTATATTATGCAGGTATGAAACTCCCACATCTGATAGCTTTTAAATGAAAATTTATGTTTTTAATAAATGTATTAATGTTTTTAAATAAATATCATTCATTTTACATGATATTTTAGAAGCATTTATACTCTATTCTTTTAGCCAACTTATGTTATACTTTGTTTTTTTTCCAAATATATTCATCTTTATTAATAGCTTTTCATTATTGTACTTCCATTTTTCTGGACCTTCGATCCCTTCGGGATTCATGTTCGCTCATTATTTATGTACATACTTTTTGTACCCCAATTCTCTTCTTGAATATGATTCTTCAATAAGAATAAGTGAATTAAACACAAAAGTAAATAAGAATATATGAATTAAACAATAATAAATTTAGTAGAACTAACCCCTAAATGCAATTAAGAATATATGAATTAATCAAATAAGAATAAGTGAATTAAACACAAAAGTTAGTAGAAGTAACCCCTAAATGCAAATATAGGACTAGTTATATGAAATACAAAAGAAAGCTAATTTAAGCTACAAATTGAATAATTTTTCCTAGATTTCAAATTGATAAAATATAAAGATTAATGGATTTAAAATAAATAAAATCTTCTAAAAGTAATCTAGGAGTCCTTCGATTCTACAATTTTTTTTTTTTTTTTTGCAAATTTAGTTGCAATAGGGCAGAGATGGTGGAAAGAAAGACACAAAAGAGGGTGATAAATGAGGGTTTTAGCTATTGGGTTTGATATAAAACATATTAATGATGGCATTCTTATCAGATTACTAATCATAAAATTTTCTAACTAATTTTTCACTAGAAATTCATCGAAAGACAAGTAATAAATGAACTAAATTTTTTTTTGTGGGAATTTCTATTGAAAAATTTTAACATAAATTTAAGTCACAAAAATAAATGATAATTAATGGTTGATTTAGTGCTCCATTAATTCAATCAATTCTTTTTACTTTTTTTGTAGTGACATGTTTTGAAATAAATCAGAAGTCATAAGCTTTACATTAGAAAGCTTTAACCTCCTGTTGTGGACATGCAAATGTTCATGTTTTGTATTATTTTTGAGCCATTCCTTTTAGAATGTGATATTTTAAACTTTAAAATATGCATTTTTGGAAGATTCATAACAATATATGCTTATGAAAAGTCAATTCTCTTAAATGTTATCATTTAGTATTAAATAAAACATTTAGGTTCATAATTCATTACCATAACAGGCCATAACCCTACAAAAATATCCAGCACAACTTTCACTTACTACATGGATGAGTTTCATTGGAGCAGCTCAATCAGCAGCTTTCACCTTATTTGTAGAGCACAAAGCGTCAGCATGGATTATTAAATTTGACATTGACTTGTGGAGCACACTATATGGTGTAAGTGAAACATCAAATAGAAACATTGTTTTCAAAAAATATGCTCTAATGAAAATTTTATTGTAGGGAATCATTTGTTCTGGTATAATAATCTTCATTCAGTTGTGGTGCACAAAAGAAAAAGGGCCTGTGTTTGTCACTATGTTCAATCCAGTCTCAACCATATTAGTGACTCTTTTGGCATATTTTGTTTTTGGGGAGAAGCTATTTATAGGGAGGTATGATTTACATATTTTAGTTGATGAACATGAAAAAAATTGAAGTATTAGTCATTCATTCTTCTTTCTTTCTTTTTTGCTAATTATTTTTGTTATTGTTAAAGCATAATTGGAGGAGTTATTGTCATTATTGGTCTTTACTTGGTGTTGTGGGAAAAAGAGAGTGATGAAGATAAAATGAAGCCACAAACACAGAACAAGAATGATCAGCAAAAGGAAACTTCTACCGAGGAACCATAAATGTTAGTTTTTTGGATTAAAACTAATGTATGGTTAACTAAATTTTGAATTTGTAAGAAGTGTAATAACGTTTTAGTTTCCAAAATAGTAAGAATTTTTAAACTATGTGACTAATTGAGGACAATAGCTTAATATTTTCTGATTATACAAAAGAACATGAAAAAGGCAAAATAAATTTCTCTCAACTTAGTTTCTATAATTTTGATTTGGTTGCTATTATTAGATTACCCATGTTATTATGGGCATGTTGCTAAAAAATTATTAAAAAATTGATTCAATTGAATTGTTCAAATCTTAATGTTCAAATTTCTCTAAACAACTTATTTGTGAGTGACTTCTTTGTTGTTCCAATGCAACTTTCAATATTCATTTATTATGTGCTAATTTTTTTTTGTTGATGTTAAGAGTGTTCTACTTCTTAGCTTTATAAAAAAATGTTGCAAATAGATAAATAAAATTTTTACAAAAAGAAACAATATTTTTATATGAAAATTTTGAAGAAAAAAAGTAGGTAAGCTAGTCTAGTTAAAATGATTCTATCAGTGTATGTTCTAGGTTACAAATTATTTCCTTCCCCACTTCAAAGGAAGGAATTAATATAATTGAATAAAACAATTTATGTAGAATATATTTATAGTAGAGGTCAGTATTTAATTTTTTTTTGTTTATGTGGAGTTATAATCTATTCAATCATTCGGTTTTAAGGGCATGCGATTAGAGAACAAATAGTGTGATACAATCACTGTGTTGATGTTATGAACCAAAATTTGTAAACTCTTTGAAGTAAATTTCAATTCTTAAAATATGTTTCTTTTGTAAAATGCTACTAAGGATATATCTGAGACCTAAATTAAATGATTATGAGAAAATTTAAAATAATAAAGATAAGAAAAGTAGAAACTAAAAACTTATATCTTATTATCATCGCTTATATATTTCAATGTAATATTAATGAAATAGATTTACAGAGAAATTATTAATTATAATTTTAGGTAGTATACCTTATGACAACATCCCCCCTCTTTTAAAATGAAAATCTAAGGAAATGAAAAATTATAGTGAAATCACCAAAACATCATTAATAACTTTTACTATAAAGGATAATTTGCATAAGCTTACATAACATTTCAATTTTTCCTTACTTTGTGAAGTTATTCATAACAAATGGTTGACAAGAATAATCCTAGTTGCATAGATGATCCCTCAATAACATCTTGTCCAAACATGAGTTTGCTTGCCAAACTTCCAACTTCTCATTCCATTAGTACTAATATAAGCAAAATAGTAGAATAACTAGTTAAGCTCTTCTCTCATAAGATGTTTTTATGGCCCAATACCTAGGCATCATTGATCTCATCCATCCTATATATGTGTGTATGTTATGAAAAGACAACCATGACCTAATGCAATAGCTTGATGCTTGGCTTACTATGAGCTATATAATTTTAGTTACTTCTCAACAAATGATATTACAAACCTAAATCAACAATAATTTTTAAATTAACATCTAACTACTTTACATCAATTAAAAAAGATAATACATAAATTACAAATAATTAACTCACTATTTAAAAACATAAATAAAAAAAAAATAAGCTAATTCATTGAAATAAAGAAATAAGAGTGAATGACATTAAATTAGTATGCTTGATAAATGATTACAAATACATTAATTTAACAAAAAAAATCAAAAAACTAAAAAAATATTAGATGATCAAAATTAATTTAAATTTTATATTATATTCATCATAAAGTTTAATAGCGAGTGTTTAACAAGTTACTCCTCGAATATTTTAAGCCTTCTTCATCTAAACTTACAAGATGTTAAAAGCATTCAAATATTTTCATTCATTAGTTTGAACCAATTTGATCGAGTACTAATCGAGTTCATTGACCACATTGATTCATTTACCGCCCTAATGATGAAAAATGAAAGTCATAAATCGAAAGAACATCAGAAGTTCGAGCTCGCTCTTATGACATAGCAAAAATGCGAAAATGAAACCGAGAGAAGATATATATTACTAAACTTTTTTTTTATATACTTACCTCACACATAATACAAAGGCAGATTTACATAAATACCGCTTAATTATTATGTATTTGCATAAGCTTCAATTTTAACGTACGTCACCATACCTATGCTTAAAATGTTGTATCTAACTTCTTAAAAGTTAAAATTGTGATATTTTTTATATGATGCTATAAATATAAAATATAAAATTTAGGGTTAGATATGTAAATATGTAGGAATTTGGTGGTAGGTATGTAAATGACCCAATATATAACAAAATAGGTAGTACATGAAATAGGGTATAATAGAAACATTCGGCTGCAAGCAAGCTGAAGTTACATATAATATTTAATCCAAACTATTCACTTCAAAATGTGATTTTTAAGCTTTAAAACACACATTTTGGAAGTAAGCTTATAAAAAAAATCGAATCTTCAAGATATTATCATGCATGAATAATTTAAAAATTCATGCTGATCATTCAGTAACATAACCTACTTACAAAAACATCTTGCAAAATTTTCTACTTACTACGTGAATGAGTTTCATTTGAGCAGTCTGTAGCTTTCGTCTTGTCGAGCACAAAAACTCGGCTTGGATTATTACATTAGACATTGGCTTATAGAGCACACTATATATATGTATATGCACCGACAACATGCATTGGTCATGCATGTGATGGCATGCATAAACATTGTTGATGATGATGGGTGGCAAAATTATTCAGTATCAAAGTTAGTGTAGGTATTAGCATTGATATTAACTATGTCCATCAGTCTTTTAAAGAAATGTGTACATCAACACTACTGAAAATCATAGAAGAAAAAATTGGCAAATGTCAGCATATATGTGATGGTGTGTATCAACTTTTTAAATGATAGCATGCATTGAGATTGTTGGTGATTGCATCTAAGATAGTTGGAAGGCATTACTATACTTGGGTGGCAATAATCTAGCAATAATGATTGAGAGACCTTAAGTAAAAGTGATCCAAATATCATTAGTAGGGTGATAATTACAATAGATCATAGTTAGGCAATAATGCTTAGGAGACTTTAATTAGACGTTGGTGGTTTGGAGTCGCGCTCGAGTGAAGGTTGTCTAACAGCTTAGGTCTGGTAATGATGATCAAGATATAGAAGTCAAATACTGATGATGAGGCAATAATGACCTATTGGAGGATGGCCAAGTGGTGGTAGTCTGACTGTAAAAATTAGGCAATCGCAATCCAATGATGGGGGTTGAGTGAAAACAATCCGACAACGGATTTCACGTAGATCCTTAAGATTTTTTAAAACTCTTATCTCTTCCTAAATTCAATTCTAAGTATTTCTCATATAAAAAAACGGATGTCTATTTAATAAATTATATAGTGCTAAATTGCATTTGTTGCTTTCACCATTGCTCCCATGTGAGTTTACCACATAGTTTACAATATTTGAGTTCATTTGGTTACTGGGTAAGATGAACTTGCACCGTGTATTGCGAGGTTTGATCTTTTGAAAGCTTTTTTGTTTATGATGATTTTTGGTGTAAATGATCCAACTCTGACAAACCCAGATGAAGGTCTGACTAGGCCGCTAACAATTGCAGATCGGATGCTAGGTGAGGGCTTTTGGCTTTCAAGTAAGGATGGTAGAGTCGATCGCCCCGACAATCCTACACTTCTCTCGAAGGCACGTGAGGAAGCTGCCAAGGGGGACTTGACGTCCCATGCATTGTTGGTTTAACGTCTGTACAAGATTGAAATTTCTTTAGATTGTCTATAGGGATCCAACGTAGTCAGAAGATGCATGGCAGTTCTCTTGTGGATAACGTGGAGTATATGGTAATGACCGATTATTGGAAGCTATTGGACGTTCAGAAGTGGTCTCTATTTTTTCGGGTGCAAGCCGAGTCATATTGCTTGAATCAATTTATGTCCATAAATTTTGTATATGAGGTTGCTTCAGCTCTGACATGTCTCGACGAAAGTAGTGTCCGATTTTCTTGTGAAATACTTTGCCTCATTGGACTAATCGCCAACCATCTTGTTGTTATATGAATGTCATTTTTTGAATAAAAATATTTTACTGCCTAATTTTTTATGTTGTTATGATTCTATTGATAACCTATTACAAAAATGGCTAAGTAATTTTATTTTACCTCTGCAATTTGACTATCTTTAATTTCACTCTATATATAAAGTGGTTTGAGTCATGAGGGCACACCTCTTCTACCTTTTCTAGTCTCTTACCCCCTTGAACTTCATACGTTTTACTCTCAATGATTGTCTTATGGTGCTTCAATACTCCCCAAAAGATTTTGGATCGATGGCCTCAGAGGACTAGTCACAAATGATCCAGGCGGAGGCTGACTCATTATAAGAGATTCATGGTTTTATCCTTCCATCAAGCTTCAGGTCATTGTTGAGGAAAATTGGGCAACCTTGTGGTACAACGTTAGTATTTTTACTTTACAGGGACCGGTTCTATTTTTCCCTTTTGCTTGTTGCTTTGGACCAATCAGCCTCCATCTTTGCTAATTATGGAGTCATCCTAATGCAAGTGAAACCTAATTGTGGCTTTCATGACCTTCATAATATTTTATTAGCGGTGAGTAATTCCATGATCTATTAACTTGTGTAACAACTATTATTATCCAGGGTTGGATCAGACAGGTTTTTTTAGTTTTATTTGGTTGGTAAATTCCAACTTTTAAAGTTAGGGAATAAGTGAAGGACTGGAAGCAATGATTTTTATTGACTTCCTTCCTAAGAGGGTGGTTCATTCAAATAGTCACATGGAGAAGCCCCTCCAAAAGTGAAGGTGAAAGCATCAGTGAGGGTACTAGATTGAGGGGACTAAGCTATTGGTTCAACATTACTTGGAGTCGGCACTTGTTGATAAGGTGCCACGGCTAAATGTTTTTGAGTCAATGTTTGAGGCTGATTAGGAAGCCTCATACGTCAGTTAGGCTAGAGAGAAGTAGCTCTGGCCACTCAGATAGCAAAGAACAAGCCTCACCCGGCTGTTGTTAGAGTGACAAAACGATTGACGCCTACGGGTGGTGTTTAAGCTATAAGGCCTGAATGTTTGGCAAGTGCGGATCTTATTTACTTAGTCTACCATTCCAATATAGTTTTTTTTTTCCAAAAATGAGAATAGATGAATTAAGATTAATCAAAAGATCAATATATCTAGAGACAGTTAAGAGTTCTCTATCAATTGTAGGTGCTCGAGGCATATACCTGTCAGATGCTGAGAGAATATAAAGTCGAGAAGGGTTGAGCCACCATGAGGGGGTACTTTGATCAAAGGATAGGTGATAGAGCTCTCTAGTCCCATTTTGAGATTCCTAACAATATATTTTGGGGACAAGGTCGACCATACCATTCTTGTTGACTCCTATAAGAACACCATCAGAGCGTTAAGGTGCTTAACAATTTAGGTTAGTTTGATTTAGCTCATCCTATGAAAAATTATTGTTAAAAGGAAAGGCCCTTTTAACCAACTTGAGTGAGTTGCCCCCTTGTCGTCTTGAAAGAAATGCAAGGGGCCCATGTTTAGGTGTATTCCCATGAAATCTGAGGAGACAAAAGTGAGCACCAGCCCAGGTGGCAATTTTGTCTTAATAGATGTTCACAAATACTAGAATTTTGATTCCCTAACTACAACTCAGTATCCCATTATAATGGCTGAAGTCGATTGGTCTCTTACCCTAGAGAAGGTTTTACTAGAATAGAGCTTGGCCAACCTATGCTGAATGACACACTTATACAATTTGATGGCATGACAAGCATACCATACCTAATTATACATTCTACATGTATTTTTGACAAGATGTATTTTCTTGTTCCACTACTCATTTGTAGCTTCTATTATTTTTTTTTCAATTGATTTCATCATATTGCAATTTCACCCAACAGTAAATCTTTCCACGGCTTCCAATTTTTTTTCCTGATCACGACTACCAGAGAATGCTTTCTTGCTAAAAATATTTGAGGCAGAGCCCCAAAGAAACTCAAACTACAAGCAGTAGAAGCTTACAAGGGGCAGTTGGACCCAAACGACCATAAGACTGCTTTTGGCTCAATTGTGTGCCTAATTAAAATCTCAAACATATTTAAGTGTCATATGTTCTTCACCACCTTGAGGTTTTGCCCCTGAAGTGGTTCAACAGACTCCCGACCGATAATATAGGCTGCTTTGCCGATTTCAAGAGGCTAGTTTTGACACATTCGCCATCGCCTGGAGACCCTCCAAGAGCATTCAATCCTTATGGTAGCTCAAACAAGGAGAACATGAAAGACTCTTCACATTTATCACACACTTCCAAAGGGAGATGTTGGAGGTAAAAGACCTCAAAGTTGACGTGGTCATGGCTGCCTTGAAACAAACCATGCGATCCGAGAGACTCACTTATGACCTCAACATCAACGAGATTCAGTAATTAGTAGAGCTGTTGGAAAGAACCAACAAGCACATTTTGGCAGAAGAAAGCACCTCAAAGATGGAACAAGAGGTCCACCCTGCTTTGAAGAGAGCTCTCCCTAGCGACGAGTCAAAGAGAAGAGAGGAACACAGACTAAATATCCGACATTGTTTCAAAGAAGGACAGTCCTCTTAAAACAATGAAGGAACAGGACAGTGCCAGCAACACAACAGACCGGTGAGGAATTGGTCCTCTCATTTAAATCAGCACCATGAAAGGCTGGTACAACGCTACCTGCAATGATAAGAAGACTATGCTGGTCTGCAAGCCATCCATTTGAGGGTATCCACAGTTGAAATTATAGACGCCATCCAAGGTAAATAGTGCTTCAAGGAGCTTGTGCCAATGAAAGCTAGAGGTTTCCTCCAAGATGGAAGGAAAGATTGGAATTACCATCATGATCATGGCAATGACAAGGAGGAATGCAGAAACCCTGGAACCTCACCAGGGAGCTAACCAAGGTTGGGAAGCTAAGGAAATTCATGGCAACAGGAAACCCAAGCTTTAGACAAGGGAAAGTGTTGGCACTGGTGGTCCCACCTGAACCTGCTTGAATGAATTTCAACCATGTCGCTGGAATAATCCCATAAATGTTTTTCTCTCCTTATTTTCCTATCTACTCCCCACCTTTTTTGCATTGTAGGCAGACAATGTTAGATGAAATTTATCTTATGCTTTCCTTTACGATCACTCACGTAAATTAAAAACAAATGCAAGATAAATGGATGTCATGCTAACAGGGGATCCAAAAGTTTCAGGTTAGGAAAATGCTCAAGGAACTAAGGAAAAAAAGGGGAAAGTAAACCAAAAAGGCTCATGAAACGAAGGCAGTCAGCCGTGGCGCCATGATCGCACGAGTGAGCATCAAATGAAGCTAGTCAGTTGCGGTGTCAAGATCGCACAGTTGTGCATCGAATGAAGATAGCCGCCAAGATTGCTCTATTATGCATCGAAAGAAGACAGCCAGCCACAGTGTCAAGATTGCCCAGTTGCACATCGAATGATGACAAATTGTTGCGGTGCCAAGATCGTTTGGTCGAGCATCAAATGAAGACAGCTAGGTACAACACCAAGATCACCCAGTTGAGTATCAAATGTAGATAGTCAGTTGCGGTGCCAGAATCTCCTAGTTATGCATTGAATGAAGAAAGCCAGTCGCGACACCAAGATTGCACGTCTGCACATCCAATGAAGATCGCACGATTGTTCATCAATGAAGTTAGCCAATCATGATGTTGAGGTCGTCCGACTGTGCGTCAAATGAAGATAAACCGATGTCGCCAGTCATGGTGCCAAGATCGCCCAGTTGTGGATCGAATGAAGATAGTAGACCATAGCGCCAAGGTCGTCTGGTTATGCATCGAATGAAGACAACTAGACGTGGCGCCAAGGTCACGTTGTTGCACATCTAATGAAGTTAGTCAGTCGTGGCGCCAAAAATCACCAAGTTGTGCATCATATGAACACAGTCAATCTCGATGCCAAGATCGCACGAAAGTGCATTGATACAGAAAGTTAACCGCAATGCCAAGATCGTCCGACTGTGCATCAAATGACGACAGCCTGCCACAACACCAAGATCGCCTGACTATGCATCAAAGGAAGACAGCCAACCACGTCACCAAGATCGTCTTTCTGCGCATCAAATGAAAATAGCTAGTTGTGTCGCCAAAGGTCGTCTAGCTAAGCATCATACAAACACAGTGTCAATATCACCCGGTTGTGCACCAAATGAAAACATCCAACCACGGTGCCAAGGTCATGCAGCTACACATGAAATAAAGATAACCAGTTGTGACGCTGAGATCGTCCAACTAAGAGCATTGAGTACAGCAAGCCTTCAATCGACAGTGCAACACTCTACAAGGAACCAGTGCTAAGGCCTCGCTGTCCAAAGTACATACAAGGGAGTACAACTCAAAAAGGGAAAAAATGGTGGAACAGGGTTTCAAATCCCGTGAGGCCGATCAGAGGAATTGCGCTCACCATCATAACTCGAATCATCCCCGGATGACCCTTCAAAGATGGAATCTAGAGCAGCAAACACTAAGGGTTTGGTATGTTTTTGATCGATTAAGCTAGACCAGACAAAAGGATGATCAGTCTCCAACAAACACTCAATACGGAGTTGTTCGTTCAAAATCCCTACCTGCACCTGCCTTGGTTGAAATGCAAGCAGTGAAAAGAACTCGTTCTCAATCCTCATAGTCCACATCTGCTGCTTCAGACGAGGGACTCAAATACCAATCTATGGATTGTTCAATAATGACGAATCGAATAGCACTCTATCAAATGTTCTAGCAGACGAGGGGCTTGTCAATTAGTAAATTTCTCTCTAGAAAAAATTTGTTGGGTAATGTGGAAACCCGGTCAACCAAATTTAATTAGCTTCTTAATTAAGTATCCCACCTACCGCTCACCTACCACACCCACCTACCGCTCACCTGCCACATCCCACATACTGCTCACCTACCTCCCACCTACCGCTCTCATGGTTTCTATAAATAGTCTCTTTTGGTTTAAAGGAAATGCAAGCCAAGCAAGACCAAGCCAAGTCATCTTGAGAGCTAAGAGAAAGAGAGGAAGAGAGAGAGAGAGTAAGGGAGAGAAGAAAATAGAAATTTTCTTGTAAACGTCGAGACACTCGGTGATGTAATTCCTCGAAGAAATAAATCCTCTGCAACTCCATGAACGTGGGCAAATTTGCTGAACCACATAAATCTGTGTGTCGCTCTGGTATTTTTTCTACATGTAATTTTACTCGTTCCATTTTTTGTTTTATTGTCGTCATTTTTTCACAACATATGGTATCAGAGCTTTGGTTCAGATTGAAGGAAGAACGATGGGTGGAGACGATGTGATGACATCGGGGATCAAGAAGTTCAATGTCACAGATTTTGCTTACTGGAAGATGCAGATAGAGGACTACCTCTATGGGAAGAAACTTTATCTTCCGTTACTGGGAAAGCGACCAGAAAAGATGAATGAGAAGGAATGGAATCTGTTGGATCGACAAGTTCTGGGGGTTATACAATTAATCTTGTTGAGATCGGTTGCCCACAATGTCATCAAGGAGATGACTACTGCAGATCTCATGGCAGTTTTATCAGATATGTATGAAAAGCCATCGACAAATAACAAGATGCATTTGATGAAAAAGTTATTCAACTTGAAGATCGTGGAAGGTGTCTCTGTTGCTCAACACCTGAATGATTTCAATACTATCACAAATCAATCGTTGTCTGTTAAAATTGATTTTGATGATGAGATACGTGCACCGATATTGTTGGCTTCATTGCCAAATAGCTGAGAAGTCATGAGGATGGCAGTTAGCAATTCTGCAGGTAAATCCAAGCTGAAATATGATGATATTCGTGATTTGATTTTGGCTGAGGAGGTGCGCAGGAAGGATTCTGGCGATGCCTCGTGTTCAAGTTCGGCACTGAATGTTGATTCCAGAGGGAGATCACATGGCAGGAACTCAAACAGAGGAAGATCAAAATCAAAGACTGGCCAGCAAACAACCTGTTAGAATTGCGGCAATGCTGGCCACATAAAAAGTAACTACAAGGTTCCTAAGAAGGAGAATGATCGCGATAATGTTGTAACTGAAGAAATACATGATGCACTATTTCTGGTAGTTTACAATTCTGTTGATGACTGGATACTGGATTCAGAGGCTTCCTTCCATACATCTTCTCATCGGGAGTTAATGTGAAATTTTTTTGCAGGTAACTTTGGAAAGGTACATCTGGCTGATGAAAAAGCTCTAGACATGGTGGGGATGGGAGACATTGATATTGCATTCCCTAATAAGAGCAAATGGACATTGCAAAGGGTCAGACACGTTCCTGAGTTGAAGAAAAACCCCATCTCTGTTGGGCATCTCAATGAGGGTGGTCATTCAGTGGTGTTCTCAGATAGCACCTGGAAGGTTACCAAAGGAGCATTAGTAATGGCTCGGGGTAAGAAAACTGACACACTATATATGACCACATGTTTACTTAGGCGTGAACACGTGAGTCAGAGGTGCATTATGGGGAAGCAGAAGAAGGTCCATTTCATGAAAAGTGGCAGATCGCCAAAGGCAGGAAAACCAGAATTTATACAAACAAATGGTGGAGAACCACAAAGTTATGAAGAAATCTTACAAGATGAGAATTCGAGCAAGTGGGAGCTGACCAAGAAGTAGGAGATGGATTCCCTGTCAGGGAATCAGACTTGGGAGCTGACAGAACTTCTACAAAGAAAGAAGACATTGCACAATAAGTGGGTGTACCGGGTGAAGACTGCACATGTTGGCAGTAAGAGGTACATGACTGGACTTTTTGAAAAGGGATTTCAGCAGGGGCGGGATATTGCTCATGCAGTGGGAATTGCAAGCAGATACAATAGTAACTCAGGAAAAAGCTTGGTGGTTCGAGGCTACGTTGACGGTGATATGTCAACTAAGGGTGTTACACGTGAGACGCTGAAGTTGTGCTCAACTTCAGCTAGTCTTCTGGCATGCAGACAGAGGCTTCGAGTTGTAGAGATTGAAGATATCATGTTTGAGGAAAAGGTCGGTACAAATAGTAGATGATGCAACTAGTAGGTGATGCATTCAATGTCCCAGTCTCCAAGTGGGAGAATTATTGGGTAATGTGGAGACCCGGTTCACCGAATTTAATTAGCTTCTTAATTAAATATCCCACCTACTGCTCATCTACCACGCCCACCTACCGCTCACCTACCACATCCCACTTACCGCTCACCTAGCTCCCACCTACTGCTCTCATGGTTTCTATAAATAATCTCTTTTGGTTTAAAGAAAATGCAAGCCAAGTAAGACCAAACCAAGTCATCTTAAGAGCTAAGAGAAAGAGAGGAGAGAGAGAGAGAGAGAGAGAGGAAGAGAGAAGAAAATAGAAATTTTTTAGTAAATGTAGAGACGCTCGACGGTGTAATTCCTCAAAGAAATAAATCCTCTGCAGCTCCGTCGTTTTATTGTCTTCGTTTTTTCACAACAAAATTTTCTGTCTGCAATAACCTGCATGACGTTATTTTGGGGTTATTGAAGTAGAATATATGAATTTCTCTTCAATAACCTCGAAATAATATTCACAGTGTTATTTCGGGATTATTAAAGTGGAATATATGAGTTTCTCTTCAATAACCTCAAAACAACATTCGCAGTTTCACTTAAATAACCCCAATATAATCCCTGCGATGTAGCAAAAAGTGAAGACATATTATTGGATTTCGCATGTAGAGCTACTTTCAGAGTTGGGACAGAAAATTTTTCCTGCCAATTTGGCCAATTTCTCCGCTCGCCGCCAGCATTTTATCAACGACGCCACTACCCGAAGGACGCTCTCTGATCTCTCATTATCCTGCGGTTCTCTTTTTGACCATCATTTTCAACCATTGTAGCTCCACAGCATCGAAGACTTTCATAGCTTTGCAATCATGTGACCAACCACTTTTAGGAATAGAACCCGGCTTACTATCATTAAGTCAGTATATTAGAAAACTTATAGTGACCTCCCCTCAAAGTCAACTTCCCCGGCCTTAGAGGAGTTGGCACCTTTATTTTTTTGAAAGAAGATGTCAGATGGAATACTTCTGATTCCCCAATCTTCAGCAGATGAAGTATTGAGAAACGTGCGCTTCCAATCCTTGGTTGGGTGTTCCAGTCCAACGAACTGGAACCTACAGGTTGTCTCGAATTGGACGTAACCACCCGACTCCAAGTGAAAGGAAAACATGAGGTTGAATGTGTCAACAGACTAAGGAATATCATGTCAATGACAAAACACGATATAAGTCGTGATAGTCGCCATGGAGTTCAGTTTAATTTGAGCGGGGATGACATATAGAGTTGGGCTAGCTGCTCGGGAGCTGGGCGGTGCATGGGTGGAATGACTTGGTGAAGTGCTCTCTTTATTGGAAGCATAAAACAGGGGAGAATACTTCCCTTTGTTCCTCCCCTTCATTGTGATCTGGTTTGTTTGGATTGCTAGAAACTCTGCTAAATTTGAAGGATTCTTACCTTCTGTTAAAAACATTGTTGCTAATTTAATGGCTTATTTAATTAAGGTATTCAGAAGCAAAACTTCCTCTTTTAGTCAGGTTTTATGCAATGCTGTTAAGAAACCTATCCTATTCAAATGGTTGGCTGAAAGTTAACATAGATGGTAGTTATAAAAATGGAATGGCTGCAATTGGTGGCTTATTTAGAGATCATAATGCAAGTTGTTTGGGATTTTTCTCTTCTCCTTGTTGTGCTAAAAGCTCCTTGGAAACTGAGATGTGAGCTATTTTCTAGGCATTAAAAATAGTTGCTAGCCAAAAATGGTGTTATATGTACACTAAAATGAAAGAAACATTTAAAATGCTCTAAGTAGACAAAATTTCTCTCTAATGTTATTACATGCACACTAAAAACATTAAGTGAAAATTCTAAAAGAATGGCTGAACTGATAGAAGAGTGAATTTGTATGTCATCTTGATCTCCATCTAAATCTGTATTGATTCTTATGCCTGAAAGTAGAAACAAGGGCTGGATTCTTACTTTAAAATGATTTGCTTCTTTTGATGAAATTTGAAAGACATCGTTATCATGTGTTCTTGTATTAGTTGGTATGTGATATGTTTTGCTCGACGGCTATGTATTTGTGCGCTTTTATTGTTCAATATATCTGGGGTGTCTTTGTCTGGTGCGGAATCAGTCCATGCGGAGCAGTGATATTCGGGTGAATACTACCATAATACCAACATAATACCACCAAATCTGTACCGAGTATTTCTTCCTTTGCCTGTGTTAAGAAAAAATTTTCATTTTTCCTGGTGTCCTGCGTTGTTGCAGCTTTTGTTTCATATTGTTGGAATAATAACTCTTATCCTTTTCTTCAGCTTCCTTTTTATGGATGCTGGTGTGAATTTAAAGTAGTAAATATGAAATAATTGAATGTCAGAACTAACAATCTCAGAAAAATATTTCTCTGATATGCTTCGTTGAAGGATTCGGCATGAAAGAGAGAAATGGATGCTATTCCTTGTATTTTGGGTTGAATCATCACTATTCCTTGATTGGTGCGGCATTAGAGCAACAATTTTACTCATTTCCTTGGAAATGTTTCAAAATTCCATTTTTCTCTCAGTAACAAATCTTGGTAAATATGCAATATTATGATATTTTTAGGGACTGAAGTAGAGTTTCAAGAGTTAGCATCTCAAGAAGTAGAACCCCAAAGCTATAGTTGTCTGATTGCTGATTGAATTTTCAGTTTAATCCCACATTGGGGACTTCGGTTTCACGTCCAAAAAAAAAGACTTTGCTTGTGGATGGTGGCCTAGTGATTCAGCATTTAGTCCCGTACTGAAATGTCTCATGACTGTCTCAAAACAATGTCTTTGCCTTTAATATTAGTATTTATTCATAAAGAACTGTAAATTAAAAGCTTACCTTTTTTTTGTAATTTCTATGTTTGAATGGCTAAAGTTTTAGACACTCTATCGAATGCAACAGGCTTATAGATATTCTGAAGGGAAAAAAAAGGAAGATTTGTTATGCTTGAGAGTATTGTGAAGTAGTTTTCAATTATGTAAGTAATATACGAAATTAGAGCGCGTGTATCGATCTTGCAGTAAAACTTGACAATTTTTTAATTGGTGAAGTTCTAATTTACTCAACTGTTAAGCCTAGTTTGAAGTGTTTAGGACTGCAGATGTTGAAAAGTTTCTAATTTCCTAGTACATAAATAAAAAAATGGAATTAAAACTATTGGAGTTGCTCATACTCCTGTGATACTGGTCAAGTGATAATTTGATATTTTTTCTATGAGTTCCTCACATTATTGTTGTCAACCAGGGATGTATAAGTCTCTTTTAGCTTATGTTTAAGTCATAAGAAGCATTGGAAACTCATATTACAGTTAATGGGGCTTAACCATGAAAGGTTTCATAGGAATTATCTGGTCTTCTATCTTGGTTGCACTCTCCCACTGGCAATATGCCCAACCCACTAAGTGAATATGTGTTAACCTAATTGTTTTATTAGTCAACAGTTAGAAGTCATAGATTACAATATGTTTTAACATTTTAATTGATCATATTAGAAGTAAATGAAGACCAAACGATTTACACAAGAACGTATCAAAATTCAAGCACAAAAAATCATTTCAAAAAAATTTGAAGGATTAAACAATAAAGAAATCACATGTCTTAATTCACTGGATTATGAAGAAGATTTAACTATTGCTCATGAAGAAATAAAACACCAAAATCTCTATTGAAAATATTAATAAAAATAGTGTAAGAATGTACAAAAATTCAAACCCGAGGCAATCTCTCTTTTCAATACATTGCAATCTTCTCCGTACAATATGAGCTCTCCATCGATATGCCTCGCATAATTGCACACAAATTTCTCTCTCACAACTCTCTAAAAAATCTCAAAGAATACATCATAGAAATCTTCTCTAAACAAAAACTAATGAAGAAAGTCCTAGGGCACATCAGGACTCTCCTAAAGGTTGGGAAGAAGAAGCCTCCAAATAGCCAAGAGTTTCATACTTCGTCCCATGAGTCTCCTTATATAGCCACAACCCGAAGTGCCCGCAAAACCTTGTCAAAATTGTTCTTTAATGGCGACTGGTGTAAGCATGTCGACCTTAGCATCGGTACGTTGCAGGGTGGCGTAATTACGCCACTGGCACATTCACGCTAGCGTAATTACACCACCTTTAACGTTGCTTCACTCATTTCAGTGTTTCTTCAGACAAAGACCCTAATATAATCACACCGAGGGGTGGTGTGGGTACACTGGTCTTCTTACTTTGTCCAATTCTATATTTTAGTTCATCGAAGGGCGCACAACACTTATAAGCCACAAAACATATCAAAAATAACTTCAAGAAGCGTTAAATCAACATAATAAAGAAATAAAGCATGAGATTTATGAAATAAAACATCACAAATTTGATTTACAACAATTTAAATGCATAACACTCATTTCCTAGGTATTTTTGAAGGAAAAAAAAAAGGAAGATTTACATGCATATCACTCAATTCTTAAGTATTTACATATCTAACACAAACTTCAATTTTTACAAGCAAATCACCTTTTAAGAAAAGTTGCATTTCACTTTTTAAATGTTTTACTAGTCATATTTTTGGTGTGATAAAAAAGATTTAGACAATATAAATGTAAAAGGTGAAGTTTAGGTGACAATATATGTAAATACATAAGAGATAGTTAATTTGCATTTAAATGCTTTTGCCATTTTGTTTAAGTATTTAAAAACAAAAAAAAAATCATGAGCATCAAATGTGTTTTTGTAAATATAAAATATAAAATAAAAATAAATAAATAAAACAAAAATAAATAAATAAAAAATAAAAAACAAAAAAACAAAAAGTAATTCCAAATAGGAGTGTAAGCGAGTCGAACACGAGCGAGACATGCTCAGCTCGTGTTCGGCTCGTTTATATTTCGAGCTCAAAAAGTGTGTTCGTGTTCGACTCATTTGCTTAACGAGCCGAATACGAGCTGTTCACGAACAAAGAATCATTTTAACAACCTTAATCATGTATCCATAAGACAATAAGGATTTAAGCAAGATTTAAAAATTATTATTTATATTAAAACATCATTTGAATCTAATTTAATAATTTTTATTCTATTTTCTTAATCAATATTTTAATTGGTTATAAATCTTTGTAGCCTTGTAGTCAATTAGATTTTTTTTAAATACTACTTA
>NEWO01000016.1:2926077-2936573 GCA_003013225.1 Phalaenopsis aphrodite
CAGTCGTGACTTTTCATTCTAAAAATTTTTTCAGCACCCACATCAACACACTAACTCAAATTCAAAGCATACCCACTCGAAAAATTTAATGATTTGAACCACTCACAAATTTTTCGTCGCTAGGACAAAATGAGGGAAAATTTTGCTTTGGGCTTAATGAGCTTGCCAGTAGTAGTTTCTTAGATCTCTAACTTCCGCCCTTTGCATATCTCTTTCAAATCAAGGTTGGCTTTCAAGTTACGTTTCATTTTTCCGTTAACAATCTCTCGATGAAGACCGGTCATTTTCCCAGGCATCTCCTCTAGCTCAGCTTGCAAGTCTCAGTCCTGTCGGGCCAGAATCGCCTCCAATCCTCTACACAAGCTGCTAAAGTCCAAGGGGATAGCCAACGCCCCTCAAAGGTTGCACCCTAGTCCTCTTTGGGTCCAGTCAGGCCATTGACCACATCCTCTCCACTACCGGTTAGTACCTTCGGAGCTAGATTTGTCCACAGAATTAAGTCACCACCACCAACACCGATGAGCAATTGCCCGATGCAAGCATTTTCATCTGTGAAAAAAAATCATCAGTAAGCATCAAGCTACTCAAAAAAGAAAAAAAAAAGGAAAATAATTTACCCATAATCTAAGTCATTTTCGATCAGGTTGTTTCACCCACCTAATAGGACGAAAAAACATCTGATGACCACTTCTCACTGGATGGAGGGTCTTCTCTGCCGACTCATTGTGTATCGGCCATAAGAGAAATATTCACAGCATCCGGTGGGTCGGAATGGTTGATCGCTCGCATCAAGACCGCTCGCAATGTTCACACTAAACCGCTACCAAAAACACAAAGGTCATCCAATATCCAGACGGAATGGTTGATCGACGACATCTCTGACTACCAAAGGGGAAATCAAACAGGTGAACAATCCAAAAGCATCGAATGATGCTAAAAGCGATTACCAAATATGAAAAGACCAAAATATCCTACAACGCCCTAATTAAACACATGGGCGAAAATGTAATTTCTATCTTAACAGCTCTCCATCTTTTATAAATAGAGGGTCTAACACTTATAAACGAGGCTTTTTTAGCTCTCCAAAAAAGACCCATACTTCAAAGGAAGCTCCTCCCTCCATCCCATATGTGTAATTTCTCTTTTAATATACATATAATGGGTCACCAAATTAATAATGAAATTAATGAAATTAATTCATTTTTAATTTATCTATAATCCCTTGGTGATTTCCTTCTAAGAGCATCAGAATTCAGATATCCATATCTTATTCATCACACACATATTATTTCATTATCATAAATCAATTTTTTAATTTTTTATTATTAAGGTAAATGATATAATAAAATTATTAGATATAATAAGGCTTAATTTAGACATATATTTTTTATTCATAAATACCATAATTATTTTTTTACCATGTAAACCCTGCACACTGATGAACTAAATGGCTTTTCAAATACCTCATTAAATATTCCTCAATAATTGTACTGCCAATGAAAGTCAAATCTGTAATAATAGCATGCAGAATATTTTGAAATATTCCCACCGTATGAACCTAATCTTTGACAAAATTGTTCCGCAGACACATCGTTGATCATAATAAAGATGTTATTTGAGTAGGGGTGTAAACGAACCGAACACGAACGAACATAACTTGTGTTCGTGTTTGGTTCATTTAACTAACCGAACGAAAAAAATTTGTTCACATTCATCTCGTTTACCTATCGAACGAATCGAACACGAACTCATTGACGAACCGAACACGAACTGTTCGCGAACAACGAGCTTTTTTGACAGCCCTAATTTTGAGGGATCTAACTTTAAATTTAAAAAAAACGTTATGATCAACGAGGAGATCGGACACCGCATGCATGAAATAATTTTTCCTCGCTGACGGGGCAAAAAGTTATTTTTAAGAAAATTCGGACCTTTTTCCTTTTTAAAAAGTTAAAATAAATATATTTTTTAACTTAATATCGAATATTTGGATGTTATTAATATAAAAATTAAAATTTAAGTATTAAATATGTAATTACATAGGAACTGGATGGCATGTATGTAAATACCGCAATATAAAAATGCTCTAAATTTTCCTTAAATTTACATGTTTCAGTCCATAAAAACGCCAGTCCTAATTCACATGGGACGGTGATCCCGCCTGCCGCTGCCGCTGAACATCTTCCTAACCAAATATCAATATTTTTTTCCTCGAACATTAATTACATCATTATTTAAATTTAATTTTTATATAACAAAAAAAAAAAAAAAAAAAAAAACCAAAATGCAATTTGGAAATTAACCTCAATGCTATTTTACTCACAACCCCACCATTCATCATAATGAAACACCATTTTACATTCCCAAAATTTAGGCTTCCTTGTTCCATTCAATGTCACCCAAAGCTATATCGAGTAAATATATGTTTGTTCATCGTCCGTTTTTCGACACGTTTAAACGTTGAAGAGAATTAATGTTCGGAATGTAGGCCTGCATTGTCGTTCTGTAACGAAACTTTTGAAGGGGCTTCGCCCGAACCGTCGGACCTAGCCTTAATTCATCATGAATTTCTTAAACCTCCATCTCCACCGGTTGAACCACGGTTCTCCTCGAACTCCGACCGGACCGCCACCCTCCGAAAGCCATAACCAACCTCTGCCTTCTCTCCCCTCCCCCTCCCCCCCTGCTACTCCCTTCCTCCCTGAACAAAAGCTCTGGATTTCTCCTCAACGCCTCCTGAACCCCCTCCAACACCTTCCTATCCCCGGATGAATCCATGGACAGCGATCTTCTCATCGGCTGCACCACAAATCTCTCATCTTTCTCTCTCCTCACCTCCACACACTCATCCCCCATGCTCCCCACCTTCCCCACCCACCTCTCCCCCATCCCTATCACCACGCTCTCCTCCGCCGGCAACCTCGTCACCTCCGCCCGACAAAGCGGGCAGCTCGCATTCGACTCGAGCCATGTGTCGATGCAGTCGATGTGGAACGCGTGGCCGCAGCCCGCCAGTCGGCGCAGCCGCTCGTTTTCCCTGAATTCGAGCAGACAGACCGCGCATTCTACCGCGAGAGGGGCGGCGGCCGACGAGTATCGGAAGGTCGGGATGGAACGGATGGCAGAAGGATCGAGTCCGTGGCCGCGTTCGATGGGCGCGGATGCGGTGAAAGAGAAGTGGCCTTGGAGGCGCCGGCGAGAACGGGAGATGCGGCGGAGGATACGGTCAGGCTCGGAGATACGGATGTTGAGACAACATTTGATGACGAAGATGTAGTAGATGAGGAGGAACGCGGCGGTGCCGAGAATTCCCACAATGGCGATAACCACTATGGGAAAACTCATGGATGAGGATGAGGACGGGGATGGAGATGCAGAAGCTAATGAAGACATGATAGAAATGAGCTCACTTTGTGAGAAAGTTGGAGTGGAAGGAGAGAGGAAGGGGGAGGAGGGGAAGGGGGTGGGATTTCAAGTATTAAAAAGATGATAGAAATTGTGTGTTGCTAACTTCTATAATATTTATATTATGTAAAGATATTATAAACAACATTAGAAAAAAAAACTAATTTTTATTGTTTGTAAGGATGGATGACTTGACTGAGAAGTGTGGAAATAAATGAATAAATTTAAAGTGGAGGACTTTTATGAACATAATGGGGGGTCTCTTTCTTTCTTATCTAAATTATTGGGAAGAAGACATGGATGGAGGGTCCATGGAGAGGTTGTGTATATTGCATTTTATATGATTAGGGATTTGATTAATGGGACCTTGGGGTTAAATATATTAATATTATAATGATACTGCACTTTAATTTGAACTACAATATGAAGCTCGTATGGTTTTTCAAGTTTGAAAGTTAAAGAGTGTTGAATTGATGAACATGTGAGATGCAACAGTTACAGCTACCTTGTTTTTTGACAGAAAGTTCTTCCTTATTGTTCACAGAAAACTTCGGACTTCAAAGTTGTTGTTGACGTAAAGGCGATAGTATTAGCCATATCGGTTTAAAATTTATGTGCTTTTTTTTTATTTTATTCGTGTGATTTATGATGATTTGGATATTTTTATAAAGAAAGTTGATTTAGGTAGTGTATGTGTTGTGGTGGTTTGAATGTTGGTGGAGATGGATATTGGTAGATATTATGGATATTTTAAGATTGGGATATTTATGGTTTATATAACTCATGGAGAGGTAGATTCTCTCCAAGAAATTTTTATCAAGTAGTTAAATATTTTTGCCTAAGGATTTAACTAGTGAGCAATTTATTACCTTGTATGTAGTGTTTGATTTTGAGTTTTGGTCATCTTGAGGTATGATGATTCTGTTTGGTATAATTTTTTTTTATGTAATATGTTTCCATGTAATGATGAGAGAAGTCATCAGTGAATATTAGAATTATATAAATGAGAAAGAAGGAAGATAAGGATTTGTTCTTCATTACTTGAAAGGATGGGCTACTGAAGCATGTCATAAGATATTTAACAAGATTTATGTTAGAATAATTGGTTGCTGGCATGGATCATATGAAATTAATCAAAAAGTTTGGTTTAAGATAAAACAACACACGGATTGCCTCCAGACAACTATCTCAATTTAGGCTAAACTAAAATGTTCTTCTCACCAGTTTTCTATACTAATAAAAAAATGTCTTCTTCATATGATTACTTAACCAATTTTCTGTGGTAATTACACCCACCCTCTTTATCGATGGTAAAAACGACTTGTATGTTGTTAATATGGAATTCAATGGCAAAAACAAGTCATAATCGCAAAAACTTTTTTCCTGCCATCATCACTACCCTTGTTAGAAATCAAAGGAGGCCTTTGACATCAGTTTAAGGCCATCTTATTGATGAAAAAGTGCTTTCAAGGAACTTTCATGGAACATGAGAAAGTAGGCATGGTATTTATGTCTTCTATAAGCCCTTAATAAGGCCACCAATAGCAATTCAGGTCTTTAACAAGTCCTAGTTGTCAGCTTCAAGTGGGTCTTAGAAGTAGAACACTTATAGGAGGCATTAATGGATGCGAGAGGTAGAGAAAACAAATTTATCATGTTTTATGATTTTACCATCTCAAGAAGAGGATGATTCAACATGCCCATGCTAGATTAAACTGGATACAAACATTTGACCTGCTTGAGTTTTTGCATTATGATTTATATTATCATTCTTAATAATAGTCAAATAAACTCTTTAACATTTAATAAGTTATGTGTATTTCAAGCATATACTATATCAACAGTGATAGTGGTTTAAATGGTGTTGATGACGATTCTAATGACACTTTATAACAAGTAATGATCGAAAAATTGATAACATAATTTTATAAAAAAAAATTAATTGAGACCCTAATGAAATGTTGCCCCTAATGTTAGTGTTGTATCATATGGCATTCAAAGGATCCTATAACATTACCTTGAAACCTCAGTGTTAACGTGCCATAAATATAATCATATAGCTTCAAAGAAGAAAGACATGCATCCATTCCACTTTCTTCTTGGGCCATAACACTCTTTCTCCGGTAAGAGCTCCACATATATTGATGAACTGATCAGCATGAGTGTTGTGGCCTTTTCTTAGGACATTAAAGCTCGACTTATCGCTCCAATGGAAGCTCAACTAGTTGAAATAGAGGCCTAAATGGGGCATATATGATGCAACACACATCAACAAGGGTAGCAACTAATGGTGGTGCAGGAGGAGGAGAAGGAAGATCACTATGATGAAACCGACTCAAAGCAGTTCTTTCTTTTTATTTTTGATTTGTTATTTTTATCTGTATTTGATACTGAAATGTACTTATATATTTTTTTGAGACACTTGTGCACTATATTTTCTTTGTACATATTTTTTATTGTATTGATTTGAAGTATATTTATTTTTATTTTTTTATTAATGTTGTGTATATTTGATATAGCATGGTTCTCAGACTTGATGTGTATAGTTGCTCTGTGATTTGTGTTTCAATTGTAGATGTGGAAATACCGTTAGATGATTCAGCTAGTTTATTATTGGCAGGTATATTCATCATTTTTTTCATCGGTTCTTCAAATCCTAAATTGCCGACTGAATACGTGATCATGCCGGCATATTTTGCATCAGCTATTTCAGCCAGAAATTTTCAAGCAAATATTTTGCCAAAAATCTGCTTGAAAATTTGATGGTAATTATTACAGTCATCAGAATCCATTTCTGATCTAGGATATTGCGACAGTCGATAAGTTGTTGTGAATTCGTCAAATGATTAAATCTCCAGCAGAACATTTGTATTTTCTGGTGGATTATTCGACCTAAAATAGCGGTTTTTTCCGCTGTTACTCATCATTTCCTTAAAAAATAGGTTAAATCCACTAAAAAAAACACTCAATTAGGAAAGAACGAATAAACTTCTACAAATATCGTATTATACTGATTTCCAATGCACGAATATTAAAAAAAAAACACGAGTACATCAACATGTAGTTTAGTCACCAAG
Organism: Phalaenopsis aphrodite; assembly: GCA_003013225.1. NCBI lineage: Eukaryota > Viridiplantae > Streptophyta > Magnoliopsida > Asparagales > Orchidaceae > Phalaenopsis > Phalaenopsis aphrodite. The sequence continues at coordinate 2,932,560 of NEWO01000016.1, forward strand.
AAATCAAAACCGATCGCTACAAGTTAAAACAAAGAAACTTTGCAAATGAACAAATTGCAAAAATAATATATTCTTACATTCAAAAGACATAGACATGCTCCAACATAAAGTGAAACCTTTTCATACATCCTAAATTAAATTACTTGAGATGCAAACAATCATTAAGCTAATCATCATTTATATGGCTAAAAGTATTTTATGAATTTAAAAAATATTTAATATCATTATTTTAATGTTTAATTAATCAAAATTTAAATAATGTGTTTCATAATTTAAATTTATAGGGTTCTTGGCTTAATAGAATTGAAATTGAAGATCAATTGAAGGGATAGAATTTGATTGGCTGGAATGATTGTGTTTTAATTACTAGTCATTCATAATTTATAGAAATTTTTTAATTACGTGTCATGATTTCATTGGTTGCTTGAAGCTGAAATTCGGGAGCCAACTTACATTGCCCCGTGATGTTATTTGGCTGTTTATTTGGCTGTCAATGTCTTTAATTTGCTAATGATGTTGATTTAATTATTATTTTTTGGGAAATAAGCAATAATTACAATAAAGCCAACAATAAATAAGTAAAAAAGTAGAAAAAATTAAATCATGTTTTTTTTTTTACAAAATAAATTAATTATTTTTAAATATTTAAAATAATTATCACCACCAGACATTAATCAACGTACGATTTTCAATAAAAACAAAAATATTTTTTAAGATATTAAATATTTTTTTAATTTATTATAAAATATAAATAAAATAAAATAAAAATACAAACACAATTAATATTAATCTCAATTTGTATTTAATTACAAGGCTTTTCAAAGAAACTTCTATATGATTAAAATTTAAATCACAATTACCTCTCAAACAATCAAAACTCTACCCTCTAAAAACCTTTGATGCCCCTAAAAAACAATTAATTTGTATACTTAAAAATGGTTTACATGAATCTCATGACAATCCGACAGTCCAAGATCATGGGGGACTAGAATGGCTGTAATTTTTATATACCTTTACCCCTTCTATCTTCTATAAATATGAGAGTTTCATAAGGTGAGATCTCAATTGTAACAAATACATTTGACGAAATAAAATGAGTCCAGGAGCACAGAAACACTCCATTTCTCGTGTCGGTGGAAGTCCTCCTCTCCTCTTCTTTTTCTCTCTCTCTCAAGCTCTATTCATTGGCCACAATCTACCGAACAGATTCAGATTCAACACAAACCATCTAAACATTCATCAAATCATATAATATATTAGTTTAAATAGTGTTAAAGTGAAATAACTTTTGACTTACATATTTGAAGATGACAACATCAAAATTAAACAAATGAAAAAAAAAATAACACTTCACTTAGCCTAAATCACATCAAATAAAATACAAATTAGCCCATAACTTCTTCATCTCTCAATCAATTTTAAACTTATTTGATCCAAAAATTAATACAAAATAATTTCTCACTCTCCTGAATAAACTTTTATCTTTCTTTGAACTGAGACACATGCCCCCATGATAGCCGGGTAAGAAAAAGAAATCTCATCTAACTATCTGTGTCTCTCTCAAAAAACTATTACGTGTAGATGTCTGAACGTGCATCTGCACGAATATTTGTACGTGTGTCCGCCAAGTCGTTCAGACGCACGGACATCAAATCATGAGAGGCCACATCACCGTCACATCACACATGTGGTAATGCGGGCTTCTGTTTGTATATCCGAGCGTCTGCACGTAACATGTAACATTTTCTCCTCTCTCTCTCTCTCTTTCTCTCTTGCATGTGCAGTAAATTCATGTATAATTGCCAAGAAACAAAGCCTGACGTGCCTGCAACAAGCTTAGTTTTAGTTTAGGAAAAAAATAGGAAAAACATATAAAAATAAAAGGCAACTTGGGAGGTCTGCCGCCCGGCTTCGTCTCTAGTTTTGGTGATTTTAGAGATTAGTTGGACTGACTGTCGCCGAGACTTTTGACTATGGCTCAGCTAACTCCTCAACATAAAACAAAAGTTGGCCGAGAAAGAGACTTCTGGCATGGTGGGTAGGTTTTTTTTTTTCCTTCTGTCGACACACTTGATTGATCTATTTACTTATTTATTTACTTATGATAATGAGACAAGGTGGCATGCATGAGTTAGAAAAATGTGAAGGTGCATTAAGAGCACTACAAAAACCATCTTTTGTTTAGTCCAATATTATAGAGTCAATCTAAAGTCATGACTTTTACCATGTTATTTCATGACTATTTAGTTGACTTATCATCATATGATTAGTTTATTGTTAGTCAAATAGGCACAATGATTATATGAATGATTGGTGATTAAGTTCAATGGATTAATAGTTAGTTAGCTACATGAGTTTGAAAGTTCACAACATTTTGTCTACAAAGTAATATGTAAGAATGGTAAGTGATAATGTCTTTTGTTAAAATGAGTACATAAGAGTACTAATTCAAAGAGGTTTTTGCCACCTGATTTTCTTTATTATATATTGTTAGAATGAAACAAATTCATTGGTGCAACTAAGGATTTCAACATTAGTCTCAATTGTAAGTTGTGAATTGTCACGAAGAAAATTACTAGGGACTTGTCAGTTCCCATGAAGCTATAAAGAGTGTCGTGATGCATATTGTGCAACATCTACAATAGCATGAAGCATGGATGAAGAGATATTTTAGTATTATGTAGTGTTGGAAATTTTTATAGTTTCATGGACTTGTCAGTTCCCATGAAGCTATAAAAAGTGTCGGTGTTGGAAACTTTGAAGAGATAGAGGAGAATTTTATTACTAGGTTTTGCTGAGCAGTTTTCAGACGCTAAAAAAAACGCTAAAACCAATGGAAAAAATGATATGTTTTTAAACATTGGAAAAATTATTCTAATTATTGATGGTTTCACGATGGTTTTTTATCTTTGTTATTTGCGATGACATAATACTACATAAACCATCGTTTTTCAACAATTTTTTATTTTCCGTTTGTTTTTAATTATAACTGACGGAATAATTCAACAGTTATAAGAAAATATTAACAGACGACTATAGTTCGTCGGTTATCTTCTAACCAGTCATTTGGCTGGTTTTAACTAATTTATTTTATTATTAAGCGATGGGAACGACCATTTGTAACAGTTTTAATAACTAACACAATTAAAGTCACTGATAGGTCGCCAAAACTAATCCTATATCCCGCCCGAAATCATCTCCCTTCTGGTCATGCCCTAATCTCTCTCCCGACTCTCGTCTTCTCCAACTGAATCCCTCGCCTCTCCCTGTTACCCTCTGCCAGAAACCCTCGTCTTCTCCATTGATTCCATCTCTCTTTCGTCCAAAACCATCACCTCCATCCCTGAATCCCTCGTGATACAGTCAGAATAGGAGCTAGCTAGGAACGTAACAGCGAGATAGCAGCTTGCAGTGACCAGAAACTTCCATTCTTCTCCTCCTTTCGCTCCTCTACTGTCCAAAACGACCGAGAAAGTTAACTTATTATCTTCATTTTCTTTTTTATTTATCATTTGATTTATAGAATGCATGTAGAGTTTAGGGTTTAACAACTAGGAGGTTTGTCAAATATTTTCTTATTTCAGTTGCATTACATTTAGAGCTGTGAGTTTAGCTCAAACATCGTTAATCGCATGAAGATTGATTCATTTTTTTGCTCGAATCGAGATTAGATCGAAACAAACGAGCCAAGCTGTGAGCTAAAATTTTGGATCAACGAGCAGATTTTGAGTTGACTAAACTCGGCTTAAAATCAGATCGTTAATAACATGTGATTGTGAATTTAGCAAATTTAGCTCGAAGATCTTTATCCGCTCAAAAAATCTATTCAAATTTTGGCTTGGATCGATATCAGGTTGAAATAAATGAGCCGAGCTACGATCCAAAGTTTTGGATCAAATATTTTCAGTCGACCTTAGCTTGGCTCAAAATCATATCGTTAACAACCCTAATTACATCAGGGATCGACTTTAAACACGTATGTTTTTGCTTTATTTATGGATACTTTTACTAGAC
>NEWO01000016.1:2950064-2960103 GCA_003013225.1 Phalaenopsis aphrodite
CCAAAAATAGTGCTGACAAGCTTCTTCACTCTTTGGGGAAGGAGTGGAGTTCGAAGCCTGAAACTCTGCTAGTTTCTCTTAATAAAGAGGAGCTTCTTCATTATTTGGGGAAGGAGCCGAGCAAACTTCACCGGAGCAAGGTCGGAGCGATAATAAGCAAAGAAAACGCTACAATCAACCACACATAGGTGAAATTTCTGAATCTCTCTTAACTTATTTTCTTATAGCCCCTAAGTCTAGATATTAGAGGATTTAGGTTTGAATTTTGTTTGCATAGTAAAATTTCTGAATCTCTCACAATTTATTAGACCCCTTTGGTTAGGAGTTTTTTATCCTTCTACGAATCTAGGAAGTGAAACCTACCATTTTCTTTTCTCGCCTTAAATCCATAAGTTAGGTTCTACTAATCTCGACGTTTTTCTTGACAGTTTTATCCAGATGGACATTTGAAAACTAACATCAAAGAGGATGAAGATATTTCTTTGGTCTTCATTTTCTTGGCCGAGGAGATGAAATTGTGGCAGGGCATGGGTTTGGATTTTTAGGTTTTTGGGCTAACATAATTGGTTTGGGTTTAGTCCAAACCTTCAGGCCGTAAGAGAATTTAATAATCCACTCAATTTATTTATGTATTAATTAATTAGGTGAATTATGGAAGTTGACTCTATGGAGTCAATTGGGCCCCCCACATGGTGTCATGTCATGACCATGTTGGGTAGGGTTCAATTTGATGAAAATGTGGGCAAATTATCACAATTATACCAAAATTAGGCTTAGCTCAGTTGGTTTTGACCAATCATGGTATCACCAAAATTTGGGGTCAAAAGGATGTGATAGTGTTAAAGTGATTTTTAGTGTTTGTTGGGGTTGAGGAGGCCTTTAGTGAAGCTTAGGATCATTTTAGGGAGGCCACCCAGGGCATTTCTTGCTCATGTTGGTTTTATTTGGGTCTATCACCAGGTTAAAACCTTAAACCAATTCAACCAGGCTTAGAATTTCCCTGGAGAGGCCCAAGAAAGTACAACCTTGGTCTGGGGGTTATGTGACTTCATAAAAGTGAGATTAACAAAAGGACCCCCAATATGTGGGGTGCACCAGATAGTTGCACCGCACATATTGGAATTGACCAAACTAGCCAATCAAATATGGAGCACTTTGATTTGTCAGAAATGTTCTGGGAAGTTGTTGCTGGGGATTCTTGGGACGGTGGCTTCCCGAGAGAGTCAGGCAACTCAGAGGGGCATGTCATTATCAAATAAAGGGGGTTATATTCACCTCCAAAAATTGTTGGGGAAAAAGGGTGTGATGACACGTGAAAAGATCTTACGAATCTTCAAGAGGTCAAAGAAATGTCCCTATTTCATTAGGAAGGAATGCCAATGGACTGACATCCTAACTAAAATGTGAACAGGTAAACTAGAGGAAAGTCGTGATCCCGTCTCAGGAAGGCCTTATATCTAATAGCATAAGAGAATAAATTTCATGCTTCATTAAAGGAGGTCTTATACCAATTCTCAAAAATGTCGAATGTCATGTCCCTGTTTCATTTGGACAGAATGTCGATGGACTCACATGCTAACTAAGAAGAGAACGGGTAGGCTAGAGGAAAGTTGTGATTCCTTGTTAAGAAGGTTGTACATCTTACTAGCGAGAGAGAATATATGTCATATTCCATCGAAGGAAGCCTTATACCAATTCTCAAAGATGTCAAATGTCAAGTCTCTATCTCATTAGAGAGGAATGTCGATGGACTTATATCCTAACTAAGAGGAGAACAGATAAGCTAGAGGAAAATCATGATTCTGTGTCAGGAAGACTACAGATCCTACTAATTTTATTAGATAATAATATAATAATAAGAAATTTCTGCACAATTATTTTTTTCAAAGCAAAAGAAAAAGTTTTGTAGCATAGAAATAGTATTATTTATGTCATTTTAACTTAATTTAAATTAGTTTTTTTCCTTTTTATAAATATTTGACACTTTAAAGAGCCATTTGTGCTTATATTTGTGATGAATTTTACATTTTATTAATAAGTAATAAAGTTGAGTTAAAATCACAACAATAACTATAATTACAATTGAGATAATATAGAAAATATAAATTTAAAATGATAATTGATGATAATAACAAAAAAAAATTTAATATTTCAATTTTTTGTATTTGAAAGCTTACATCCCTCATATTCCCCTACATGTGAATTTAAATTTCATTTGAATTTTTTACTTTGAAATTGATATTGTCAAAAGAAGGAAACTAAATAAACATCTTTCATATTATTTACTAATAGGTGTATGAACATTATATAATTAGATCATTTAATATTTATGTTGATGTAATTATGCCAAGTCATGCCCTAAGAGTCAACCATGTTAGTGAGGGAACACCTTTTAAATACTAATAGCAACTCATATGACTAGATTTATATTAAACCCTAACTCCTTGTTATGGGTGTTCTCCCAAGGACATGTTTTGACCATCTTCCATACCAACTCAAACATGTTTCACAATTCACTCCATCAAAATTGAATTTATTGCATTCTCATCATGTTTCAATAAAATTTTAATTACTAAAAAAAGAGGGTCTAATGACAGAAATAAGTAAATTATAAATTACAAAATAAACAAGATTAATGCTCATAATACATAAAAGTGAGAGAACTTAATCATTTTCAAAAAAAAAAACTCCCTTAGTGCTAGTTTTATAAATATCAAAATTTATAGTGCTAAGCATGTGATTATTCCTAAAAACATATATTAATCATATTTTATATAGCAAAGCATTGTTTAGACTGATATTCACGTGTCACTCTTCAACCCAATTTAATTTTCTATTTTTTTTTAGTTTGGCATTTCAAAGGCTTCAACCACTCTTTAAGTACTATTCCATTAAATATTTGGCTTCAATTCACATTATATTAAAAAAGTATGAAAGACGGCCAAATTTCAGAAATTAAATATGTGTGGAAGCAGTTACCCTTCACATCATTGGGCTTTTTTGATAGTAGGTTTGTTATCTTTAGCAAATTTTTTGGATTGAGTAAGAGATTTGATTAATTAGTTAAGGTTTTGTTGATGATAAAATATGTAATCTACTCTAAATAAATTTGATTAAAATAATCTAAAGTTTTCATATGAATAGTGATGCATGCAAGAAAATTTACAGTGATATTGTAACGAATTATTGTCTTAGCGTTGTATGATAATACAGAATGCATTCATATTAAAGAAGATAAATAATATGAAGACCAAATTTTTTTTTTTACGTGGAAACCCATGGAATGAGGAAAATAACATGAGGCATAACCCGGTTGAAATGATTCTCGATATAATTTTGGGTACATAGGTTCACTCTTCTGGTGAATTAGTAAAAATAAAGTTACAAAGATAATTTTAAATGTACAACAGTAGTTTATTGATAAAAGTCATAGTTTTGACTATGTAAATTTTGGTGATAATAGACTGCAAGAGTCGTAGTCCATTGCGATGGAGGCAGTAGTCCACCGTGAATGTTGTAGATGATGATCGTAGTGTAAACTTGTCGTATAAGCCATAGTTTAAAGTCATTGTAGTATTTCGTTGTGTGGGTCGTAGATAGTTGACTCAAGATCAAAAGTTGACCACATAGGTCGTGGTAGAAAGCTGCAAGAGCTATGAGCCGCGTAAGCCGCAGTTGGTCACTTGCGCTGTAGTGGTTAGCTATGATTACATACGTAAGCCGCAAGGGCTGGAGTTGCACGAGCTGTGAACCATGTAGGCCAAAGTTGGTCACGCAGGTCATAGTCGTGAGCTGTGACGACATCCGTATGTTGTGAAGGATAGAGTCGGGAATTGCACGAGCTATGAACTAAGTAGGTCATAGTTGCTCATGTAGGTTGTAATGGTGAGTTGTGATGACATTCGTAAGTCACAAGAACCGGAGTTGGGAGCTACACGAGTTGTGAACATGCAGTTCATAGTTGGTCACGTAGAATGTAGTGGTGAGCTGTGATGACGTCTATAGGCTGCATGCGCATGAGTCAGGAGTTATACGAGCTGTGGACCAAGCAAGTCGTAGCCAATCACATAGGTTGCAGTTGTGAGCAATGATAATGTTCGCATGTTGTAGGGGCTAGATTCAAGAGCTGCACTGAATGAGCTTTAAGAATCTGGAAGAAGTCATTGTCTTTAGGGTGTATTGTTGCTCCATCTTCAGGAGGTGTCGTTGCACGAGAAGTGGTTGAATTGTTACTTTGCCATGTATGTCGGGGTTTTGCATCGCACGTTGTGATTTTACAAATGACTTCGCTACAAGAAGCAGGTGGTGGCTAATGATAGCCGATGGAGGTTAACCGTAGTGACTATTAGAGGCGTTGGTGGTAGAGGGTGTTGAAGGCAGCGACAACCAGAGTTGGTCAGAGCCAATGGCATTCAAAGTTGGTCAAAGGGCGACAGAGCCCGGAGTTGGTCAAATGGTGATGGCCAAAGTTGCCCAATAATTGCGGCGGTGACCAGAGTTGGCCATCGATGGCGGCGGCGGCTAGAGTTGACCATTGGTGGCTGCGGCGGCCAGAGTTGGCAAGAGAAGACGGTGATGGCAACTAGAGTTGGTCGGAGGAGGCTGCGACAGTGTCTATAGTTGGCAATCGATTTGACGGCTAGAGTTGGCGAGAGGAAGCAACGAACAAAGTGGGTCGAGGACTGCAGAAGCAAGAGGTCGATGGTGGTCGACAACGGCCAACTAGCGGGGGTCTACGGGAGGTGGCAATTGCATACTTCTGGACTCCAACTTCCTGTTCTCCAAGATATGACACCCTCTTGCTCACGGTATAGTCCTCTCTCATCAGGGAGTAAGGCTCTATTTATAGAGTCCAGGTTGCAAGCAAGAAAGGAATCAAAACCACTCTTGGTTGTATGGCCTAGGAAGGTTATCTAGATCAAAATATGTTTGATGAACATTTCAGAGCCTTAAAGAAATCAGAATTGAGTGATATCAAACTTATTAGATTTATCGTGCCAAGAAATCAGAACCACTCTTATTAGGTTTTATATTTGGGCTTTTGAAATTAAATGTGATGGGCTTGGACTTGTAGAATAGAAATTGAGTTTGGACTATAATTTGGGCTAATTTAATGTTGAGTTTGGTGTAGGATAATTTCATGAAGGATTTGGTAAAATTTCAAGTGATTGTGAGTTGAATTGATAGGCCAAATTAATGGATTTTGGCATATAGTCAAAATTGGACATTTTTTATTTGAATGAAATTGGGCTTGCAATTGAATCAAATTGGGCTTAAATTTTCTTTAGAATAGAATTGGGGATGCTGAACTTTGATTTGGAATTGAAATTGGGCAAGATTGGAGTCAACTGGGCTATGATTGGGGCTTTTGGTCAAATTGGACTAATTTGGTAAAATTTGGTCAAATTGGTGATAAAAAGTTGAAATTGGGAATATTTGGGATGATTTTGGAATTTTTAAGTCATGAAGGACATTTTGGTAATTTTGGCAATTTTTGGGGATATTTTGGAAATTTGGTACTTTTGGTAAATTTTGGTCAATTTAGGTAGTGGTGAGGGGTTTGAGATGATTTTTGGAAATATTTGGGTATTTTGGGTAATTTTGGAAAAAAATAGAGTTGTAGGGGTATTTTTGGTAATTTGGTGATTTTGGGCCAAAATGGGTCAACAAGCCATGAAGTCATACCAAACCAATACGAGTCATATGATGACTCATTTTGGATGCTCAATATACTGGTTCTAACCTTCTTAACTAAAGTCTAGGGATACAGGGTCATCCACATGAGCTTTTCGAAAGGAGTCAAGAGACCAACCTAAGGGGTCATAGGGTTTAGGGTATGTGAGAGTGTGTAGTGTGTGCAAGTTAGCCCCACCAAAACCAGATCACCCAGGGTTAGTGCTAAGGTTTGACCATCCTATGGGGGACTCCCCTTGAGCTCTTCCATATTGACCCCACCTACTAAGCGCTAGAGGTTAGGACCAACATGTGGAACTTCGAGTTCGGTAAAGAAGAGTTTGAAATTTCTAATTGTGAGGGTTCCTTTTCTAGTCCTCTAGGAATAGTCAATATGAAAGTCTTATGGCTAGACCATAGGCTACTAAAGAGGAAAAACTAGACCTCAACAAAATCTAATATAGTTCTACCTTCTTTATTAATTACTCCAAAACCGTAGCTACCATGAATATTTCTAAAACCGTAGCTACCATGAATAATTACACTTACACCACTTCTAATATGACTTCTACAAGAATGCAAAAATTTAAAAACTAAGCTATCAATCTTCTAAGTATTTTCTCCAACTCATTTAGTTTCTTAAATATATAAGATATTTAGTTCCACATGAATCATAACTAATTTCATTAATTTATATGCGAGAGTACATATATTATAAAATCTTTTAGTAATGTTAGCTTCATGAAATAACTTTTTTTTGCCTACATTTGATAATAATCTAAGATCCCTTTTTTATTTAATACTCACCCTGGGAGTCAGTGTAGTGGCCTTTGCACATTTTTCATTATATTCAAATATTGAAGTGCATCGCTTTCATGAAGCTAACATTGATTTAAGAGATTCATGTCAAGATTTTTCGACAAAAATTTTACTCTGTCAGCAACTTAACACAAACCTCCAGTTTTTATATCTGAAGCTTGGGATCCAGCAATGACAGTATTAAATGCTAGAGCGTACCAAAATAACTTTAAAAAAACTTAATATAAGAAAATTTTAATCATGTAACAATACATTTTTGTTGTTTGCTTGATTTACTAAATCACATACAACATTCTAAATAAAAAATAAAATAATAAAATCTCATGAGTCAGTCGGTGCACCCAAATAATGGTTGCGATTAAATGATTGACTTGAAGTCTTAGTCACCCATTCAATGGGCAACTAGCTCCTTTTCAATGTTCTTAAAGTATCCATGTGCTGAAAAGTTTTTTAAGAAACAGTCCTCCCTAAAATTTGTCCCTTGAAAAATAAAGTAAGCTTTTTCATATGCAACAATGCATCCTTAAAGCTTGAAAATAACACTTCAACAAACAACCAAAGTCTTTTTACTATTAAGTAAATAAGGGTGCAAATTTCTTTGAATATTTGAAAATTTCTTGCGATTTTATTAAACTTATTGAATTATAAAACTAAAAGACTATATATTAATTTCTTACAAAAAAAAAAATAAGGAGTTATTCATAGGGTTGTAAATGAGCCGAGCCTGAGCGAGCTCAGGCTTGGCTCGTGTTCGGCTCGTTCGAAATAGCTCGTGTTCGAAATCGGCTCGTGAACAGTGTGTTCATGTTCGGCTCGATTTAAATATTTGTGTTCGTGTTCGGCTCGTGTTCGGCTCGAAATTGACTCGTTAAACTAAAATTGAGAAAAATAGATGTAAAGTATGAGATTCCAACCTGGATTACATCTATATAAAAAAAGACACTAATCATATTGTCACATGAGGTGTTATGATTTAAACTTAGACATAAATATATATAATATATTATTATATAAATAATATATGTAATATATTGTTATATAAAAAGTTATATAATTTTTTTTTCAAGTCATTTTGAGCCGAACATGAGCGAACAAACTGTTGTTCCTGTTCGGCTCGTTTACATTTCAAGCTTAAAAATTTGTTCGTGTTCGGCTCGTTAGGCTTAACGAATGAGCCGAACACGACCTGCTTAACCAGCCGAACACAAGCTGTTCACGAACAAAGAGTCAAATTGACAGCCCTAATTATTCATAGTGCAAATAATTATTAATTTACGGCCCTACAGGACTAGCCTATTGGGACAATGCCACGTGCCGCCATGTGAACAAGTTCCCGGCCGGAAATGCAGAAAAATTACATCCATACCCTAGTTCTTCCTAAAAGTGAAGGGTAATAAAGTCAAATAGGCTTAAAAGGAAAATTGCTGTAGCCTGCGTACGCACATTTGTTCATTAGTTGAGTGGACAGCACTGGCCCATTTAGTTGGTCTTATGGGCCCGCTAAGCCCATGCCTCTTCAAGCCTAGACAATAATGTAATATAATTTTTTGTTTAATTTTAAGTAGTTGTAAATCAATTAAATGATATAGACAATAAATATCAAATTTTTCACTCTCATTTTAATGCTAGTTAAATAAAACACATGCTCTCATTTCTATATTTTTTATTTATTTTTCTTAAATAAGAAAGTAAAAATATTTAAAAAAATAAAGAAAATAGGAGGAAAACTATTGGGCTTAGCATAAACATAAAGCAAAAAGAATGTCCTAATGCTCACTCAATATATATGATGCCTAATGTATATTACTTCTGCCTAAGTGAAATCCCCTTGATTTTTAACTTTAAAATGATCAATCATTATACATAAGCTTTAAAATCATTTTCTTCATGATCCTTATATGACCTTAGAAGATATCAATGGCTAATTTATAAAGATGGACTCAAATATATTGTATGTAGAAATGAGTTTTCCTACTATGTCTTTCTTTATCACTAGTGCATAGAAAGTGGTGTACTTTTTTTAGGAGATTAGACCCTCTTAATGGCAGCTAAATTAGATATAAGCATTCATCATGCATCTCTGACAAGAGTCACGTAATATTAGAGAAAATCCTCTACCCACTCTTGCATAAGTCAGGCACAACAGTTGAATTTGTATTTTATATATCATACCCTCTGTAGTGAAATCATCTCTCACTTGTGTCACTATCGATTATTTCTCAACATTCATAAAATTATGAGTAAAATTAAAGTCATTATTATTTTTATTTTTTGAAATTATAAAGTTCTAAAGAATATATGGTTATTGTTTTTGGTAAATTAAAGGAACATTAGTTGAATCATTACAGATAATTAAGGAATAAAAATTAGACTCAAAACTTTATGGGTGAGTGTTTGCTTTGGGACAAAACGACATGTAAAAAGAATATGGATGTTATCTAAAGCAAATTGGATGATAATATTAGGAAAAAAAATTAAGTCACAACTTTATATTAATTAAATAAAACACTTTCACACAAAAATGTTTTGAGTTATTTTCTAAAAAAATCGTTTCAAGTGCCCATAAAACTATAAAAAAAAGTGCATGTATAAGGATATTTTTTTTAATATGATATTGATGAAAGTCAAATTTAGTTTAAGAAAGCATCAAGTATGAAAGGTTGATATTAAATAAAGCCTAGATTGTCAAAAATGCATATCCATATATGGTACATTAAAGGCTTGTATTGGCATAAGAAATAATAAATTAAATAAAGCATAGAATGTCAAAAAATACATATCCATATATAATACATATCCCCAGTTTCATTTGTTTCACACTTCATTCTATATGTCTTCTTCTCAAGTATCTCTCTTATAAGACCATCACATTCTTTTCCTCATGAACCTCTTCCAATCCCCTCTCTGTAACATATGAGAAAAAAAAATGGAGTTCTAACATGATTTCAATTTCGAAAAAGAGATAGTAGCAAACTTGATTTCATGAATGTTTCTTTTTTTTAATCATGATCGATGTCAAAAAGACTGTACTAACATGTGATTGAATTGAACTCAATGATGTTGTCAACAATAATTTTTGGGATTAAATACCTTGAGCATAAAATTATATTTTTCAACAAACATTTTGGGATTAAAAAACTTGAGCATAAAATTTGACTTTTCTAATAGAAAAGCGCTTCTTTCACATGCTGACTAGTTCTTTCATCATGCATGTAATGGTTTATTCAATGAGAATGTTGAAGGCAATATTCAAATTCAGGTGTACAATAATAACACTAAGTATTGCTTGCTTGTCCATCAACTCTACTAACTTGAGGGCTATTGTTGGACCAGTTCAACACAGTTTAGCTTGGAGGTTCCGGTCCAGCATAGAGGCTGGACCAATTGGTTGTTTAGGCTCAAGCTGTGGGCAGGATTTACCACTCTCTTTCTCCCATATTCTCCCACCTATCTTATTACATATTCATTGCTTGTTGTTTAAGGTTTAGTTTTTGGTTAATTCTAATTTGAGATTTCTATCTCCATGTGTTTTTCCTTATTAAGGTTG
>NEWO01000016.1:2991037-3008547 GCA_003013225.1 Phalaenopsis aphrodite
GAAAGCATTGATCGAAATTGCCTAGTGAAGTTTTTGATCGGGAGCCAGTTGCAGAATCATGTATGGTGTGAAGTGGTACCCATGGATGTCAGTCATCTGCTGTTGGAGAAACTATGGCAGTTTGACCATAGAATTCAGCACGATGGATTCAAAAATACCTAGGCCTTCACTAAAGATGGGAAGCACATCGTTATTCTCCCTTCGGCGAAGCCTGAGATCACAGATATCCTTGCCAACAGAGCAAAATTGGTGGGACTAATTTTGGAGATGACAGAGAATGATAAGACTGAGGCACAGGCTCCAGACACAGAACAGTCAAAGATAGAGATGACAGAGAACATATATCCTTGTCAACAATGCAACATTGGTGGGACTAATTTTGGTGATGATTGAGAATGATAAGACTGAGGCACAGGCTCCAGACACAGAACAGTCAAAGACAGAGAGAATTTCAAGATATCGCGGTCGATATCTTACTATAATGGCCACCACTATCTGAAGTGGTTCAAGCTACCCACACTTCAGATCAGGTTGAGCCGACAGTGGATTAGTTTGGGAATATTGAGCAGCATAGGCGAGACATGCATACTCAGTTCAGTTCAGAAATGGAATACCATGAGAGTGGATCGATATGGATGTATGCTCGCAAGTGGAGGAAAATCCTTAGATTCTTCGAGAGATAGTACAACTGACAGTGGGATCCAAGTGCTGCTAGAATCGCAGACAAAGAACCAAAAGCTCCAATGAATGAATTCAAAGTTTGCCTAATCTTGGGGAATTGACGCAAGGGCTATTGTTGAACCAATCCAGCTAGGAAAGACCTGCCATGCAGGGAGGCCAAATCGACCGGCTGTTTTGGGACGAAGACTTTGGCGCCCTTTCCACTATATTTTCCCACCTATCTTATTATAGATTTGTTGCTTGTTGTTTAGGGTTTAGTTTTAATTGTCTCTTATTTCTCTTTGTTGCCTTTAAGGTGTTTCTCCCTTCCAAGGGTTGTATCCAATGGCAAGAAGATGTTCCGATTGTAACTCATTCGTGAAGGTGATTATCCTCGTTGTTTCCCCTCTCCCTGCTACCACTTTATGTTTTCCTTGTTGCCCGCTTCTTTTGCTTTACCTTTCTTCTTCCAGTCGCCAGCTCCAGGCCATAGCCTTACCATCAGGTTCATTTCCATGCACCTTTCTGCTTCCAACTGTCAACTTCAACCATCTCCTTACCGCTCACTGCCTTCCACGCAACCCTATGCTCCACCCGCACTCCACAAGACCCTCCTCCCAGGTTGTGTTGTTGTTCAACCGCAACCACATATTCCCTACCCTATTTCTGTAATAACTTGTTTCCATTCCTGTACTCCTCACAACCCCCACATGTCCTACCTACATTCTTGTTTCCATTCCTGTACTCCTCACAACCCCCACATGTCCTACCTACATTCTACTACGCCGCCTACATCTACCCTCTTTTTCCCTACTATAGTTGTGCCCTCTCCTGCCCTTCAAGCTACCACCAGCCCACCAGCCAACATATAGCTAGCCTCCGACCAGCATATCCATCTACTCATTAGCCGCCACCCATCCCCTTCATAGTTGCCCTAGGGTGTTCTTTTATGTTTGTTATTGTTTATTTCCTGTTTAAAGAGTCATCGTCGCAACCTATTTGAATTTCAGCAATAATACTTTTATTCTTATTCTGGTTTGGGTTAACTCTAGAACCATGTAGTTTCAATATAGATGAAGGGAGCAGTAAGAATATGGCGTATGCAACTGGAGGAGAATTTGGGTCTGATCACTCAGAGGCAGTTCCCGTCGTATTCCCTGAAGTGGATGCAAAAGTAGAATAGGGTCGGCATTGACTAGAGGTGCCTAGTAGAGTTTTTGACTGGAAGCCAATTACAAGATCAGGTGTGGTGCGACGTAGTGCCCATGGATGTCTGTAACCTGTTGTTGGGGAGACCGTGGCAATTTGGTCGTAAGACTCAGCGCCACGAGTTCAGAAACACCTACTCCTTCACCAAGGAGGAGAAGTGTATCGTCCTTCATCCTTCTGTGGAGCCCAAGATCATAGGAACCCTTGCCAACATAGCATCGTTAGTGGGACCAGCAGTGGTAATGACAAAGGATGATAAAACTGAAATGCTGATTTCAAACATGGGACAATCATGACAGAGCATTTCAGGACAGCACGATTTATATTGTACCACCATGGCCACCATAGTTCGAGGAGGTTCAGGATACTCTCACTCCAGCTTAGGTTGAGTCAACCTTGGATTACATTAGGAGTATTCAACAGATGATGGGAAACGAAGTCACGGTTTAGTTCAATAGCGTACCCGCAGAATGTTGGATCGATATGGATGTATGCCCGCTAGTTGAGAAAACTCCAGTGTTTTGGGGGCCAAGGCAATCATTAGTGGGATCCACGAGCTTTCAGGGTCGCCATAGAAGAGTCATAAGCCCTGGGAGGTCACAACAGCTACATCACCAGCAACGGGTAGACAGAAGCTTCAACAAATGAGGTTGAAGTTCTCCCAACCCCGAGAGACTAACACAGGATTGTCGACCTGAACTTGTTCAACCGGTTCAGGGTAAGGCTAGGAGGGTCGGCTGGTCCTTCAAGGGTTTGAGGTTGCCGCCCAAGTGGGTGGGGCGCCTCCTAATTTACCTAGTCTATTTATATGCTATTTCTACTTGTTCTAGGGCATTATTGTGTTTTGAGTTTTATGGTCAAACTTGATGATGGGGGTTATTTTCCTTCTAGGATTGTATCCGAGAATAAGTGGTACTCCGACTATATCCTGCTCCAAAGTGATGGTTATCTCCGCTATTCCCCATTTGTTGCCCCCTCTCCTTGTTGTCGCCAACATCTCCCTCACCTCTCTACTCCCTGCCACCAACCTCCAGTCTATTCCTTACTTGCCACCTATGCCCTGCACCCCTATGCTCCAGCCGCCAACTTCCCCATCCAGCTGCTAGCCTCCCTCCATTCATTTGTCCCTCTATCTTTGAAGGGTATGTATTTTGCATAAAAAAATTAAAAAAGGTTACAAAGGACCAAAAAAATATAAAAGCTACACACAAGAACTAATGTGGTTGGCTTCAACCTCCATCACACTCAAAACAGAAGACCTATCTAAAGCGAGATGAGAATAAAAATGGACCTCTTTGTCATATTCTCTATGGGAAAGAAAGAAAAAAAAATTGTTTAAACTCAAAAAGAAAAGATAAGTCAGGTTCACTTTCAATTTGTTGTTGTCATACCTTTCCCTTCATGCTATCCCGGAAGTAGTTAATAACTGTGACATTTGTCTCTCTATCCATGAAGGGTGTGCATTTTGCATTAAACATAAAAAGAAGCACAAAATAGTACAAAAAAGGTCCTTAAACCTGTGCAAAAGAGGCCCTATAATCGTGAAGGATGACAAAAATATCTAATGATTCAGGAAGCATATCCCAAGAAAAACTGTGTAAGGGTCTTTTGGGCACAAAAATGGGCAGCCCAATTAATCTCCCCATGAACAAATGAAAAAAACCTTGTCTAAAAGAGGTAAGAAAAGAGAGAGCCTGGAAATGGTCTGAGTTGTACCTCCAACTACACAGCTCCATCGCCTAACACATGAAATTAATGATGTTAACATTATCATCTTCAAAGATGGAGCCACGGGCTTACCGTAGCCTGCCGCCCCTCTAGCCTGTCACCAAGTCCCCTTCCTCTTCATCTGCTTGTTGTCACAATTCCCACAACTTTGTCTCCTTGTTCTTGCAAACCCTATGCACCTCACTGCTTGCTACCACAATCCACTAAACTTCCCTTTGCAATTGAAACCCTCCATCCCTCGACAATTAGTTGACACTCCCCAACCAGCCAACCTAACTACAGCGGAACCACCACCCACCGCCTTCCCGTCCTCTCCCTAACGGTCGTTGGTGCTTGTTATTGTTTTATGGTTATTTTAAGAGTTTGTTTTAAACCTTCAAAGTTTTTCCACAATAATATTTGCATTTCTATTATAGTTTTGAGTTAACTCCAGTACCAAAAGTATAAGAAGAAAACAAGACATTAACCCAATATTAGTAAATGATATAATCTGATAATGAGCTGATTATTGAGGAAAAGAGATATGGTGCTTCCACAAGAAACTTCTTAGGTGAATGAAGAACATGTATATGTTGTTGATGTAATAAAAAATATGTCAATAAATAATACAAATAAAGAATTACAAAATCTTACACAAAGAAGAAAAGATGTTTTTATAACATATTATCAAAAAAAAGTTGAATGATAAGACAAGTTTCATATTTACTTTTAATTGTCATTTACATAATTATGTACTCTTATAGAAAAAAATCTTAAATATTTACGAATGTCATTTTGTTTTTATTTTTTTAACAATGATAAGAAGAAATAAATTGTAAATGCATCTCGACTGAGCATTATGATGACTTTAATAAAGTGAACAATGAACTTGAAGAATGAATAAAATTCAAGAATTGAGATCAATTGAGCGCAACTAGTTTATTTTTTTTGCTCAAATATGTTTACTTATTTTTATATATTTGTACTTTTTTGTGGTGACCTAGGAAGACTCGGATGGTTTGGTCACATAAACGTCGACCACGTGATGATGCGATTGGGAGTGTAAATGTTTTAGATTTGACTTGTGTTAAGAAAGGCAAATATAGACCTAGGAAGACTTTGGATTATTGTATAAAAAAATGATCTTAATGTATTAGAAGTAAATGATAATATGACACTTAATAGGACGCAATGGAGAAAAAGGATTCGAGTACACGTAGAGGGATTAAGGCTTTGTTGTTTGTTGTACTTTTTTGTAGTGGAATTATGTCAATATCTTAAAGATTTGTTTTAAAAGACTTATTTTGAAATTGAATAAGTAAAAGTTTTTATTTTTATCTCTTAATATTTATGTCTTATAGCTTTTATACCGCGGGGCTTGCACCCGATGCATTGTGGCTTACGCCTCGCCACGTAGTAATTAAAACGCACCCCTTAAAATATTGTTTATTATTAGTATATATAGTGAAGTCATAAGAAATGCAAAGTCAAATAATTCTGTTTTCCTAAAATGTATGGCTGTAATATTCAAGAAGATAATTTAACCCAATTTTTAGTAAATACATACATGATGAATGGATATAACATGAATCTATCCATGTCATGTGATTTGAATCAGTTTATGATTGTCCATGGGTGCTAATTGAGCATATTGTCGGTAACAACAGCTACTGCTCCAGATGCATAACACTGAGCTTTCAATACAATATTACAAATTCATCCAATATTTTACAAAAATTTAGCACTGATATGCATGAAAAAAATCAGTAAAATATAAAAAGTTTCTACTCGTTCCTATAAAACAGTGTGAAGTTCACACTACATAAAAAATGACAGGAATTAAGAAAATTCATACCTTTCTTGCCATTTGCTACCAATAAATTTCAGTTGTAAGCACTTAACGGATGCAAATATTCATCAGTCTGAAATTTAAAACAGTAGAAACTTCTTATGTTTATTATGTTTCACTTATCAAAATCCCACTACCACAACTCTAATAATTTATCACATGATATGCAATTGATGACATCCTTCTTGAAGATAAGACTAGAGAAAGAGTTCAAAAAAACATGAATTATGGAGGTTTGTATTGGAGTGTAAAGACCATCATTTGAGTAGATCTAAAACTGAAAATGTGGACTGTAATTTTAGTATTAGTAGCTCTAGTGGCTGAGTTGTAACTATAGGTGATCAAATCATTAAAAGGTGTGAACATTTTAGATATCTCGAGTTTATTGTTCAAAGTGATGGTGATGTTAATGGGGATGTTATTAGTAGAATTCAAGTTGGTTGGTTAAAGTGGAGGAATACATCAGGTCTGTTGTGTGATAGAAAAGTACCATTTAGACTGCAAGGAAAATTTTATAAGATGGGGAGAGACATGCAATGCTCTATGGCGTAGAATGTTGGTCTTTAGAAGAGAAGCATAAAACAAAGTTAAGTGTTGCAGAATTGAGAATGCTTAGGTGGATGAGTGGCTTGACATTTGAAGACAAAATACAAAATAAATACACCCG
Source organism: Phalaenopsis aphrodite (assembly GCA_003013225.1). NCBI lineage: Eukaryota > Viridiplantae > Streptophyta > Magnoliopsida > Asparagales > Orchidaceae > Phalaenopsis > Phalaenopsis aphrodite. Next base: position 2,997,130 of record NEWO01000016.1, read on the forward strand.
TGATAGGATTGGTGTAACTCCAGTGACGGACAAGATTAGAGAGAGTCATCTTTGATGATGTGGTCACATTAAACGTCGATTATCTGATGATTTGGTTAAGAGAGTAAATGTTTTAGATTCGACTTATGTTAATAAAAGCAGAGTTAGACCTAAAAAGGCTTCGACATATGTATAAAAAATGATCTTAATCTGTTAGAAATAAATGAAAATATGAACTCAATAGAACGCAATGGAGAAAGGATTCATGCAGCTGACCCCATTTAGTGGGGTAAAGGCTTATTGTTATTGTTGTTATGCAGATTTGTATAATAATAAGCCAAACAATTTTTAATTTTTTTACAATGCAGCAATTATTCTAAACTTCCATGTGGTTCATTGAAATTACATCTACTATTATTCGATTTCAGAGTAGATTATGAGCTTTAGAACTCAGCAACATGTATTAAAAATATATATATTTCAAGAATCAATCTATAAAAAAATGCTTTGTAAATTATGGAAAGATACGCAAGCTCCAGGTCATTACCTTTGTAAACAGCTGACTCCTGGTCCTAAGTGGCTGTATAAGAATGAAAATCATAAAACCATTAAAAAAAATTAACTATTCACAAAATAAGAAAAATTATATGATAGGTCAAAATAAATCCACGAGAATGACATTTCCACGATAAAGTTAACTAGGTGGGGTTCAGTAAAATAAAAGAGATAAGCAATATCAGTGAACAGGTACATTTGGGTTATCATTTAATTAAAGAACTATCGACAATGCAAATTTTTCTAGCTGTTCATTACATTGTCAAATTTTGTTTGTTGGTCTCTTGTCAAATTTTAAAAAAAAATGGAGAATGTAATGTAATACCTAAAAATGATAAAAAGTAATACTAAAATGTGTTTTTAATTTACACCTGATTTTTTGCACATCCAAAGAATCATTAAAACTTTTATTAAATTCTATATTTTATTTCCATCTTTTTGGCATATGGGGGTTAATTTTTCAAAGTACGCATAGTTAATTAGTTAGTCCCTCTTTAAACTAACTTCTTCAAATTTTACTAAATGTTACTGTAGCAAAGGGTTATGACGAAAATAAATATACATACATGTATACACAAACACGGTATACAAAAGTTTACACTAAAATCTTCTCTTATTAAATCGAACCCACCTACCGAGATAGTTGAATTGAACTGAGCTTACCTACCGAAGTGGCTAAACTGAGCCGATCTACTGAAGTTGTTGATCTAAGTTCACCTACCTAAATGTTTGAGCAAAGCTCATCTACCAATCCGATCACTTTTTTTTTCTTGGAAGATTAATCTAGCCCACTACGCTAGGGCAGCTACCAGAGAAAGCCATCATAACTACTAAGGACATCAATTCCTTATTTAAAGGTGCAGTCTGACATTTAGAATTCTATCTTTTCACCGAGATATTAGGGTTGATGTTGTACCGGCAATATCCGACATTCGCGGGCAGTACTTAACATCAGTCGGCGCTGCTGACATTCACATCACAATCTTCTTATATTGATGTAAAGCATAAAGGTTTGCTCGTTTTTATCATTTTCTCATGATATTTTCCCTTTAAATGTTTTTTGTCTTTAAAATTCATATGTTGATGTATTAACTTTCTGGCATTAATTTACATTGAAATTAAACCCGATAGAATGTTAAAATCTCTTATAATCTACAATTTATGTCACCTCAAAAAACAAATAGGTTAACACACAGTAGCCTGGTGGAATAGACATATTGCTGGGAAAAAATTGCAACATAGATAGAAGATGCGAGAAATCCTGGGAAATGCTGCATAATTAAGTGTTTCTTAACTGTAATATAGTATCCAACTCTTCTTCTGACCTAGACATAAGCTAAGGATTGTGTCCCTGGTTGTCAACTATCACATAAGGGAACTAATAGGAAAAACATAAAGAAAACAATATATTAGTATCATAGGAACATGAGCCACATCACCTTTGAAAGACTCAAAGTTGCTCTAACTTTTCTATTACTGTCATTTCTACTTATTGGATTGTTAGGACTTTTATGTCACTTTGATCACTTCAAACTAGATTCAGCGGTGTACATTAGAGCTTCCCCTATTAGAAACATTTTAACAGCTATTCTCGTAAGATCGATACGCAAACTCTTTATCCATATATTTCTTGATTGACACATATTTGCATGATTAACTGACTTCTTCGCAAAAATTTTGAGCATCAAGGCGCTCATATCTGAGTAACCTTGATCACTCTCCACACAACAAGATGTTCTCTCTCACAAAGCACCAAAAGTGATTTCCAAATTTGCGGTCACTCCTATTTGACCCTCTGTCCTTGGTGTGCTACTAAACTGAACTGAAACTTAATATCCAGCTTATGTTATAGAGTCTTACAAGAGTACCTCAAAAAATTTTCATCTCTGTCAGAAAATTAGACATGTTGGACCACTCTAAATAGTGGCAACCCAAGAATAAACTGAAAGTTACTCTAGTGAGGGTCACAGTGCCTCAAATTCCATGACATTGTCTTCTAGAATCACCATTATTGGCTCCTCTCTCATAACATATAAAAAATAGCTCGCATCACCACATCCTCAAACTGCTCGGACTACTTACAATGCAAGCATACAATGTGCATCTCATCTTTAGTGAAAGTGATATCAATGTTAACTTAAACCACAATAGAAAAAGCATATTTTATTACTAAAAAACAATGGTGTTACAATCATGACTCAAAATAGAAAAAGAAAATATGACACGGTAGTTAAGGCGACATGAGACAGTCAGTGGACGGCTATGTGGGGTTGTTGACCTCATTCTTTTGAGGTCTTTCCTTCCTCTTCATAAAGCCTAGGATCTAGCCATAGGACTTTCCTATCAACTATCTTAGAGGACTAGTGTCGGGACCCACACCATTTAGAAACTCAAACCAACTCTTAACTCTTTTGCTAAGCCTCACAATAGTGGTCCCAAGTCATCCTCATTTGGTCGAGTGGTTATGATTTCGAGCTGTCACCACCCGGTTGAGCGGCTAAGATCATGTATCATCACCACTAGGTTGAGTGGCAAGGACAAACACGTCACGGCCCAAGTAGAGTTCCTATAGGGTTTAAAAGTCTTTGGACACCCATAATGATTTTAGTACATTCGCATCACTTACATCTGTGAAAACTTCACAATTAATTGAAACACAAGTCAATTCTTGAAATGACCGATCAAGAATCTGAAATTTGAAGACATCGAAGTTGACGTTTTTTTACCCGATCATCGATGAGGTTGTCCGGACGAACTCGGATAACGAATGGATTGCGTCAGTGCGTCTGGGACGTCGATTTTAGCTAGAAAGGACACTCATATTGCTATAATTTCACACACGAACAAATTGCACGCAAATCGATACACTTATCTGAACGACCCAAATGACAAAACGAATTGCACCCGTGTGTCTGAGATTTCGATTTTACCTAAGAGATGCATCCATTTTGCTATGATTTCAAACACAAGCGAAGTGCGCAAATTGGGAGATTTTAATATTAAATATTATAAAATTAATAATAATAAAGAAGGCATTTCATTATTCCTCCTAAATCCTTAACCTAATTCACGCTCCCAACCGGTTTCCCCCATTACGAGACAATTTTGTCTCGTGGATAGCCCACCTCGTGCCCTAGCTACCCGGTTCGACCACCCTCTTCTCTCGCACTCTCTCACGAGCAGGCTCGCACGGAATGCTCCCCATTTGCGCGAATTTACTCTCGCCCAAACCTTAGCTAGCCAATTTTCACAGCTCTTCTCGATCCTTCTGGCCCAACTCCTCTTCTTCATGAGCCGTCGGACCGAGCAGCCTCCCAATCGCGAGGCTTTACCTGTCCGACCTTTCTCCTTCTCGAGACCGTATTTCCTCCTCCCTAAATGCGCCTCTTCCTCTCCCGTTACCACATTTGGCCACTCCATCATAGCAGGTACAACTCTTTCTCTCTTCCCTGCTTACAAAAGCCCTACCTAAGGCAGGGTTGGGGGTTGTTGAAATTTTAGGAGGAGAAGAGAGGAGAAAGAGTTGTTGCATCTTTGGTTGGTTGTTGTTGGATCTCTATCAGTCGTGTGCATTCGTTGTTGTATTCTTGAAGCTTTTGGGTTAGAAGTCTTGTGCTTTTGCATCAAGGTTCTTAAGGGAAGTGCTGCTGATTTTTTTTCTTGGGCTTGTTCTTGAGTTTGCTTTGGATCTGCATCAAGAGGTGACCCTCTTCCTCGTTCTTTCTTCAAGTATTTGAAGGAATTATCTATTTTATTTTACTTTCATGCCACGGGTTTAATGTACTCATAATTTATAAAGATGTGTTTAGGTGATTTTTCTCTGATGATTTCTTGCCTGGCGATATGAGTAATCTTACTAATTTGTGTCACTTGGAATTGCCCCTGAATGCATTTTCTGAAGTAATCTTTCTAATCTGTGTCACTTGGAATTGCCCCTGAATGCATTTTCTAATGCACCTGGAATTGGGAAATTAAGGTCACTTTAAGAACTAATTGAGTTTAATGTTAAGAATGAGAATAGTTATAGAATTGGTGAGTTGGAACATATGAGCGAGTTGCGTGAATTAAAAAAAAATTCTGGAAAATGTGGAGGATGCTAGGGAGGCTCGCATAGCAAAATTACTTGAGGAGAAAACTCACATATTTATTCTTGAATTGGGGCAGTACTATTGATGAATGGAACTCAGACATGGGCGTTGGAAGCCTACGGAACTTTGTCAATTCTGACTTAGATGTCAATGTGCTCGAAAATCATAAACCATACAAAAATCTAAAGAGTTCGTCCGTAGTTTCATACAAGGGTGTAATCTGTGCAAAATGGATGTACAATGCAAGTTTGATCTCCAATCTGGAGCACATCCATCTAACGGTGCTCGGCGTGGGAAACTCTGCCACCTTTTGGGCAACTTCCCCACCTAAAGTCTCTGTACCTTCGTAACATGCCAAAAGTAAAGTAGCTTGATAATAAATTCAGTGGGAATAACAATATCTGTGTTTCCAGCGTTGGAAGATTTAGCATGAAGGATTTGCTAAACATTTACATATATGCTATGCAATTCCTTTGTGTTTATATGTCTAACACCTAAACTTTCATATGAATATTTTGGTTTGATACTCTCATGCATAAGAACTAGAAAATAATGGCCATATTTGTTTAAAGATTTAAGGGGTTATGCATAAACCATTGAATTTTTAGGTGTTTAACGTGTAAACACATAATAATTGTGTTGTTTATATGCAAATAATTTTGAGAAATTTTCTCGTGTATGAAGGGTCCATGGGTTTATTAGTAATCAATGTAATATTATTGTTGCCCTTTTAAGCGTGGTATATGCCTTCTATGCGCAGTTAAGATAGTAGGTATGTAAAGATTAATAATTTGGTGCTTCACTTTAACAAATCTGAGAGCATTTTATGTTTGTTTACAAAGCTTGGAAAGTGGCGGTGCCTTATTCTTGAAAAATCTGAAAGCTCTCATATTAAATTTGTAAAATTCACAAATGCTTTGATGTTTTACCTGTGGTCCTTTATACGTGACGTGTTTTGTTTTATTTGTTTGTGTATTTTTCCTATGATTTGTTTCGAGTCTCTGTGGGTCACTTTCAGTTTTCCTCAGGTCTTTCCATATGCTACTATGTCATTTATTCTGCTATACATAAACATATGTTTGTCCTGCTAGCCAAATTTCTCTACCTAACTTTTACCTGCAACGCTGATCCCATTTACAGGTACAGCAATAACAAAAAAACCCAGATACCCAAAGTTTATAGTACATTTATAACATTTTACTACATTTTCTTTATATTGTTTTTATTTACCGCATCTTAAACTGTTTTCATTTACTATACTTCCTTATAGCATAGTCAGTTTATGTACGCTTTAAATTAACTACAAAACATTTTGGATATAACCTCGTTTAGGAGGTATACAACGGTAAGTCACCAAATAAAAATATTGCACGCTCACATATAAGACACTAAACCAAAAACTATTACTACATGGAGCATGAAATAACTTTTTGTGGGCAGCACAACAAGGACGTAGCGGTCGAGTGTATGACAATCTACAACAGTACAAGGCAACTAAACATTTTTTTTTTAATTTAAATAACAACTCATAGGACTTCGAAGTAATTTGCTTAGGTTTGTGCATAACTCTATTGTGCAATTATAAGTCTCAACACTTTTTAGGATTTTGAGGTTGTCGTAGGGTACGGTGTAAATCTTTTTATCTTTCTAGGCTATTTGCACGATCTGATATCGTGCGAATGTAAGTCCTAAATTCTAAAATAAATTGCAGGATTAAACATGGAATAACATCATTTCAAAAACATAAAGCCAAACAATAGAATAGTTGGGAGGTCACTGGGGTTCTCCTCAGATTCGTGATATCCCCTACTATTTATTCCTTTGGATTCCTTAAAATAACTGTTCCTATTTGAACCACTCTCATTTGACTTTCCCGTGTTCAATCTTAGAAACCTAAATTTTGAAATCTTGAAGGCAGAACAACTAATCTTAATCGAGTCTTTTTAAGTGACCCCGGTCATTTAAGATGTAATTAACTATAAGGGCTTGCCTCTATAGGAAACTTAAAACTCAAGTAAAATAAACTCTATATAATCTTTATATTAGGTAGGGGAACTTGTCGGCCTCGTATAAAAAATTTCGCAGACCAAACAGATATCACAAAATTCTTTGGTTTGCGTGGTTGAGCCTACTACAAGTGATATGTTTATTCTTCGAGATAGTGTATTACTTGTGGTATTGCGTTCAGCCGTCCAAACTATCCAATATGTGAAACTCGTTTGGTCTCATTTATTTTAAAATTAAAAAAAAAATTCAAAATCAAAATTACATTTATATCTATATATACTTAAATTTAAATTTAAATTCATCCATTTTTCTAAAAATTCCAGCCGACAGGGGTCTAGAGAGTTGGCGGCGGGCTGGCAATGGGGAGGTAGGGGTGTCAGTTAGAGTGACGGAAAGGGGAGGGGTTTGTGGTTTGATCGAAGAATAAACCTGGCTTTTGCAGTTGTTGTGGGGTTCATATAAGATGGTGGTTGCGTGCAGGTTAGAGGCGGCAAGGGTGTCGTAGAGGAAGGTGGTCGATTAGTGCAGTAGATGGGGGAGCAGACTACATTAGGAGGAGGTTGGGAGAGGAATTCGCAATAGTAGGCCGCTAGGAGGCAGAAGAAATAAAGGGTGGAACAATGGAGTCACGGCAGGGAGGCTTGCGGTGGATGATGCGGCTAGGTATGGTGGGACAAAGTAGGGATGGTTGGTTGGGAGGAATAGCGCGCCAAAACAAATCGCAGGACAAGTCGGTCGTACAACGCAAGTGTATGTGTCAAGTAATAATGCGGTTAAAGAGTGCTACATAACTTTCCCATAGAGAAAGTGTAGAAGTTGTTCCGCGGAAAAATTTCTAGTTTACTGCTTTAGCTAGCCTAGCTTGGCGTGATCACAAACAATTTTTTAAATCTTAAGGTTCTAGCAAAATAGAGCAAGTAGAAGACAGCGGAAATAAAAAAACAATGGAAAGATTTCGTAAGTCCTTCAAGATTTATGAGATTTCTGCCTCTATCATTTGAGGACCGTGGCGATCATTATTTTTCTACGTGATTGTTGTCAATCGAATGCATAGTACTTCTTATACCTATGTATAGGTCAAAAGGAGCATATGATCCATAGAGTTGAGGCTTCCTCAATCCTCATGGCATTCTACGTGAATTTTTTGATCCCTTGGAATAATTGCAAAGTTTTATTGGAATATGTCCATCCTCTCGGAATTATGTGGTTATTCTTTCTTTTCCACTACGCAAAGGTTAAAAATGGTAGTTTCACGAAATATTTTAACATTCTAGTTGATTAAACTAGAAGTAAATAAAGTTCGGATGTTGACCAACAACAAGTCCACAAAAACTCAGAGAAAAACATTTAATGAAAAAGGATTACGGAAAAATCACGATAAATCCACTAACCTAATATCATAGAGACACAAAGAAGAATTTAGTCACGCATCGCAGAGAAAACCAAAGCGTGAAAAACTATGCAGGAATATATTGCAAGTAACAAATACATGAGAGCTTATAATAACTTATCCCTCTTTGATGACAGTAACTCACCCTTTCATACGAAGCTCTCTACTCACAAAGAGAATAAATCCACTAGCATATCCCTCTTAGATGACAGTAACAACTAAGGAAGAGAAGCCTCAAGAGAGCACACAAATTCTCTCCTCAAATATGCCTCCAACAGCCTCCAAGCCTTCTCTGGGGTATATCTCTTATTTCCAAGCCTCCAAGAGGCCAATAAGAATTTTTCCCATGACAAAAACACATTTAATAGTTAGGTTAATATTAATAATCCAAAATAGGCATCCAAACTCTCCAAATATGTCATTAGGTCCAAAATAGGCAAGAAATCATGCAAACCCGACTTCTAGACGTCCAACGGCATGGTCGCGCCAGAACTATGGTCACGCCAGAACTATGGTCACGCCCAATTCTAGCATTGCTGCACTAGACAACACTAAATTGAGTTTTTTTCCTTAGTTTTACGTGTTTAACAACTATAACCCGCAAAATAACACAAAGAACCGATAAAATAAAAGATAAAATGCAAGAATAAAAGTGGATTAAATCACATAAAATTGATGCATGTCAAGGGACAGCCAAAAAACAGGCAGAGGAGTCTAGTCAACTAAAAGCAAGGAGTGGGAGAGAGAGCTGGTGGTAGGGACTTGGGTGCAGAAGAAGAGGCAACAAGCAAGGAAGGGGAAGATATACACCACCTCTGGATGAGTTACAGCCAAAGCATCTTCTCACCGTCAGATACAATCTTAGAAGAAAAAAGTGAGACACCAAGGCAGTCCAAACAAAAATCTCATAAAAATTAAACCCTAAAACCAAATAACAACATATTTATAATAAACTAAGATAACTAGGAGGGGGGAAGGAGGAGGCGGCAACCCTCCAACCTAATTAGGGTCGGTCGGTCAGCCTCGCTGCTGAACTGGCAGTTGCTTACTGAACCAAAAGCCTGACCCAACCCGAGCAGACCTACATTAGTCTCACAGGGTTATGAGAGCTTCAACTTTATTCATTGAAGCTTCTATTTTTTCGTCTACAATCCTAGCAGCACCTGGATCACACTGTCGGTTGAACTGTCTCCCAAAGCACCTAAGGATTTTCCTCCACTTGCAAGCATACATCCATATTGATCCACTCTCATGGGGGTTCACTAGTGAATTGAACTGACTTTGTGTATCTCGCCTATGTCGTTGAATACCCCCAAAGTAATCCATGGTTGGCTAAACCTAATCTGAAGTGAGGGTAGCCTGAAACTCCCTGAATAGTGTTGGTCATGGTGATAAGATATTGACCGTGATATCTTAAAATGCTCTCGATCATGACCACCGCGTGTTTGGAGCTGGTGTCTCAGTCTTATCATCTTCTAACTTCACCAAAATCGGTACAGTTTATGCTGCTCCGTTAGAAACGATGTCTGTGACCTCGGGCTTCACCGAAAGGATAAGGACGATAGGCTTCCCATCCTTAGTGAAGAAATTGTTGTTTCTGAATCTGTCATGATGAGTTCTACAGTCAAACTATCATGGTCTCCCCAATAAAAAGTGGCATACACCCACAGATACTATGTCACATCACATCTGATCCTGCAGTTGTCTCCCAATCAAAAACTCCACTAGGCACCTCTAGCCAATCCTGAACCATTTTCCTTCTTCGATTAGCCACATCAGAGACTATAATTGGGAGTGCCTCCAAGTCATGAGGCCCAACTTCATGTAGAAGTCATATTTTTACTGTTCCCTTCATCGATAGTAACATTGTCTACCTTCCCGTTCACGATGCAACTGGTGTAGAATATATTGCGATGAAGCCACTGCAAATCACTCGCATCCTCGGTTTTTAAGACCCGTCAAACCACAAGCACCTCTCCATTCAGTTGAAGATGATACACCTCACCCTGTTCCTCAATTCTCTTATCATTGCTAACCTCTTCCACGACGCCCTGCTCGATAAAACAAACAACTGGGCTCATCAAATAAGTAGAGGCGATGAGCCGCCCAAATCCATGGCATCTAAGGCATTTTCAAGCGGAAACTATAGTAGGTGTACTGCTTTTCTAGGGATTCTTCTCACTTAGGATGGTTTGTCCTTATCTAAACAAATTTTCTCAACACCCTGTGGTATGTTCCTGTCGGTGTCTCCAACTGTGGATGGCTGCCTGACTAGTGGTGGTTTCCTGCTTTGTTTCTGTTGTTTTTCCACTTTCAATGCTAAAGTCTACACATCTTCAAATGACTAATAGAGCAGCAATAGTAACACGTTATTGATAGCAAGCTTCAAGCCTCCAAAATAATGGGTTTTCATATGCTTCTCAAGCTCAAACAACTAACACTTCATCTACAATTGGTCAGACTAGGCAGTGAACTCCTCCATTGATAAATCTCCCTGCCGCAGGTGATGGAGCCTCAGAAACATATCTAGTTGGTAGTGAGGTGGCAAATATTTTCTCTGCATCCCCATCTTCCCACTTGTGATCTGTCACTGTCCTCATTTCTTTGTTTTTGTAGGTTTTCAAACCTTAGAGAGGTGCTCTTTCTTAATTTGATAGCTGCAAGCTTCACCCTTTTATCTTTTGGCACCTCTCTGTACTCAAAGATGGATCCATACCTACATCGAACTCTGGAATATACACCTTTATTTCATAGTCTCTGTGTCCTCCAAATGAGATCCCCTCTCTAAGCCTCCTCTGATACTGGATACTGAAAAGTCATGGCATTTCTTCATCACTAAAATCCTCCCAATGAAAGGGGTTGAAATTCTCGTCTCTTCCGCCTCTTTGACTTTTCCTGTCACCAAAGGCAATTCCCCCTGTGTTCCATTCTCAGTGTCTGCAAGCCTCACAGAAGTTTACAAATATCCTGTTGCATCTGTTCCCGAGTAGGCTCGAGCATGTATCTACCTGATGACATGACTAGAGTTTAGAGTTGGGAGGTGAAAGAGAATATAAAAAATTGATTTAGGGTTGCTAATTTTGAAAATCAGCAAGGAGAAATTAGTATTAGTTCAAAACATGGCTATGGTTTGGAAAAAGAAAAGAGAATTTTTGGTGGAGGGGTGAAGTGGATGCTAGGAAACTCTATGATAGGACTAGAGCTAAGCTAACTCTGATATCAAATGATATCGGAGTTAACTCAAACCACAATAGAAAAAGCAAATTTTATTACTCAAAAACAACGAGCTTACAATCAAGACTCAAAACAAAGAAAAGAAAATACAGCACGACACGAATCTCCGACTAGGTCGCGATGGGACGGTCAGTGGATGGCGATGTGGAGACTGGCAAGTTGGCG
>NEWO01000016.1:3008952-3025215 GCA_003013225.1 Phalaenopsis aphrodite
AGGGAGGGTGGGGGGGAGGGAGGGGAGAGCTAGCAACAGGGAGTTGGGGGGCAGGAATAGGAGCAACAAGCAAAGATAAGAAAGATACACACCACCTCAAGACAAGTACAACCGGAGCAAATTCTTGTTGTCAGATACAGGCCTAGAAAAAAAAAAAGAGGAACGCCGGAAACAGTCTTAACAGAAATCTCACAAAAACCAAACCATACAAGAAATAACAGCATATTTATCATAAAGTGAGATAACTATAATAGGGGGGAAGGAGGAGACAGCAGCCCTCAAACCCTAATTAGGGTCGGCCAATTCAGCCTCCCGCAGTCCTGCGTCAGTATGTATTCTTGTAGCCATTATGATTTGTACAACAATCATCCTATCAAGGTTAGTCTAATAAAATATGGCAAGCATCCATATGTACTGTCGCACCACACATGCTCCTGAAACTAATCTCCAATAAAAAAAACTTCGCGAGGCATCTTCTATCAATGTTAATCTTACTACTTCAACCAATTCAGAAAATATGGCTGAGAAACATTCTGAGTGGGGAGACTCAATTTATCTATTATTTGTGTAGATATCACATTTTCGCATCTGCATCCATCTATAATGAGGTTGCACGTCTTTTCCTGTATGATACAACAATGCAAATAATATTATAGTGAGCCACTTCTCATGGGCTCAATATGAAGGATCTGTTGGATCACTACATCTCTTCCACTTCGACTAGAAGCAGATACTCTTTTGCATCCTCAACTTCTCCAGTGTCTCTTGTGTCAAAATCTACATTTTCTCTACTCACTACTCAAAGGGATCACTGTTTGTTTGGGCAATCAGACACGATGTGCCAAAAATTATGGCACCTGAAACACTTCCTGATTGGGATAGATTTAGAAGCACTGGCAGCCTCCAAATTTTCTCCACTCTGTACAAGTTTCTCCTAATGCAGGGTAGGCTTGGGTATACCACCAAGTGTACTTTGATGCCTAATCTTGAGGTTGACCTATAATCATAAAGGTAGAGTGGACCTGATACGGCTATACTATCTCTCCAACTTCAGGGCTAGGGTTTGGACATTCTATAATTTCCAATAAGGTTGTAATTACACCTAGTTGTCAATAGATGATCTCAATCCCTCCAGATAGAGAGTTTTGGTGTTCTCATCATGCTCTACTAGCCCACACTTCAATATAAGTTATAAGGGTAGAGTGGACCTAATACTGCTATGCTATCTCTCCAACTACAGGGTTAGGGTATGGACATTCTATAATGTCCAATAAGGTTGTAACTACACCAAATTGTTAATAGATGATCTCAATCCCTCAAGATATCAAGTTATGGTGTTCTCCTCATGCTCTACGAACTCACACTTTAATATAAGTTGTTTGAACTCAGTTGTGTACCCCTCTACTAAGAGATCTTGTTGTTGAAAGTGATGAAGTATCAAGAACATAACATACCTATAAAAAATCGGTAGGTAATTTTGTTGCATCTCTCATTTCATCATGAATCAAATACTGATTTTGTTTTTTTTTTTGTTTTTTTTGTTCTCTCACCACAGAGGTGCACTCTTCTTTAACTTAATGTTGTCTAGTTTTACCCTTATGTTCGGTAGAATATCATTGTACTCAAAAATTCTTTATAATGCTTGGAGCCGCTCAATAAACTCGTTTTGACCTATGTGAATGTCAAAATACGGTCGATAAATCTTCACTCCAACATTCTAGTCTATCTGATATTTCATATCAAATCGTCAGGTATTGATTCTTCACCACTAAAAATTGCCTAATGGAGGAGATTCATTTCACTCTTGATCTGACGAGTCACCATTATGACTTCAAGTGACCTCTCTGGGTTATCTACTCTCAAAAGCTATAAATCATTGTTGTTGTTGGATTTCTCACTACATGCCCTCCCTAGTAAGCTCTTGGATAGCTCTTCTTACATTTCTCCAATGTGACATTGTGTCATTTTCCCACTATCAAGATTATCGGTGGATGTAGGGTTGCAAATCAAGTGGGTCGAAGCAAAATTTTGGTGGTAGTTTTCGGGTAAAATTTTTGTGAATGTATGAATGTTGGATTTTGAAAATTTAGGATTAGGATTAGAAATTACAGTATAAAGGTTTGGGTATGGTGTGGATAATTTATTTCTTTCGAAATCTTGGATTTGTGATGAGGAAGAGAAAACCCTAAAATCTAGGATTTGTCAAACTCTAGTACCAGATGATATCATTGTAGATCTCGTAGAAGATGTTTGGGAAGCGAGTTTTGAGGGAAGATAGTTGTGGAATAACAAGAGAACAATCATAAGAGCGATGAATTTGGCAGCTGTCCCGAATGAAAATGGTGGGTGGAACTGCAAAATGGCGAGATATGGATGGCAAGAAAAATCCACCCCCTGTTCCTGAGCAAGATACAGACACACCATTAGCAAAAAAGAAGAGGATACAACACTCCGAAGAGCATAAAATAGAGAAAAAAGTCTTCAAAAACGATAAACGTCAAAATTCCTCAAAACAAAAAAATATCATATAAACAGTCTCCTCTATAGAAATAAATCTAATTAGAAATAACGGAACAAAAAAACCTAAACAAAGAAAAAAATCTAGCTAAGATTCGGAAAGCTTGGACATCCAGTCATAAGTTATTGTCCCACAGTCGCACGATATTCCCCGCACGAGTAACAGTGCGCAGTTCGCAGATCACGACAATTTACAAAGAGGGATCGTGTGATCCAATGCCCCCACGTTATTGAATGGATTGCTAGGGCCTCACAACTAACTCCTTATTCTCCTAGGCAACCCACTATAGCTCAATTAGCAAGCCTTTATTTTTAGAAACTAGCTCTTTATGAGAATTTGTGATAAAGAAAGTACTCTATCTGCAGCAAGCAAAGCAACTCATCAAAAACATATGGGGTTCATCAGGATATAGCTTCTTCAAATGTCCATGTAAATAGTCAAAGAAGATGGAGGGACCAAGATCAAAATCCAGTAAGACACGTGTTCTTGCGCAAAAATGTCCACGTTGGAATCAACAACCCATTGCATTCAATCACAATAAAAGGCTTCCTTCCCCTTGCTATTCACTTAGGAAGGGTAATGTAAAACTAGTTATTTTGACAAATCCTATATCTCTCTCTATAATTTCAAAGTTACCCTCTTCTCACACTCTAAACTCTCTCAGCTCGAGTTAATAAAAAAAAGGAAGAAACTTAAATGGACTCAAGAAGAAGGGAGGAAGAACTCAAGGAGAAAGATCAAGGGAAGGAGAACATTAAGCTGCAAAGAAGAAATGAGCATAAGAGAAGATCAAGTAAGATTAAAGGACGAATACATCCAACTTAAGAGAGATCCTCTCAAATTGGCTTAAAGTGTCTCTAGTTTTCATGCAATTCCCAAGATCTCTCCTTAAAAGCATATTTCTAGCATTCAATCTACGTATTCTTTTATTAACGAGCCTTTTTTTTTTGAGACAATTCACCATATAAACAAAAACCAATTTGTTAGAAGTTTCTATCATAAAGCCCATCTTAAACACTTATAAATCGACAATTACTATTATCTTCAATTTTTAACCAAATCTAAGCCCAACACTGCGTCTAAATTTATTGGTCATCCAAGAATCAAGGCCACATATAACATTGATCTTTGGAACACACAAAATCCTAGCATATAGAGCTGAGTTTAAGGTTCAATAGTAACCTTCACTCTAACTTTGAATACTAAACTCACAACGTTGATCCTTACCTATAATTTGTGAGATTCGAAACTAGTCCAGAAAATCCCAAATGTATGCATGGGTACAATTCCTCAAATTTTGGTGAAAGCAGAAATAAGTAGATCAAAGCTAATTACTATTGAATTAACCAAGCAAATAGCCCTGTAAATTTCCCGAAAAGCAAAGGTGTCCCCAATATTGAAATTTTCAGATCATACAAGAGCCCAAGGAGATACTTAACGTACTCAACTCAAGTGAGCCACAAGAGATCAACATAAAAACTAATGAGTACATTCTTGATCAAGAGAGCACCAAAAGTACTCAAGGGTACAAGAGATCGTCAAAC
The DNA here is from genome assembly GCA_003013225.1 of Phalaenopsis aphrodite. Classification (NCBI taxonomy): domain Eukaryota; kingdom Viridiplantae; phylum Streptophyta; class Magnoliopsida; order Asparagales; family Orchidaceae; genus Phalaenopsis; species Phalaenopsis aphrodite. The sequence continues at coordinate 3,013,015 of NEWO01000016.1, forward strand.
TAAGAGTAACCAAGTAGAAAATGCTAGAACCCAAGAAGATAAACATGTCTTAAGAGAGATGGAGGCAAATAAGACAATAGAAGCATCATCAAATGAAAGGAAGAAAGATGCAAAAATGATTGTAATAGCTATAGTTGAGTATCATGAGAAGATAAAGTCCATTACATCAAGATGAAGAAAGGAATTATTAGTAATCCAGTTATACTGGCGCTACCTTCTTCTAAAGAGAAAACCATATACCAAGAGGATCCAGCCACAAAAACTCATGAGGCATAGAGAGGCATCTCTTGTAGCTATTACAGAATCAAGGTGACAACTATAAAATGCAATTGGGCCAACTTTAACAACAAGAGTGGTTATTATTATCATTGAATCATATAAAGCAACCGCATAGCATGGAATCAAAAACTCCTCTAGGAAGGTAAGCTACACTAATATTTTGGTTGAATAGACCATATAACTAACGCTAATTTGCAGCAAAAGAGGATTAAGATCCATGGGGGCTCTTTCATACAACTTGGCTTGGATAGACAACAAGTTAATCAATATCGGGGAACCACGGTGAAGCACCAACATTTGGCTAAACTAGGGATTAGTTAAATCAGGTACAAACTCAAGATTGCGAAGCCAAAACAAAGCCAAAAGACAAACTGAATGTTAATCCTGTACGTTCAAATGGGTGAAAGAAGCATACAAGGCAACATGCAGAGCAACATTCAATCCAATAGAATTCAAGAAGCCTTGAGTACAACGCCCAAAATTTCTATCCAAGAAGGTCGGTGTTAGACACATGAAAGGAGAGGACAAATATTGTTGATAGCATGAGCATGATTGGCTGATGCAGGAAAGTGTCAAAAATGTTCCCTGATCTTTGCCAGGGGCCATTTTAGTCTTAAGAGTATAAAAATGTCAATTTAGTTGACAGACACTTTTAAAATGGGCTAAAAAAGTACTTCTTGTGGACTATTTCAGCCCATATTAAAATAAATTGGGGACTAATTTGGCACTTTTATAACTCTAGGACTAAAATGACAACATGTGAAAAGTCAAGGGACTATTTTGGCAATTAACTATGTATGAGGGGAAAGAAGTTAGAATTCCAAATGATTACGAAAATCAAGATGATTTCAGATTATGATAGCAGCAATTCCCAGGAACCAATGAACAATCATTTATATTTAGATTATATAAAACTAGAAATATAATAGAAACAAAGAACAACATTATAAGAGCTGAAAATGTCATCATTTTGTTTAAGCATGACAAAAACATTTGCATAGAATTAATTGCTTTAAATCCTTAATTAAAAAAAATTACCTTTAAGAGACAATTCAAAAGATACAGTAAGATAAAAACATGCATTACATATACCTCCAAGCCTAGCCTGATCCATAATAATAGTGAATGATTAATCCATTAAAGGGGATGCCCGGGCATGAAAATTCCTACCAATACATGTGCTAGGAAAAAAAAAAGATAACCAAAAGGAAAATAAATATTCTCCTCGAATATTATTCCTGCCTTTAGATCTTCTTTGCCCTTACATCAACAAGAAAATGTTTTTGTAATTAGGAGAGCCTCGGAATCATACTTAAAACAACCAAATTATAGGTCCAAGCCCATTTGAATTACAAATTAATTTGAATGTTAAATTGTAAAAATCCAAAAAAAATAAAAAAATACAAACACTATTAAACAAGTAGCAAAAGATGTGCTTGGAGAATCAAAAAAAAAGTTTTATAAATAAAAATAGTTTGTGGTGGAATAATAATGTGCAAGAGAAGATAAAATATAAGAAGTTAAGTTATAAAAATTGGTTTGAATGTAAAAGCTTAGAGAACTAGGATAAATATCAAAAGGTCCGCCGAGAGTCTAACAGAAAAATCTATGACGCTAAAAATTTTGCTTTTAATGATCTTTATAATAAATTAGATACTAATAAGGGTGAAAATATATGTATAAACTAGCCAAACAAAGAGAAAAGAAAAGTAAATATTTAACTCGAGTAAAGTGTGTTAAAGATGAAAATCAAAAAGTATTTTTCTTAGAAAAAGATATAAACATAGGTGGGTGAGTTACTTTGATAAACTTTTTAATGACGTTTCAGAAAATATGATCGACCTTAGTGATCTTAATAGCGTGAATAATAATAAAACGTTTCATTTTTACCGTTGCATTAGTAAAAAAGAAGTTGAAGAGGCTTTAAAGAAAACCAAGGGCGAAAAGTCTGTAGGACCTGATGATATCCCAATTGAAGTGTGGAAATATTTGGGAGATATGGGAGTTTCTTGGCTTATTAAACTCTTTAATATTATTTTAAAAACCAAAAAAATATCTGAGGAGAGGAGGAAGAGTATTTTGGTCCCCATTTTTAAGAATAAAGGGATGCACAAGAGTGTTCAAATTATAGAGAAATTAAGTTGATATGTTATACTTTAAAGTTATGGGAGGGTAATTAAAAATAGGTTAAGACGCATCACAAAGATTTCTCATAATCAATTTGGATTTAGGTCGGGCAGGTCTACTATGGAAGCTATACATTTATTGAGAGGTTTGATGGAGAAGTTCAGAGATAATATGGAGAATCTACATTTGATTTTTATTGATTTATAAAAAGCTTACGATAAGGTTCCAAAAGATATCCTTTGGAGAGTTCTTGAGAAGGAAGGTGTTGATAGACTTATATTCAAGTCATTAAATATGTGTATATTGGAGTTGTTACTTGTGTTCAAACTAAAGGAGGATTGACGAAATATTTTCCTATTTCTGTTGGATTACATCAAGGATCGGCTTTAAGCCTGTATCTTTTTGCTTTAGTTATGGATGGTCTTACTGGACATCTACAGGAGGATGTACCTTGGTGTATGCTTTTTGCTGATGATATCCTTCTCATGGATAAAACGAGAGAAAAAGCCCAGAAAAAACTTAAATTATGGAGGTCTATATTGGAGTCTAAGCCTTCATTTAAGTAGAACTAAAATTGAATACATGGAATGTAAAGTAATAGCTCTAGTAATAGAAGTGTGACTTTGGGTGATCAAATTATTAAAAAGTGTGAACGATTTAGATATCTTGGGTCTGTTGTTCAAAGCAATGGTGATATAGATGAGGATGTTAATAGTAGAATTCAAGTTGGTTGGTTGAAGTGGGGGAATGCTTCGGGCTTTTTGTTTGATAGAAAAGTACCGCTTAGATTGAAAGGAAAATTTTATAAGACGGTAGTGAGACATGCAATGCTATATTGCGTTGAATGTTGGCCTTTAAAAGAGAAGCATAATAATAAGTTAATTGTTGTCGAGACCAGAATGATTAGGTGGATGAGTGGCTTTACACTTAGAGACAAAATGCGAAATGAATTTATCCGTGATAGGGTTGGTGTAGCACCTGTGACGGACAAAATTAGAGAAAGTCGTCTTAGATGGTTTGGTCACATTGAACGTCGACCATCAGATGATCCGGTTAGGAGAGTAGATGTTTTAGATTCGACTTGTGTTAAGAAAGGCAGTGGTAGACCTAGGAAAACTTGGGTTTATTGTATTAAAAATGATCTTAATTTACTAGAACTAAATGAAAATATGACACTAAATAGGACGCAATGGAGAAAAAGGATTCATGTAGCCGACCCCATGTAGTGGGATTAAGGCTTTGTTGTTGTTGTTGTTATTGTTGTTATTGTTAAATTGTAAAAATCAATTAAACTGACACCAACAGAAAATGCAAAGCAAGCATTAGCTTCAAAATTTATAAGCATTTAGAACAAAACTAGTAAAGCAAGGCACTGCTTGGCAGTTTTGTACTACCAATCATCATGAATTGTGATAAAAGATTGACAATTATTAACAATGTAGAAATTTAGCACAATGTAGTGGTAAGGGATCTTGAAGTGCATCCATAGCACTAAAGCAATGTAATGTCAGGAGTTATCAACAAGAATAATTTACAAAAATAAAACAAGGAAACATCGAGTCAACTGCAGAAAGCTACAGAAGCCAAGTAATGGTGTTAAGGAACACTTACTGCCTCAGTACAGCTGAAAAGAAGGCTTACTAGATCTTTCCACTGGATAAAAGCTTCCAATGATTGCCCCATCTGCATTTCTTTGCAGTGTTCAGTGCAAAAAAAATAAAGGAAAATTTACATAGGTAGCACACAATTCTTATGGATTTACATATCTCACACCTAAACTTACATATTTACATATATAGCACTTTGGCATTTTAAACTTATGCATGAAAAGATATATTTCACTTACACTGGTGCTATTTTTTGTGATATTAAAATTGTGAGTGCTATGTCTGTAAATATGAAATTTTGAGTGTGAGATATGTTAATACATAAGAATTGTGTGTTATGTATGTAAATGCCTTGGACGAATGAATTTTGAAAAAAAAAAAATTTAATGAATATTTGACTACCATGAATGCGATAAATGAGAACTGCAGCTCTCCTAGAAGTAGGTCTTCATCCCCTCCAAAGTTTGTCATGAGTATGTTCTCAAGTAACATAGTCTGTCAAGAAACGAACCTTAGTGGTAATTTTGGACTTAATTTAGTTTTATCTGATCATAAATAACTTCATATAACAAGTTTCAGTGAGGTCTTAAGTTATAAAGTGAATAACGTTTTAGCACATAATACCAAACATCTTTAATGTTTTAGTTCAGCAACCAAGACTATTAAACAAAACAACTACTAAACAAAAACTTAACCCCCATGATGTTTTAGTTCAGCATCCAAGACTATTAATCAAAACAACTACTAAACAAAAACTTAACACCCATTAAGGTAAAGTTCAGGCCCAATTTGGCATAGCATTATATTCTAGGATTCTGCTTCCTTGAATAACAAAGGAAACTTTAAGAATCATGGCCCAACAACTGTAAAAAAAGTCTAGTTCTATTGTCATGATCGAACCAGAGAGCTTAGAATTATTAAGGCGACAATAAACTATTTGAAGGAAGTTTCATACTATTATTCTAATATTTATAACAACCCACAACAAATCATTCAAACCTTCAAAAGTAACAAAACCGCTTAATTTCTAAAACATCTTGCATAACATAAAAATATTCAGATTGCAACAACAATTTTAGAAAAGAAACTTAACACAAGATAAAATATATTACTTAAAACATATTTTCAAATCTTCTTACATAAGCATAATCTCTCATGTGAATTATTTAACTCGAAAATGTATTTCCTAAATCAAACAGTTAAACAGAACTTTTAAATTATATTTCTACCGTGAACTAAACTTTTTATGCATATGTTAAAACATACATGTTCAAAAATGATAAAAATCTTTTAATTATTTGCATTTCCTTTAATTAAATATTTTTTCACATTTTTAATTGTATTTTATTTAAGAAATTATCACAGGAGCATTGTTTAAAAATATTGTACCAATTAAGGTACATCCATTTTTATTTCTTTTCTAAGCATTTTTCTCTTTTTATTTGCATCCATGGAAACAATAGTATCCCCAATTAATACCATAAGGAGTTGATTCCTATGATGAATTTATGCATTTATTTTTCTTTTAATTCTCATTTAATTTTTTTCAATCATAGAATTAATTTTTAAGTTTTCAACGTAAGCATATTATATGGAACCAATTTAAAATATTAAATATTTATTTAATTTGTCTATATTATCATGGCCTAATCTTTGAAAACATGAATTGCATTTAAAAAAATTAAAAATTAAATTTAATCTAGCTTTGGAAAAAGTAATTACTCACCATAACTTTTAGAAAGTTGTGATGTAATCTAATCCTTAGTTGCCAACTCCTTTAGTTTAGCACATATAAACATAACCACGAATTTAAATTTTTTATTTAATATTTTTGTACTTTCTAAAAAAAAAATTTGTACACACTTTCTCTTTATATATTCTTACAATCTTCCTCTTACTTTCACAAGATCCATAACTTTCAAAACGATTATTATATACAAATACAAGTTGGTATTAATATTAATAATTTAATCTTTTAATCTTTTCAATCGAATTTCTAACTTCAATTTTATTTTTATAAAGATTTTTATTATTGTTATCTTTTTACTTTATTTATCCTATTATAAGCTTAAGAACCTTTCTTAGAGATAAAATTAAGCATTATATTTAGCAAACTACCTCGAGTGGATCTCTTTCTTGATTATTTACTTGTTCTTTTTCCAAAATTACAAATTACTCATCTTAAATCAAAACGCCAAGAATTTCTTCAAACTTTTAAACATAATATAGGGACTTTAAGTTATCCAAATTAAAAAAATAATAATAACATAAATTTGCCTTGAGTCCTTTTCTTTTTCATGCAAATTTCCTTGTTATTACCTTTGCTTTATTTTACTGTTCATTACATTAATTTCGTTACACTTCATGTGTTAGATCTTCTTCTAAAATGGTGTTTAGTTGTTTGTGCAATTTGTTGCAATTCAATGGCTGGCCAATATTTATGTGATGTGTCGTTTCATCTTCTCAAGGGAGTCCAAGAGAGGGAGCCGAAAAGAGGGAGTCGAAGAGAGGGAGAGAAAGCGAACAGTTGAGAACACGAATGGTTATGTTCTTTCTATAAATTGTTGTGTTAGAGAGATAGAGGTAAATTCGAGAGAAATAAATAGCTTACCTGGGGGGGTTAATTGATATGCACAACAGAAAAAAAGCCTCAAAGCGCGGTGGTTATCGCATGCATCTACGACAGAGAAGACGGTGACACTGTTTACAAATGCAGAAGGCTTCTAGTGCGAAGGTCGGGCGACTCAGTAGGAGAAAGGGACTGCGACAAAAAGAGGAGTGGTGCCCTGATCGATCGAAGGAAGACAAGAGGAAAGAGCTCTCATGCATATAGAAAAGAGGCGGACCCCGAGTGCAGAGGGGGGAATACGAGTTTTTCGTTCGCGTGGATTAGAGCTTGATCGAGATTTAAAAGTAATTTTTAAAACTAGAGGAGGGAGATTGACCTAAGCAAACATCCGTAAAGTAAGTTTGGGTTTCTATTATAATTTAATGTATATATATTGTATAAAAAAATAAAGTTAGTTAGGATCTCATAAAGTAACATGATGAAAATTAATACTTAAATAATGTAAAGTTAATAATTAATTAACATAATATGAATAAATTAATTTTCGTAATATGAATACCATGTTAGTTATAGGCATTCAATTTTAGAAGAGTCAAAATTAAGGCAAATCCAAAAACAAATAAATCTTAATTGAGGTGAGTACTCATATTCTTATGTTATAGTAATATGTTGCTTCTTCTTACAGTTCTATCTATAGCATTGCATACCCATGATGTAGGGTTATATTAAATTTTGTTCATATTATTGGAGTGGCGTGTATACTCAGTAGTGTTTAAATTATCATAGATATTAAATCGCATACAAGTATATTGACTGTTATACAAATGAGAATAAAAGAATCATTACAAAATAACGTTTGTTATAGTATTTTGCATGTGCATTTTTTGCTATGACGGATTCGCCCATTTATGGCACTAGCAAGAGAACGCTAAGGTACCCAGGCACATAAATGAAAATTGAAGTACCTTAACTGGTATAATTTTTAATGATACTTCTATGACGGTTGTACAAACATTGAATGCTATAGATATGTTATTCATATAGTAAAACACATTGATTAGCATGAAATATCATGAGTGATTATATTCATAAATTATCAAATATTTTATACTAATTTATTAAAAGCTTAGCTAGCATGCATATTATTTTCTTTTTTCTTTTTTTTTATTACTTTAGTTTAGGAGAGTGAGTGTATACTGGCTTTGGTTAGCTCATTGTAATTTAAACTAACTTTACATGTGTAATTAATTGATTAAAAGATGAGTAATATATAAGAAATTATTTATAGAGAACACAGACAACCTGCAATGAGCTAAAATTAATTATACTCTTTTAATTAAATTTTTTAGTGACTTTTTTATTTGTTAAATAATACTGAATATTAAAAACTCAATTCTCACTGTCCGATCATCTATATCGATCTTGATTAGTTTCAAGCCCCCAGGCTTGGTCGTGAAAGTTTATGGATTGATTTTTAATAGGGCTATAATGAGCCATATTACATAGGGGTTCTCTTGAAAGGCTTTTCTTTTTTTTTTACCGCTAAAAATTGAATAAAAAAGAGGAAAATAAATAAATAAAGTAAATTGAAGCCCATAAAGGCCTACATATTCCCTCTCTAACACATCAATAATTGTTCCCACACTTCTTCGTTGAAATTTTTTTTATTCAAGTCGAGATGTAACAGTTGCAATGGGCGGTCGTCAAAAACCTTAGAAGCGACTCCTTTTCTCTACTAAGAAATGAGGTTAAAACCTCTTCTTGTTAAATCAGAAAGCCAAAATAAAACTTTGGCATGGGATTTTCTCCTTGTTCGCAAAAAAGAGAATCGTCCATCTTCTTCTATCATGACTGAAACCCTTATGATTCACTCTCAATTGGAGATAGTGAAAAAAGCAACGGTGGGATCGTGGCTTACAAAGTCCTCTGAAACTTCTATCTTACCAATTTCACTAGTTGCTCCTTGCATAGCACCGCTCTGCCATCCTTCCACCCTCCTCGGTCCCATCGAAGTCCTCTCCGCCTTGCCCATTCGAACCGAAGCCACAGAACTACCCCACCTTCCGAATGATCCACTTGCTTCGAAGCTCTTGCCTTCACCACCCAGACTTCTTCTCTTAACAACACCGATGAGGACCACCTCCATTGCCGATGAACATGCAACCAGCAAGCGGCGTCGATCAAACGAAACAGCAGTACAATCATGGATTTCATCGTCGGCCATGTAGTATCCAGTTTCGTCGATGGTGATGCCGCACGTCCATGGTTTTGCCACCGTCGCCGACCCTAAATTTCTTTGTCAGTCTCTCGACCTGGCTCCTAGGAAAATATATCAATATGTTATCAACAAGGACAGACGTGCCGAATTTGAAAGTACCAAACTGAGCAATTGCAACTACCCAAAAATATATGAAAATAGAAGCGCGGAACTTAAGTTACAGGTAGGTTACAGGAAGATTATAGGGGATAAAACGCAAATATGACCCTCAATACCCTCCGTGTAACCTAACTGTCGCACGCAGCGCTGCGTACGTCTTACGTGCGCAAATTTTTCTCCAAGGGAGATCTCCCATGCGATTCCGAGAAGATGTAAGGGATTGCTTCATTTATTGAAGAAGTTTAAAAAATATATATATATATATATATATATATATATATATATATATGCGTGCGTGTGTATTTATATTCATATTTATAATAATAATAAGTAGAATGACAAAGTAAAATATGAAAAATTATAATTAATGTAAATTAAATAGATAATTAAAATAATAATTTATTTTAAAATTTTGTAATATGAATACTATGTTTATGTTAGATTTTCACTTTAAAAGAGTCGACGTCAAGGAAAAATTTATTGAATTAAGGCTCGTTGACGTCAGTACTTTTAATTCTAAATTATGGTAATAATGTTGTATTTATTCTAAATCACTCTCATTTGAATGTCATTATTCAAGATATCTTCTTACTGCAACTAGAATATGATTATTCTGTTTTATTATTCAATTTGATCATCTCGAAATGAATGTGAATGATTTGCATAGTTATACTTATTTATTACACATGTATGTTATAAAAGAAAAATATTAGATGATATTTAGAATGTAAATAAAATAATTTATAGTATATTTGCATGTGCATGTCCGACTATGAAGGAGTCATCGTTTGATGGTACTAGTGGGGGAACACTAAGGTACACTTGCATGTATATGAAAAATGATTTTGATATTGATTTCTTAATTGACACAATTTTTAGACGGTACTCATGTGATGGTAGTATAAATATTTAATGATATTGATATAGACTCTTTAAAAACAAGTTAAATATTTATATTGATTTATAAAGAAGCTTAAATGGCATGCAATTTTTTTTTTGTATTGTTGCAGTTCAGAAGTATGAGTATTCGCTGGTTTGTTTAGTTTATTATTATCTTAAACTATTTTTTCAAGTTAATTGAGCGATTAAAGATGATAGATAGAAGGTAAGATGTTTATAGAATATGCGGCAACCAGAAACGAGATAATTTTAACTGAACCATTTTAAATTATTTTGCAACGACTCATTCATCAGTTAAATTGTAGATTAATATAGAAAATTTAATTCACACCATCCGACCGTCTATACCCGTTTTGGTTAATTCCAAGTCCTGAGCTGGGTCATGATAAAAGTAGCATCAGAACTCAAGGTTTAGGATTAATTAATTAAATATTGATAAAAAAACCAATAGGATAATTATAAGAAAGTTTTAATAAAAATTAAAGTTAGCTCAAAGCAATCATTATTATTCATTCAGGCATAGTGATACACCCGAAATCATAAAAGAAGAAAATCTAATAGAAAACAAATTACAGCATACTATTAATCTAAACACGAATATCCTCACCGAAATGATGGCGGCGATGACTCGACTGATTCAGGAGTCCAGATAGCAGCCTAGTAATATAGTTGTTGTGGATAAGTACTAAAAAATATTTCCAGATCTACGTCCACCTTTGTTCATGGGAACTGAAGATCCAATTGAAGCGGAGAACTAGCTAATGAGGATAAAAAATATACTAGATATCATGACTTATTCAGATGAAAGAAGAGTGTCGTTGGCGACGTTTGTGCTTGATTGAGAAGCCGAAAGGTGGTGGCATGGACAGCATCAGGACATGTTAAGGGATATACCCAACACGATGATAAATTGGGAGGAGTTCATGAACCTTTTTAAAAAATGGTTTGTACCCGTATACGCTCGACGATAAATGCAAGACAAATTCATCGAGTTAAGGCAATGAGAGAAGACGATCATGTAGTACGAAGCAGAATTCACTGCACTATCAAGGTATGCGCCACAGTTGATCGCTACCACAGAAGAAAAGTGCTACAAATTCCTTTCAAGATTAAAAGATTCTATCATACAGTTGTTAGTATCTTTAAGGGTCGATGAATATTCGGTATTGATGAAACAAGCTAGAAAAGTGGAGATCGACTATCAACTCACTCAGAAGCATAAGAAGATGCACAAGAGGAAGACTACAGAAGAACATATAGATCACTCAGAAAGATCCAATGAGAAGAAGTCCAAGAATAATTTGAGTGGAGTTAGCAGAGATATGACTCAGGGTACTAGAGCATTTTTTGTCAAATGCAGAAGACAACATAAATGTAAAAGTTTGATGGGCTCGAACACTTGTTATTAGTGTCGTCAACCTGGTCATATAGCAAGATATTGTCCATCTCTTGGCCAAAAAAACGTTGAAGATCAGAAATCTGTTGGAGCTCCTTCACAGAATTCTACAGGCGGGCAGAAAAAGATAGTTTATAGCTTCATCTCCGACTCAAGATCAACCAAGACAACTTGTTTGACCTTGTATATATTCCCTTACTCATAGTGAGCCTGAAGGACCTATTCATGTTGATGGTGATGATTAGTTTGGCGTTTTTTAGCATGTTTTTGTGCTTCAATAACTCTGTTATGAAGCATAGTTGAGTTGTCCTGTATCGAGTTTTTACCTTTATAGTGATTAGTTATCATATTAATGAATAACCCTTAGTTTCATGGATAATAAATATCGACCTATTTGATAAGAGACTTAAGGCATGTTTATAAATTTTGATAACAAAATTTTCGTTAGTTGGGAAGATTCTAATGTTTGACTTCTATTACTCAAGAAAAGAAGAAATAAGTTGAAGGAGAAGAAACAGAGAAGTCGAAGGCATAGAGAAGCCGAAGGCATAGAGAAGCCGAAGGCATAGAGAAGAGGAATTGAACATACTGAAAAGAAAATGAAGAAGCAAATGAGAAAAGTGAAGGGTTGGGCAACCGAGGTGGGGGGAATGAAAATGAAGTGTCGGGAAGCCAATAAGATGAAACTGTCTACAAAACGACGCAGCTGGCTTACCTGTGGAGTCGAATAGCGAAGAAGAAGAAGATTTAGTTGACTCGCTACGCTGAGTCGAGACGAGCCATCGATGTTATTCTCGCGAGAAGAAAGGAGGAAGCGGTGTCTTTGTCCAGCAGAGGAGGGGGTTGTTTCAGTGATGAGCAGAGGGGAGCAAGAAGAAGGTGTTGCTTCAAGACGCTCTATCATCATATAAAACAAGAACCGAGCCAAGAGCGGGTTGAGGAGGGA
>NEWO01000016.1:3025456-3050759 GCA_003013225.1 Phalaenopsis aphrodite
TAGAATATGATTATTTTCTTTTATTATTTAATTTGATCATCTCGAAATAAATGTGAATGATTTGTATAGTTATACATATTTATTACACATGCATGTTATAAAAGAAAGATACTAATGATATTTAGAATGTAAATGAAATCATTTATTGTATATTTGCATGTCCATATCTGATTATGATAATCACTCATTGATGGTACTATAGAGAAAATATTAAAGTACACGTGCACGTATATGAAAAAGGATATTGATATTAATGCATCTTAACTGACATAATTTTATATGGCATTCCTATGACGGTTATATAGATATGAAATGATATTACTATAGACACTTTGAATAACACGTTAAATATTTATATTAATTAATAAAAAAACTTAATTGGCATGCATATTGCTCTTTTATCATATATTGTTGTAATTTAGGAGTATGAGTGTTCACTGGCTTGTTTAGGTCATTATTATCTTAAACAAACTTTTTAGGTTAATTAAGCGATTAAAGATGAGTGATAGATAAAAAGACGTTTATAAAAAACGCAGACAACCAGTAACGAAGTAATTTTAATAGTACCGTTTTAAATTAATTTGTTGTGGCTCTTTCATTTATTAAATTATAGTTTAATATAAAAAATTTAATTTACACTGTCGGACCGTCTGTACCCGCCTTAGTTAATTCCAAGCCTCGGGCTAGGTCGTGATGTTCATTGAGAATAATAATATTAATCTTTTGCATTTCTTTAAATGATTTCATATCTTATGTTTTATTTTTCTTGAAGATCCATTGCCTTTTACATGTATTTGAATTCCTTCACTTTCTATTATTCATCAGTAGAAGACAATAATTAGATGTGGTGGATAGTGTGCTTTCTTGCAAATTTTGCATGGTTATTTTGGTATTTATTTACAACATATTTGTTAAAATTTGATTAAGAAAACTACAAATAATGCATAAAATGTTATATTTGCACTTCATAGCACTAATGTTGTATTACGAAACACTATTTGATGTCCTGCGCCATACTATACTAGTTTCACGCATAAACATCATCAAAATCAGATATGGAGATTTCAGTGTTTTGTTTGGCAAAAAATTGCAGTCTCTTTTGCATGATACAGAAAGAGAAGCAAGATGAAGCGCCACAAGTGATCAGAAGATCATCATTTATTATGAGAAAGACGCCCTGCTAGCAGCAAGCTGAACTAGAAACATTCATGACAAGATAAAACTTAACATTCAAAGTCATTGTATTATACAACTCCATATGAGAGTAAACTAAAACGGTGAAAATATAAAACTGAACTTTGTTCCCAAATAATGGCATAAACCTATTGCAGTTAAATTAACGATTTTTTTAATGAAATGACTGAGTTTTTGATAATTACCTTATCAAGGTTCAAGGCAGTAAGCTCTTCACCGGTGATATTCTTCTGCTTAACAATTTTGGGAATAGTTGTGTAAAAGCATCTTCGCTTCACAGTTTTTTCTGGAAAACACACTGAAAAACTGCTTTTGTTTGCTTGTGCCGACAACCACGTATCCATCTCCGCTTTCTGCTCTTGGTCAAATAAAACAGATTCATGTGCTATACTAATTTCTGCCCCAACAGGTTCTGTGAATAAAATAAATATAATTATACTATATAAAAATGTACAAATTTTAGATGTTAGTATCTACTTTCAAAAGATGTGATAGGTTGCACTTGAAAAGAAAATTATAAGAAATATTCTTAGTAACTGCTTGAAAATGTAGCAGACATCAAGTTCAGCATATGGATCAATGCGTGTCAGGTAAGACGATCCCTAACCAAAAGTTTAGCTTTCACCAAGCCCAACACAGCCAGCCTGTTAGATATTAGCACTATGCATTGTGAAACCATAAGAGAAAATCGGTGGTTTGTGCAGGCCTTGACCTACCATCAAGCTGAAAAGTTTAGATCAAGTGTTTACTCATATCGACTGTATAGCAAAATGTCGCCTAACAGATTTCAGGATGAAAGGCCGGATAACGAATCAAGGCAAGTTAATGAATTCCCTAGCCTAATTGTCCCGTTGAGCTGATGAATTGACAAAATAAATACCCGAGCAACAACGGCCAAGTACAAGTCTAGTACTAGTTGTCGAGGACAAGTCTAGTACCAGCTGTCGAGTATCAGTTACCAGTTCACCTAAGGCAATCAGCCCACAAGCCTAAAGCTTGGTCAAGATAGCTCACCCATTCACTAAGGAGAGCAGATTTGCCTCATTATCCAAGAGATTGGCTCAATCGAGAAGAACAAGTTGCTCTAAAGCCGAACTGCTCATCGTCAAATGACCTGAGAAGCCGAGTAGACAAATAAGTATGTGACCCTAAGAACGTTATGGAGAACATACGACAAAATATGACACTCAAAGATAATATCAGTTATAACATCAAAGTCACAAAAAAAAACAAAGATAAATCAAAGACCTTTAGGGATTTGTGTAAAATGAGTATTTGTTTTATATATGAGAAAAACCTTTGTAAATAGAGAAACATAATGAAACAAGGATCGATCCCTGAGGATATAACTGTACCACAAACTATTTTTCTCTTCAAAAACTGACCCAGGCACCGTTCTTCCCGCATTATCGCGATCCTGTTGAATCGAGTGGCGCATTGTGGCATCCCAAGCCACCAGGACCTTGTTGCTATTTCCATTTTTTTTTACTTTTTTTAGATTCCCATTTTTTAATTATTCATTTTTGGTTCTTACCTATTTCCTTAGTTTCTAATTAGGTATGTGCTATGAGTTGACATATATGTTGCATTTGGGTTTCAAATTTTCAGTTTTTGTTGAATTTTCTGAAATTGACAAACTTCTCTCAGAATTTTGCTCTCCGGAGTGTTGTGATCTCTTCCTTCAGTAAGTGGCGTGTCTGTAGCTTGTCTAGGAACTGGTGGTGAATCCCCCTCGACGCCAATACCTCCATGATTCGTTGTCTGCCCGCTGATTTTTCCGCTCGATAGCCATTAAATATGTTTCTGGCTGCTGGTTACAACAGAAGATCACAATTTCATCACCCCGGTTCGCTATCGTTGTCCCGCTACCCGAACCTCGCCAAACGGCAATTAGGTCGTTGTTTTCAGTCTGGCCCCAAACTGTTGTCTACAATCGGAAAACGCCGCATTTCTGGATCTGGTTCGCTTTCCAATCACCATTCACATCAGTTTTCAGCCGCCCTCCAACCTCCACGCTTATGTAAACAATCCTACCACTTTTCCAACACTTTTTGCACTTTATCACAACATCGAAAAACCCTAAAACGATGCCATTTGGTATCAAAGTTAACCAGAGCCAGGATGAATCTTGGTTGGAAGAACGATACACAATGACGCTATGGAGAAACACTCAACAAGGTGCTTAGAAAATTGTCATGGAGGACATGCAGTAGAAAATCCTCCAATTGCAGCAGAGGCTCATTGATTTTTCAATACGACAGCATGGGAAAGTCATACAACAACAAAGGTGACCACTCATTTGAAAAAGATGATGAAAATCCTCATCACAAAAAATTTCAAGTGATGAAGAGCAAATACCTTGTCGATTCCGCATTGAATATAGGAGGAGAGAATTCGATTTTAGAGTCAAGGTAGACCTACCAAATTTTGACGGCCGCATGGGCGCAAAAGAGTTTAATGAATGGCTCCAAACAAGGGAACGAGTCTTCAAATACAAGGATGTCCCACTTGACGGAAAGGTAAAACTGGTCGCCATCAAGAGCCAATGCCAGTTTAGGGGAAAAAATAAACTTACTGCCTGGTTCAAGATGGGAGATGCAGCACAAATATCCATCAACACATTACAAGCAAGATGTGTTCTTGAGACTTCATCACTTACAGCAGAAAGATCTTTCAGTAGAAGAATACACCATAGAGTTCAAGCAGCTCATGTTGAAGTGTAAACAAATGGTAATGCCGGGTTAACCCCAAATGACAACAAAAATGAATACTTTATTACTGAAATCAAATAGATATTACAATTAAAAACAATCGAAACTAGAAAATAGCAAAAGACAAAACACAAACCCAACTAGGGCTTAGGTTGAGGGTCATGGTGCTACGTTATACAAAGAAATAGCAAGTATGAAGGGTGGGATGGGATGGTCAGAAGACAACAACGGAAGGCAATGGTTGGTTGTCGGATGGCTGGACGGTGGACGGCGGCAAGTGTATGATGAGATGGTTGTAGCAAGGAGATGGTTAGCAGGGTGTTCGAAGTGTCGAGGAGGTTCATGGCAGCAAGGAAGATGGTTGGAAGGGGGTGGCAGCAAGGTGGGAGGTAGCTAGAAGGGATGGCAACAAGATGGGAGGTGGCTAGGTGGTAGGCGGCTGCGGGAAAACAACAAAGGGGCTGTTTTTCGAGTGAATGTAGCAAAGATAGTGATGGAGGCAGTGGAGTGAGGGTTGTGGGATGGAGGGAACGATAGAAAAACACCACCTAATAATAAATTACAGACAAAGCACCTTCTTTCCTTTGGATACAACCCTAGGAGAGAAAATTGAAGACGTCGACTGTTGTCCCGACAGAGAACAAATCAAAAACTGACATAAACACATCAAATAACATATATATAATAGTAGGATAACTAAAGTGGGAGCCCACCCCTATTGGACGCAAGCACAAGGCCCAAAGGAGGGTCGGTCGATCCTTTATGTCCCCCTGCTAAACTGGCCCAGCTTCATGTCCTTCCTGTGTTGAGTTCAAGCAGCAAGGACATCCACGTCACTATCCCTGGGTTGGGGGAGCTTCGACCTCATCCATCGAAATGAAGCTTCTATCTTCTCGGTTCGACCTCATCCATCGAAATGAAGCTTCTATCTTCTTATAGTATAGAGTCAGCTCATACACGTTTAGATCCCCGGGGTTGGAGGGTCTTCGACTGAGATACTATGAGCACTTGGATCTCACAGTCGGTCGCCCTGTCCCCTATAACTCCTAAGAGAATTTCCACAATCGCGAGCAACATCCATATCAATATAACCATATGAGAATACACTGCTGAAATTAACTGGAACTTCATTCCAAATGAGCTCTATAGACTCTTCCAAAGGTAGCCCTAAGTTGGTTCATCCCTATTTAATGTGGGAACAAATTGTCTCTCTAACAACGGCGGCCATGGCAGTAAGGTATCTTTCATAAAATTCTGAAATGCTTTCTGTAGTGATTGTTTCGTGTCTGGAATTGACGCCTTTGTATGGCTATCCTCTATCATCACCAAAATCGATCCAGCTGGCACTTCTCCGCTTGCAAGAATGCCTGTAACGCCGAACTCCACAGAGGATAATAGAGAGAAATGGTTTTCATCATTGGTGAATGAGTAGGTCTTCATGTACCCGTCACAGTGGCGGCCACGATATTTCCAACAGGATGTGGCATGCATCCATGAGCACCATATCCGCTACACTGATCATGCAGTTGATTCCCAATCGAAAACTCCACGAGACACTTTCTGGCTAACCATGACCTTCTTCGACCACGTTAGGTAATATGGCTGAGAATGTATCTGAGTCGTGAGGCTCAACTTGTCCACCATCTGTGTAGAAACCACATTCTTGTTGTTATATCGATTTGCTACCTCCATTAATGATGAGACTGCATATTTTCCCCTTCACAGTGCAATGGGTGTAGCATATGTTACAGCAAAGCCACTGTTGCTCCCTCGTAGTCTCAGTCCGGAGGACCCGTCAAACCACAAGCATCTCGCCCTCATGCAGTGGAAGATGGTGCTCCTCACCCTTTTATTCAGTTGTCTCCTCTTCATTCACTTCCTTCACTGCACCCTACTCGATGAATGACACAACTCGACTTGTCGGGCAAATAGAAGCAATGTGTCCAAAACTATGACATCTGAAACATTTCCTGACTGTGACCATAGTGAGCGTTCTGCTCTTCTCAGGCTTCCTCTCACTCTAAGTACCTTTGTCCTACTCTTGACCAATCTGCACTACTCCCTGAGGTGTGCTACTCCTGAAGCCTCCAACTGTGACTAGTGGTGGTTATCAAATCTTCTTTTGTTGTCTCTCCACTTTAAGCAGTAAGCTCTGCTTTACCACATTGTTGATGGCGGGGTTCAGACCTACCAAAAAGATAGTTATGATGTGTTCATCTGTCGCCTTTGGCTCACACTTCAACATTTCTGTTGTGTACTCCTCTACTAATAGCTCCTTCTGTTGCATGTAATGGAGCTTCAAGAAAATATATTGCCAGTAATGTGGGGGTAGGTAGTGATAATGCATTAAATTTTCATTTTTTCCCATGAAGTGATTATGTCAGGTCCTTATATATCTCTCTCCCACTCTAGGTTCTCCCACCACAAAAAAGTATTCTTCTTCCGCATGATGGCTGAAAGCTTCACTCTTCTGTCATCGAGCATCTCTTTATATTCAAAGATCCGCTCAACACTCCGCTCCAAGGAATCTTTTAGATTTATTCTCCCCTTGAAGTTCGGTAAGTTAACCTTCATTCATAGATCTTTGTATTCATTAATAGGCACGTCGTCTCAGTGTCTTCTAGCAGGCACTCCATTTCTATATCCTCTAACAATCATCTCATCTTTATATCCTCCATCAGGTGCCTCATCTTTGTATCTTCCAATAGGCACTTTAGCTCTAGGCCACTGATATTGTACCCCCAATCACTGTGTTCTATCTTCATCTTCCTTGGAATCATCCCTACAAAAGGAATTCAGATATTTTGCTTGCTCTCCTTCACGGATTTCACTATTACGATCGACGGTGATCACGACACGAGTTCCTTCCCCAATGGCATCGACCAAATGTAACATTTAGTGGAGTAATCATTGTACGCCATCGATGATAAATTCGTTATCAAATTCTGACAATTGTCTCCTTGGGAGCGTTGTCAGGGTTTTGGGTTTAGGTTGGTGGAAGGACGTGTCAAGTTGAGGGAAAAAATTAAGGGGGTGATATTATGATAGGACTAAGATTAGCCTATATTTGATACCAAATGATATCGGAGTTAACCCCAAATGACAAAGGAAATGCAACTTTTATTATCAAAATCAAATAGAGTTTACAACCAAAGATATTCGAAACCAGAAAATAGCAAAAGACACAACACAAACCCAACTAGGGCTTTGGACGAGGGTGGTGGTGCCACTGTTTACCGAGGAATAGCAATTATGGAGGGTTGGATGGTCAAAAGGCAATAATGGAAGGCCACGTTTGGTTGTTGGATGGTTGGATGGTTGGAAGTTGGGTGGCAGCAAGTGTATGGTGAGGTGGTTGCAGCAGCGAGGTGGCTAGCAGGGTATTGGAAAGGTCAGGGAGGTTCACGCCAGTGAGGAGGCTTGAAGGGGGTAGCAGCAAGGTGAGAGGTGGCTGGAAGGAATGATAGCAAGATGGGAGGTGATTGGGTAGTAGGCGGCTGCAGGAAAATAGCAAAGGAGTTGTTTTCCGGGTAGCTGCAGCAAACACAATTACAGTGGCAGCGGAGGGAGCATTGTGAGATGAAAGGAACGGCAGATAAACACCACCTCAAAACGAGTTATAACTAAAGCACCTTCTCGTCGTTAGATACTGCCCTAAGAAAGAAAATTGGAGACGTTGTCGACTGTCCCGATAGAAAACATATCAAAATTTGACCTAGAAACAACAAATAACATGTAATAAATACTAGGGTAACTATGGGGGACTCCACTCCTATTGAGCGACAAGCTATTTGGCATCAATTTTTTATGTCATGTACAAGGGATGTCCATTTAAACAACACAGGATTGCGTCCACCTTCTCGCCATCCAAGACATCCAATCGGACCTCATAATACACGCCCCGAGTACAAAAATCATGATTGGTACCGACTTGACCCTACCCAAGAAAGTTCACCATGAGGCGGTGTTAGCCCTGACTTCGAGCGTGTTTTATGTTCGTTCTAATGTTGAAAGACCCAGCTCCATCAATCCGGAGTCTTTTGAGGCTAAGGGTTGTAGCCAAGATCTCCCGCGCACATTTTGGGAAAATTCAAGTTCGAACTCATTTCAAACCCCCCCCCCCCGGGGAGGGGGTCCAAGGATGCCCCGTCAACACCAAAAACCCAGTTGAAAACCCCTAAAATGTTCATTTCTGAGTTATCGGGTTGTATTCTAGCAAAACGCAACTTTCTGTGGCTTCCGAATTGACGAGGAGCTTCCTACGGTCAACTAAGTAAAAATTAAGGTTTAGAACATTTTACACGCACTATGGTCCAAGGCAACTGTTAGCGGCGATTTCCCTGATGAATGGCTGCTCAAAATACTCTTTTTTTTAAGTTACGGGACTATATTTCTGTCATAAATGAGCCCCCATAGCTTTCAGATCAAAGAAGCCCTCCGTCGAACGATCTACATGAAAATTAGGGTTTTTAGGCCAGACTGTCGCTTAGGCGCAAGTCCCAGTCACCTAGGCGCCCAAAACTGTATTCCGGACTACTTTCCTGAGCCCTGGAAAAGTAGGCGACAGCTTACTGGCGCCTAGGTGCCAATCCTGAGCGCTTAGGAGCTCAAAATGCCTCAAAAATTGCATTTTCCCAAGCAGTGGGAAAGTACGCGCCTGTCCAATTTTTGGACTGAAATTTTTGAATTTTTGAGTCATATTGACCCCTGCACTTCCCCCATGAAGCCAAAATTTGAGACCCTGTTGGGCATGAAAAGATTACATGGGGAGGCAAAGAGTAAGGCAATCATTCCACCTTTTAACTATTTTTGGAAGCATCCCAAAAGCTTAATCATGGTAAAAACTAGAGGGAAAGTTGGTGGGGGCTTGGAGCTTAAGCTAGGCTAGACTCATAACCAAAAAGAGCTTTTTCTTTTTGGGTAGACCTCCTGATTTTCTAAAGAAAAAAAAAAGGTTGGTGCTTAGAGAAAGGAAGAAACAATTGGAGTTTCTTTGGAAGAGAACTTCTTGAGGAAAGGTTTTGAGGAAGTCTCTTCATCTTCCTCAAAGAGAAAGGCCAAGAAGGTGAATCTTCCAACTTCCTCTTCATCTTCTTCCGCCCTCCTTTTTTCCGGTGAACTCCCTTTCTTCGGCGAACTCTTTTCTCTCTGAAGAACTCCGGTGGACTCGACGTTCTATCCTACGACGAGGAGAGCCTCATCCTTCTTAGGAGAAAGAGAAAATCCGGCAAGCCTTACCACCTCTTCCGCGAAGAGAGCTTCCTCCCTAAGTTGGAGAAGGCTTCCAGTGATTGCATTGTTCTCTCCGACGAGGAGAGCTTCATCTTTACATCGAGGAAGGATTCCCGCCATTATCCCGCCTACTTGAGGAGAGCTTCGTCTTTGCAACCGAAGACGCCATCAAACATCGCGTAGGTGATATTCTTGCTCCCTTGCATATTCCTTTCCTTAGCCAGCCTTAGGTTTGTAATAGAGAATGATTAAGGCTATGATGTTGTTTCCCTAGAGAAAGCCGCTAGCATAAGATTCTATCGTGCACAAATCTCCTATGATTCCGAGTGATCTCCCTTGTAAAAGCCTTATCCCTAACCCTAAACACTCGAACTCTATATTTCCCCTGATTTTCGTGGTTCCAACTCTCCGTGGAGGGGTTAGAACACTTTAGATTTTATAGAATGGAAAAAGCTTTGTAGCTAGTCCAATTGACAAAGTTTGTGGAGACTTGTAAATGGAAAAAGCCTTGTGGCTCAACCATTCTAAGATTCGTGGAGAATTTTCTTCGAGAAATCGGAAGACAAAATTTCCCACACCCTTCGACGAAGCCGGAGGCGGCTATGCCGCATATCCATGCATGGAAACCTAGGTACCTATGTGAGGGCACTAAGAGGAATAAAGCTCGCAATCGAACACGAATGTTTGCATATGATTGTATGTTTGATCGCTATTTCATGTAGCACGTTGCATGAATCACTTGGGTCTGATAGGCCGCCCCGACCTAGTCGACCAACCAGTTTGGTTCGACCGGTCGCCACGGGCAGGTCGACCAACCACTTAGGTCTGACTGGTCGCCTGGCCCGGTTGAACAATCACTTAGGTCGCCCCGCCCAGGTCGACCAACCACTTAGGCTTGTCCGGTAGCCTTGGCCCAGTCGACCAATCAATTTGGTCCAGTTGGACACCCCGGCCCAAACAGACCCAGTTGACCATGGCATCCGGTTGACTACTCCGATCAAACCAATAGATAAGTAGCAACTTCGCTTGCCTATTAGCGTGTTTTCCATGTGCGCTTGCATCCTTTGGATTCCTAATATGATGTGTTTAAATTTCATACTTGTATGTACATGAAAATTAAACTTTTTGAATGTTATGCTATATAATAAACTCGTTTGGATCCAACAACAAACATGTTTAAGTAATCTATCATGAATACTTATTATTTTCATCATTTGAAGGCAAGAGAAAATTCTAAAAAAGCTGATTTAAAAAAAATATGGATGCTTTTAAGACTTGATGCGGCCACAAAGGCTAAGCTGCCTATTGCAAGAAAACAATAGGGACAAAAGGACAAACTCACCTCCGTTGAAGAGACTCTTTAGTGAAGTGCAATAGCGTGAAAAGGAGGAAAGCAGAGAAGTTCCCCAACCATTAACTTTTAGATACAAGCCTATTTATAAGGTAAAGAGAAGTCTCTAGAAAAGACATAAAGGAGAAAAGTATTGGGAAAGTGTTGGGCAAGTGTTGAAGAGACCCTACAGTGACATAGGGGTAGTAGAGTCATTCGGTTGTTCTGGTGTTGAGTGGGAGCGAGTGGCGGTGGAAGTAGGGAGTAGTGTCAATGAGTGTGGGTTGGTATTTGGTGTGTCGTGACGTGAGTTGGAGGAAGGTTTTTTGTAGGGAAAGGATTCATCATTGAAGATAACATGTCGAGATATAAGCATTTTACCGCTCAAGGGGTCAAGACATTTATAATCTTTTATATTGTCAAGGCAGCCTAGAAAACCATTTTGAGCTTAGGCATTTTATGGATGTGTTAAATTGTTTCTCTACTTGTTTAAATTTTATAAAGTGGGTTAGAACTTCTGATTTGTGAATCATGGGAGTTACCCAAGCATATCTTGTAGCATCATCCACAAAGATAACATAGAATTAGAAACCTTGATTAGAGACAAATGGGGAGGGTCCCCATACATCAGTATGCATAAGTTCTAACGGTTGTATATATGATTTTTGTAGGGGAAGAAAGGTAGCCTATGTAGTTGAGTCGTAGTACATGAACTGCAAAATGAAGTAAACTTTAAAATACATAGATAGAGGTGTTGTTTAAAAGTAGAATTAAGAACGTTTTTATGTGGATGACTGAATCAATGATTCCAAAGATCGGTGAAGATCGATATGGAGAGCATGGCTTGCTTTAGGATGGGTATGGGATAGAAACCATCACAACACGTACCTTGGAGAAGTGTTTGCCATGTGGTATGATCTTGAATTTGATAACCGGAGGCGTCAAATATAATGATGCACTTATTTTTGAATGCAAGTTGTGAGATAGAGATGAGGTTGTGAGTGATTTGGGGAGTGTGAAAAAGTTTTGAAAGGAGAAGCTTACGTGATGGTGTTGGAAGTAAGCCTTGGCCGAAGTTTTGAATGGGTACAACATTACCATTACCGACGAAGACTTGCCCATGACCATGGTAAGGTTCAGAATGATGGAGGGCATTGAAGTCGGTGTTTAGATGACTTGAAGCCCCTGTGTCAAGATACCAGTCCTGATTTTTGCTAGAGGAAGCGAAGAGTGTTTTATGTTTAGTTGGCATGTTATGGTGGTAATTGATGTTTAGGCGATGCCAACAAATCAGACGCGAGATGACCTCTTTTGTAGCAAATTTGGCATGTACTTGGAGTGGGAGGCTGTTGTTTTTGTTGTTGGTCAGTCGGATTTTCGGCTGAGTTAGTGTTCCTTCCCCGCCCACGGTAGGAGTTCCGGCCTCGTCCACGTTGGGAGTATCAAGTCATATGAGAATCTGGTTGTGGTAGATTAGTGGGACTATCATTGGAGATGTTTACCTCTTCGCTTTGAAGAAGTGAATATAGATCCTCAAGACTTATGGGGGTGAGAGATGTCTGAATCGCAGTTTTGAACGCCTAATATGCTGGTGACAGTCCTTTAAGAGTGTAGAGTATGATGTTCTCTGTGTCTGTTGTTGATCTGAATGCAGCAATGTTGTCTACCAGAATTTTAATTTGTGTTAAGTATTGTGCCATGATCTGGTTCTTCATCGACACATTGTGGAGCTCGTTTTTGAGCTGTATAACCTTTGATCTATTTGTAGCTTGCAGGCATTTTCCCAATGTAATCTAGATTTTCTCGGCAGCCGTCAAGATTGATTATATATGGTAGTTTAGTGTTTGATACCATAGATAGAAGGGAAGGGCTACTTCCAGGTTTTGGTCTATTAGCATCCATGTGCTATGAGCTCAGTTGAATGTAGATATTCTAGCATCATTTGTTATGTTGTGGGGGGGTTTGGGTAAGGAGCCATAGATGAATTCAGTGAAGCCATTAGCCCTAATGATTTTCAGGAACTAAGATCGCCATAAAGAATAGTTGTTCGTTGAAAGAGGGGTGTTGACTACGTTCTTGATGCCGGAGACGGGGAACTTGAGTGAGGGAGGAATTGGTTAGTTATTCTTCAATATTGAGAGATGTGAAGCCCTCATTGAGAGTAGAAGAGAAGGACTCTTCCAGTGCAGTGAGGCAAGGGGCTCTGATACCATGCTAGAAAACAGTAAGGAGAAGAGGACAAACTCACCTCTGTTGAACATACCCTGCAGTGAAGTGCAGTAGAGTGAAAAGGAGGAATGCAGAGAAGCTTAAGCTAGAATAGTATATTTCCTCAACCATTAACTTCTAGGTACAAGTCTATTTAAAAAGCAAAGAGAAGTCTCTCCAAAAGACAAAAAGGAAACAATATAAAAGTATTGGTAACCCAAAATCAGTTAGGATATTCTGTGCTTGTCCTTTTCCAGGTAATGGAGAGCATGCATTTATGATATATCACATACAAGCTCACTTAAAAGCCACATTCAGGCTGACTGCCCCAATTCATGGTGAAATCCATGTTTTGGCAATTGTGAAATTAAACACAAACGGAATCCAAGAGTTGCAACAGGAATCTACAAAGACATTCTAAATTATTGGCTCCAGCAGCCTAGGGACACAAAAAAAAAATGTTGACCGTAAAAGACTCCAGCAACAGAAAATAACTTGAATTCTTGCAAGCTTCAAGACATAATATTAAAAGTATTTTCTGCTATAAGAAGCATACCAATTCGTGAAATTGTACTCTCTGAAATGTAACAAGAAAGTTGTTTCCAATTTCCAAAATGATCCAAAGGATATGGTCCAAGGTGTTGGTCAAATTCCATCCGTCTCACCATTTCACAGTACCTGCTTTCCTGTCACAAAGTCCCAATAATGATACCCCTTTCAACAGAGAAAAGAAATAAAAACATTTTAGAGGATATGAAAGCAATTTTCCAATAACTTCTAGATGCCATCGTACACATGAAGTAAGCATATTGAAATACTTTTAGCAATGATATTGTAAGTTCTGCAATGCTACAGAACCAAATTTTGCTTGAAAAAATATAATTGAGCAATTCAACTAGTTCATATTTTCAGGCATCAACAATGCTAGTCAAATTCTTCCAAAATATTTTGTTAAATAAATCGTAAAAAGAAATGTTCCAATTGGGCTAAATACAAGCTCATTCTCAATATAATTTATGCTCGAACCAATCTCAGAAGTTTCCTGGTGCATTGTTTTTAGCCAAATAAAGTGACATATTTCATTAGAACATTTGAAAATCAAGCAGAAAACTTATAGATTGAGCACTGATTAGTAGCAAGTGCTTCATGCTTAAGAAGTTCCCTATTTGTAGACCTAAAGGTATTCGTGGATTCTGAAACAATCGACTAAATTTGAAAGGCATTTTGAATTCTTTACAAATATGTTTGAACTAGTTTCTAGTCGCCAACAAATCATAAAATGAATTTCTAACGTGACCTCATTTCAAAACTATAAACAATGGCAAGCTAAAACACAAATATTCATAGATTCACACCTATCAAATGAAAGTCAGGAAAACAATTTTAACCACTCAGCCTAAATGGTGATCGAAAATCAAGAGAGGGATCAATAGGGTTACGTCATTGATATTGGGTGAAAATTTAGAGTTTTTGCTTTTTAAGAAACCAAGAACCGATTTAAAGAAAATCTTTAGTTGCTATTAAAGTAAAGAATTAGGGATTATGTAATTGGCCCGGCATGTTAAGTCATCACAAAGGAGGATAAGTTATAAACTGATATGAAAGAAACGATCTTCAACAGAACTTGGGGCAAACAAAATATTTTACTTCATCACTACAAAAAAATACAACTCAAATGCATAAAAGATGAACACCTACCATTCGAGAGTTAGGCGGTCTCTCCCAAACCCTAACCCTAAGATTCAAGACAACAATCAGACAACCCAACCCAAAAAACATTAAGCTCTATTTATACCCCACAATAAAAACTAACAATCGACTAAATTTCCCTTTAAATCTTGCGTCTAACGTTAGTTTTCAAATTATTTAGCGAGCTCGACCTTAACTCAGTAAAGCACGAGGCGGATGACACCACAAGCGTTGATCTAACATTACTCTCCTCCCAAAAAAACACATTGTCCTTAAAAGAGAAGAGAGCAACTTGTTGTTGTGTCAAATTGTATGACTCCCACGTGGCATTATAATCTGGCCTTCCTTTCCATTTAACTATAGTAATCCTCATAAGTTTGAAATGCAGTTTTGTGCACATCCATAGGCCACATCCGAATCTGATGGTAACTTCAGGTCAATCTTGGAGAATAACGTAGCCCCAGATAACTCACCCAGTAGCTCGTCCATCATCAAGATAGGAAATTTGTCAGGTATTATCTCCTTATTTACTGCCCGATAATCCATACAGATATACAATCTCATCTTTCTTCACTAATAAGACTAGGCCAGAGAAGACAATAGTTTGTCCCACTCGATCTAGTCCTTCTGTACCTGGGGGTATCGGTATGGGCGAACAATGATGGGAGAAACACCCAGTCTCAAGGTTATTGCATATCTGGGTTCCCTATGAGGCGGTACTCCACCTGTCAACTTGAAAACATTTACAAATTATTGTAGCAGTTGTTACATGGGTGTCGGAATCTTTGCCAATTTTGTATCAATCGTCTCTTCCATGTTATGCGACTCAATCCAGAATCTCAACCCCGAGTCCTGCATTACCCTAACCATGGTCTTCAGTGTCAACAAGGACTTGCACATATTAGGGTCACTGCAAAGCACCACCATCTTGTCATCCTCGTAATACTCAATTGTTAAGAGTTTCTAAATAATCGTAGTTTCTCATAAGGATTGCAACCATTTTATACCCAATATCACATAAGTGCTCCCTAAATCCAAGGGAATAAAATCCTCCACCTAAATAACTTGTAGCGTTTTAATCACCCCTTTACAAACTTCTCTGCTCTTCTCCATCTGTCTAGTCTCCATCAAGATTCCAAAACTTCATGTGTCAACCATCTTAAGCCCGACTTACTTAACTACTTAAGTAGAGATGAAATTTTGGGCAGTCCTATAATCTACAAACACCACTACGTCATACTCATTGATTTGTCCCCGAAGTTTCGTAGTATGGCTTAGTGTTAACCCCACCATTGAGTTCAATGAGAACTTTGTCAAATCAAAGTAAGAGTTTTCCTCCTCCACTGCAACCTCCTCTATTTTTTCATCCCCTTCTCCTTGGCACACACTATGAGAACTTGTAGATCCAATCCGTCCAACAATTTCATAAGGTAAACTTGTAGTCACCCCGAAAATATAACCACTTGGCTCGCTTCTTTTGAATCTGACTCTATAAAACATTAAAATAATGGTCCTAGCCATGGCTCATTATTCTTGTACTGTAGAGCCTTCTTCTAGAATCCCACGATTTAAGTTTTTGGTATCGTCGTGGAAGCTTTCGGTATGACACTCCACTTTGTTGTTCTATTAGCCCATTTCATTGTATCTTCAACCAACTATGCTAGTTTCATAGTATCCCCCCAATACTCACGGTATCAATAGATGAACCACTGCTCGAATTTCGAGCCTCAACCCTTTCATGAAGTTTCCTTCCAACACTTCTTCTGATATCCATCTCAAATGGTCGGAAATAGCATTTCAAATTTCTCACTAGAATCCATGACGAACCCTTCATGGACCAATGCAAAAAACTACTCGTATAAATCCCCTTCCCGTTTGGTTTTCAAGCGCTCCAAAAATTAGCTTTTGAATTCTTCCAATGTTTTGATTGGCTAAGGTTCTCTCCATTGACACCAGACTAAAACCTTCCCTTCCAAACACAGAGTTGTTGCCACCATTTTTTCTTCTTCGTCTATCCATTAACAGCAAAATATATCTCTACGAGATAAACCCAATCATAGTCATCATCTCTTTCAAAGATCAGCATTTTCAGCTTTGTTAAGCTCGTCGCTCCCCAATTTTCTCGATCAAAGCTCCTTCCTTTTATGAAGCAAAGTTGGTTTCCCTTGCCCCATATTGATTTCCCTTCTTTCATATGTCTGGCTCGCCACATAATCAGCTCGCATGTCCCCATAGGCTCATGAATCATCTTCTGATCAATAGACTGCAGCAACAAAAAGCGCTGGTGTGGTTGGACAACTCTCCGTCGGAGACCCACCCATTATGGTTCTCTATTCCAGGCCAAAACCTTCGAATCGATCTACTCCAGCACTAAATTACACGTCGACTCGTTCCACCTATTGCCACTTGTTCCAAATCTACATATGTCGTGCAATTCCCTCTAGATGTTGCAACTTGAATCCGCTCCCGACTCCTCGCTCTATCCCGCGTGCTTTTATTCGTTCCAACAGTCTGGATGTCGTGTATTCCTTCTAAGTGTTGCCACTTGAGTTTGCTCCAGATTCCTTCGTTGAATCCTATGACTCCATATCAGCATAAGGCAGCAACGCTGCTCTAATGCCGCACAAATACTTTTGATTGTTGCCGCTCACGTCCGCTTCATACGTCGTTACTCGATCCCATGGTGAGCAGTGACGTATTTGCATGAAACTCCAAAATCTTCTTTATCACTAGTTTCCAAGTCCAAGAATCTCCTCTCCATGGATGAGAACCGTCTCTCCATGAAAAAAATGCATCTCCATTCAAGATCATTTAAACATGCAAAATATTTTTTTCAAAAATAATTGAAGCAAGCAAAATAAAATAAAAAAAATTCAATGACAATAAAAGCATTAGAATTTAGCCTGAATAAAGGACCAAAACACGTGCAGCAGATTTTGCCAACTAATTAATAAGTACCACAATATCCTAAGCAAAACTATCTACCAATACAAGTAGTAAAGATTTCAATTTAGCAGACGAGACTGCAACTGAAAAAAAAAAGTTATCCCCACTTATGTTTTTACAATACTTTAAACAAGATGGTCCAAATGAATTACATTTTATCTTTTGCTTACTGTAGTGTTGAATGGTTCTTCTTTTGGTTTCAAGCTATATGTATTTGCATTTTCTTCTTATTCATATCATTATCTTTTTATAAAACTGCACCATAAGAATAGATTAAAAACTTAATAAAAACTAGGAAAATTTATATGCATACCACTCAATTCTTATGTATTTATATCTTTAAAAGGTGAATCTTACGTTTTAAAAGTTAAAATAATGGTATTTTTAAGTATCATGGAAGAGTTGGGTGGTATAAAATGTAAAAATCAAAGTTTAGGTGGAATTGGATGACATGTATGTAAATGCCCCTAAAATGTATGGTGACATGCAAATTACTCGATATAAAAAGCAACAAGCCTAAATATGAATACAAAAACTAACAAAGATGTAGTTCCAAATTAAACAAGAAACATAACCAAAATAACATGCAAGGGTAAATCTTGATACCAATATTGCAACAGAAAGTTTCTTAAATAAGATGAGAAAATTTGAGCTTATCAAGAGCCATAATACCCATTCGCAAGCCCATTGGGGGGTTTCTAAAATATGTTGCTATCACTAAGCTTAGCACCCAATTACACAAGGAAACCAGCAGCATGATTATTCCCTTTCGAGCAAAAATTTTGATCTTATAAATGCAGTTAGCACTAGCCTTACGAATTTTACACTTAATGTTGACACTTTGCATTTATCAATTTTATTAGAGAACATAAATTTACTACCAATGGTTTTAAAAGTTCACTTCAGTGCAAAGCAAAGTGAAGTGTATGAAGACCGCTTTACTTCGCTAAAGCACGCATCGAAGCGCTGAAGCAGAGTGATTTGTCCGGTTCACAGTTTAACAAGAGGGAACAAAGGGCTAGTAAATTAATCTAGCGTATCTTATGAAACTCGAGACTTTATTAGTTTATTTATGCTTTAAAATTTAGATTTTATTTTGAGTTATAAAAATTTTTTTGCAATTTTTAAGTTTCTAATTATTGTAGCAAATTATTAGAAACTGTTTAAAATTTTAATTTGCAAGTTTACCATCAATATTTTCCTTCAAATTAGGTATTATACCACATTCTTTTCTTTTATAAATAAATTTTCAAGTCATACTTTAAATTTTATAATTGTTAATGAATGTATTTATACATTAATATTTTTATATAATATATTAGCATTTTCGTTAATAAAAACATCGTTTTGCTCTAAGCTTTGCACTTTGCACTTTTAAGCAAAAATAAAGGTGTGTGCATTACATTGTGTTTTGCACTTTGATAATACAAACCTGATTGTTTGTCTCAAAAAATAAAATTATGAATACCCCCATAAGACATTAGTCTAACCCGAAACCAAAATCCATACAAGAAAAGGGGCATTTACATACATATCACCAAACTCCTATGTATTTATATATCTAATGACAAAATTTTACTTTTTACATTTATATCACTCAAATCTTTTAGATCACGTCAAAAATAACACTATTTTAATTTATAAAAAGTATAACACGTCATTTTAAGCATATGTATGTAGCGTAAATGACAAAATTGAAGTTTTGATGTTAGACATTTAATATAAAGGAATTTAAGTGGTATGTATGTAGATCATCAGAAAAAAAACATCATAGAATTCAAACCTTTAAACAATAATCCTTATGAACCACGAAAAAGAAGAAACGAAATAAAAGTATATGAAGCTTCCCCATCTGCCGATGGAACTAAACTGCTTCAAGAACATAAGTACCCAAAATTCATGTAGTTAGCCTCAAAATTATTAGAATAAAGATTCCTTATTGGGAGAAGCTCGACTGTTTCAAGAAGTATATAGTTAGCTTCTTACAAGGATGTGTTATCCATAGTGTTGTTTTTCCCTTCGTACCTAACAATTAGTTCCTCAAACCTTGGGATTGATTTCCCTTCATCTATTCAATGTGGGCAATGTAATACTCAAATTTTGGTAAGGTGGAGTTGTAAAAATATCCCAAATAAATTATACCGAAATTTTTAACTTTATTAGAAATCATCAAAAAAAGAATTCCAATGCATTATAATCTTCAAAATAAACATTTTGATATATAGAAGTATATGCTAACTTCTAAAGACAAAAAAGTTATTGAATTAGTTTTGATTTTGATCAAACTTTTTTAAAACTTTTATTTAATTTTACTGCTCATGCACTTTACCAGCACTAGTGGAAATCCAATTTTTCCACATTAGACTACGTGCAACGCTGAAGACATTTCCAATTGGCTGAGATAGATTAGTAAATTAGATATGTAAATATATAGTAGTTTATATACTTACATAATGATAAACAAGAGCTTAATAACACATTTTACACCCTTTAACATCTCATAAGTCTTCATCCCGAAGCGGAAATAGAGGCCTGGGCAGTGCAGGCCAAATGGAAAAATCAGAAGTCAAAACAAGGGAAGAAGAAGAAGAGTTGGAGGAAAAAAAGAATGAGATGAATAAGGGAATAATAGTGAGTGGAAAAGAAATTTAGATTTTTAAATTTAATTTTGATTTTGATATTTTTCTATTAAATTAATTTCAAAACAAACTGTTCGGTATTTAGGCTTGTACAAGGCAAAACAACATTGAGATTTTTGCAAAAGAAAGAATTTTTTAGGCATTCATCTCGAATGAGTAGATCGTCAAGTTGAGAAGAGACACATATTTTAATATAAAAGAAATTTTTTTCTAGTCTGTTGTATGTGTATTTATAATCAAATAGATTCGTGTATGATACAACAAAAATTATTCATAATTAGGAAAATATGTTCACTGTCTACCATTCATGAGTAAATGACTACACAAAAATTTTATTAATATCAGCTC
The DNA here is from genome assembly GCA_003013225.1 of Phalaenopsis aphrodite. NCBI lineage: Eukaryota > Viridiplantae > Streptophyta > Magnoliopsida > Asparagales > Orchidaceae > Phalaenopsis > Phalaenopsis aphrodite. The sequence continues at coordinate 3,045,754 of NEWO01000016.1, forward strand.
GCTATCAAATGTACTTTGATTATACAAAAATTTTATTAGTATATGACACATTTAATGAATACATTTGATATCTGTAAATTGCACATTTATATACACTATTATTCAGCATATTAAAAATTATTTAAATGTTCAATAGTGAAAATATATTAAGCTTAATAATTATCATGATTTGAAGAATAAGTTAACAAAGACTGAAAACTTGTATAGATAAGGTGACAAACGTGAGCACATATACAGGAAAAAAGGTTTTCAAATTAATATATTTACAACAACCATAAATGTAGGGCAATAAAAGTTAGCTCTTATATGGTGGTCATTAAACATAATTCCGCATACATGATATCATCTAAAGCTGAGAGAAAATATTACCTTCTATACTAAGTAATAACTGAAATATGGCATAAATTAATATATAAAAATTAAATTAACCATATATCAAATGTACATATGTCAAAACAATACTTATGACATCATAAATATTAATATTCTTTCAAAATTCTTTTAGGAAAATATTTTATTTATTATTAAACCAATTATTGTTAGATGATTTCTTCTACAATGACTATAAGAAATGAGATTAATTCATATTATTTATTTTAATTCACAGATTATTTGAATTCTATATTATATTTATTTAACTTGCTGAGTTTCATAGCTCATTATATTGTTATAATTATTTTTAGAGAAAAAAATAAAATTAAGGTTGAATAGAATCAATACAATATTGTGATCATATTATGTTGTACAACTGTTATAATATAGAAATTTTTGAGCTAAGACATTAAATGAAGTTTATGCATTTTGTCAAGAATTTTGTGTATTTTTATACCCTTTGTAAATATATTCAAATGAAATAGTTTGGATTGCTTCCACTTAATTTGAATGATTAGATTTTACAGAATTTGTGTAGTTATGAGTAACGTTGTTTTGGTTGAATTCAGGTGATGGCATAATGGATATTGGAGGCATATTCAATCAATTGAATCACACTCGCCTGGATTACATCTCGAGTCGATAGATGGAGGGGGTCATCGTGAGGCATGATAGGCGACTCCACTGCTTCAATGCTACAATATATTACATCCAATTCTTTAATAGCATGCAAACTCTACAACAACAACAACAAAGCCTTAATCTCACTACATAAGGTTGGCTACATGAATCTTTTTTCTTCATTGTATCCTATTTAGTGTCATATTTTCATATATTTCTAATAAATTAAGATCATTTTTTATACAAAAAGCCCAAGTCTTCAGAGAGTCTTCAGAGGTCTACCTCCGCCTTTCTTAACATAAGTCAAATCTAAAACATCTACTCTCCGAATCGGATCATCAGATGGTCGACGTTTAATGTGACCAAACCAACTAAGACGACTTTCTCTAATTTTGTCCGTCACTGGAGCTACACCAACCCTATCACGGATATATTCATTTAGCATTTTGTCTATAAGTGTAAAGCCACTCATCCACCTAATCATTCTCATCTCGACAACACTTAACTTAGTATTATGCTTCTCTTTTAAAGGCCAACATTCAACGCCATAGAGCACTGTAGGTTCTCACCACCATAAGTATAACAGCATGCATACTCTCTTGAGCAAAATTAATTGTATTGAAATAATTAGTGTAGAAAAAGCATGAATAACATGTCATGCCATAGCATTCTAATTTCATCATTCTATTTCTTTTCAAAGTTCATAATTATCCTTCATTTATGATTATTTTAATTAACATGGGAAATATTGTCATGAATACTCTCTTGAGCATACTGTAGGTCTCACCACCATAAGTATAACGGCAAGCATACTCTCTTGAGCAAAATTAATTGTCTTGAAATAATTAGTGCAGAAAAAGCATGAATAACATGCCATGCCATAGTATTCTAGTTTCATCATTCTATTTCTTTTCAAAGTTCATAATCATCCTTCATTTATGATTATTTTAATTAACATGGGAAATATTGTCATGTGTCATTTTAAGCTAAAGTTAATTATCCAATCTTATATATTGGAACTTTTTATTATAAATTAATGGTCCAAATGAAATTTTGAAGCTTTACTTGCCTTTTATCATCGCTAGATTGTATGCCAGCATTTTTTTCCATGTCCCCTCTACCTCCCTCCAACTAACTAAACTTCTTCAAAGCTTCCACAAGTCTTTCATTGCGACTCTACATTACTATCTCTCTAAAATAATTACTAAAATTTCTAAACTTTTATTCCATAGCTATTTCTTGTATGGCACTTTAAAATTAATAGTAATGACAATATGTCAGAATCTCTATGACAAAATAAACTCAATAGCTTTTCACTGCCGATAAAACCAAAACCTCTCTCCCTCCTCGCTCCTCCACCTGCCCCTTTTTCTCTCTTTCTCCATTTCTCCCTCTCTTGCACACTAACTAAAAATGCAATAAGCACACACACACAAATAGTGAGTTTCCATAATTAATATCTACGATTTATATAGCCCAAAAGGTTAAAAGATGTAAACGACTATCTCACAACACTGATAAACAAAGGATTACAATTAAAACTAGTCACATTCATTTCTTCTTAAACTTTGTTCCGTCAAAATCCTAAGTAGGAGTCATAGTCCACTTATCTTACACTTTGCTATACCATAGTAGAAAAAAATATGGGTTAGATAATAACCTCTTCTTCTGAAACTTTGATCAGTTGTTCCTCTCTCTGACACCATTTACGAACAATTATCTACAAAATCATAACATGAAGAGAATGAGTTATTAGTCCACCGTAAATGCTGTTAGAGAAAATTCTTCAAAAGACGAGCAACTAAAATAAAATGAAAAAAAATAATAATAATAAAGTCATTGGAATCAGTGTTTTAAGTGGTCATTAATAAGCAAACCAAACTGACGGTCTCAAAACATGGTTGGAAGTTTGAGGACCTAAGCTGAAAATCTATGTTTATAAGAAATCTGCTCCTCATTTTTCTTTAAAATATTACGATGTCGTTTTTCGTGAAATCTGAAAAAAAAAGTAACTAGTAGTGCTCCTTAGATTGAGCTTCACAGGAATTTTCCTAGTTGAACTGAATCAGAAGGCTTCAACCTGTGCACAGTTTTGTTTCTACTGATTTATTGAATTGATTCCAAATAATTTAATTTTTATATTATATTTTTAGTCAATCAACGTTGTTTTATAGTAAACATATAATATTGATGTAAGAAAATACAACAGCTCCTACTTAGACGGGAGATTGGATATTCGGCAATGTTTTGGACAACGAAATTTGTTTGGTTAAGAAAATATTCCAAGCCGCTTGGATTCACTTTCTATTTCTATAAAATTATTTGAGTCTTCTATTTAATATATTTTCATTTTTATTTTAAAATAGACAAACAAATGTTTAGCATTGCAATATCTCTGCCATGATGGTAGGGAATATCATAGCCACGATGGTATGGGTGTTGAAGAAGTATTCACTACATGTAACTTATCAATAATACATCTTGAATCGTCTATAATGGTAATTCTAGTTCTTTCATTCGATAATCTATTCAATTTCAATTAAATTTAGAGGTAATTAAACTTTAATCCAATGTATCAACTGTTATGAATCATCTTTCCTTATTCCTTCTTGTAGTTTTGCAAGAGGTATTAATCTTAAGATGTTCAAATAATTTTTTCAACAGTCTTTCTACATATTACTTCTAATCCACCCTGCTTCTTTCTTAATCTTCTAACACTAAATTTATCTACGCATTTTATGGATGCATTTTGATCCATCATTAAGAATATCCAAAACATTTTAATCATATTCTCTGCTACCTTATCTTCAATAGATGATACTTCCACTATCCAAATAATATAATTATTCCTCAATCAATCTGGTAGGAACCGAATGAATTTTCCACTAAGAAATCAGAGCAAAAAATATTTTATTTCACGAATACCAAACAATTCAACACAAATACATAAGGTAAGTGCCTACAATTCATGAGATAGATAATCTCTCCCATTCCTACAATTAGAGAGATGTGAAATCTCTCTCAAACCCTAACCCTAGGACTCGAGACCTAATCTCATGCATAACCCTAAACCTAAACATATTAGCCCTATTAATACTAAACAATCATAAATGAAGAGTGACTAAATTTCCCTTAGGCTAATAAAGACTAAGTGGCTCTTAGGCGCTGTCATAACATTACTCTCCTCCCAAAAACACAACTTGTTCTCAAAGTGGAAGAAACTGTTATTGGAACCGATCACATGGCTCCCACGTGGCATCATCATCTGATAATCATTTTCATTTAATCATAAACTTGTAGTGACCATTATTGTCTCAAAACGTCATCTTGTGCACATCATTCAGTCGTATTCGAATATGATGGCACACTGACTTCAAGCAATCCTAGAGAATATTGAAGCCCCAAACAACTCATCCTATAGCTTATCGATACTCCAGAATCTCTGCCAACTCCGTATCATGTGCTTCTTCCATGATATGCAACTTGATCAATAATCTCAGCACTGCCTCCCGGATCACCCTCATCATAATCTTCAGCGTCACCAACGTCTTGCACCAATTGGGGTTACAGTGAAGTACTACTATCTTGTCTCCATCCTGAATACTCTATAGTGTTCAAATCAATCCCTTAAAAGCTCCCTCCCTCTTCTCCACATCTCGTTCCCATCATTACTTCTAAATCATCTTCTGTCTGGAAGGCTTCCGCATCAAAAAGCACAGGTGCAGTTGGATGCATCCCTCTGCCGGAGTCCCAACCACCATGATTCTCAGTCCCAGACTGAAATTCTTTTAAGCGATCTTCTCCACCCTCGAATTACATGTCGTTCTAATCTGTCTGTTGTCGCTCGTACCAAGCCTCGTGATGCCATGCAATTCCCTCTAGATGTTGTTGCACAAATATGTTATTGATTCCTTGTTTGATAATGCAACTCCCGATCTAGCCACGTAGTCCTGATGTCGATGAATCCTTCTGGTTGATGCTACTAACATTCGTATCTAACGCCGTCGCTCAAT
>NEWO01000016.1:3065859-3076729 GCA_003013225.1 Phalaenopsis aphrodite
CATGATAAATAGTCAATCATATCTATGGAAAGGTAGTCCACTCCATCATTGGTAGACATCAATGGGTGGGTGAAAACCGTTCTCCTCTCAGGTTCGTGTTATGGCGTCATGCTTTCCATATCCCCAAAGCTGTGTTGAGGAAAATGTCCTCCATTTACTATAGTTTCTACAAAATGCAGGCACTAAGAGAAACCTTAAACAAGTTTATTGAAGACCTATCTCCATGGAAGGATGGATGGTCAGGGTATGACTAACTCAAGTTACATCAATATCACCTCTTGGTTGAAATTTGGTTTAAAATTATAAAAAAGATGGTTTATGGATGCATCTTAGAAGCTCATACGCGCAACGAGAATTCACACCCAACTCTTCTACAATTTTTTTTTTTTCGGGGTCAAATTTTGAGAAAGAATTTTATTTTTAAGATAAGATTCCGTTGTCATTGTGTGAAGGCGTTATGATGCAGTTCATAGGCAAACATGTATACTTGCTTATCCCTCCTGAAATAAGAGAAAACTTTCAATCAACACTAGTCATTGGACACAAAGTGATTAGAATTGAATAGCAGAAACTAAGTATTAGATTAAGAAAATTGATTGCCTTTAGCTTAGACTGAAAGGTATGGGAAATGATCGCAAACCCAATCAACATTTATAGTTCCATTGTCTCGAGTTGTCATGTACCTTGGTCTACTTAGAGAAGATGGTTGAATGTTTCTTATCAGCAATCATGGCTGGTCTCCCAAAATGAACTTATAAACTTAAGGTATTTTTTTAAATAATAAGAAAATTTTAGGAAGATTTATATGTGTACCACTCAATTCCTGTGTATTTACATATCTAATAACTATACTTCAATTTTTACATATGTAACCAAATCTAAGTATGAAAAGATGTATTTCACCTTATGAAAGTTAAAATAGTGGTATTTTTTATAAGAAATGAAATTTTTTTGTGGTATAAATATAAAATTAAAAATTTAAGTGTTAAATATACAACTACATAGGAATTGCGTGATATGTATGTAAATGCCACAAAATTTTGAGTAGATCTTATATACTAGAATATGTTACGCCCTATGGTTCAAAACTCAATGTAGATGAGCCATTGGTGAACATTCAGGCTTTGGCCATAACTGTAATATAATGCAGTCATTTTGAGGCAAAACAATCCAATCTGAAAGCCGCCGCTTGAACTGCTTCATTTTATTGGTGGCAAAACAACACAATCAAATGACACTTGTCATATCTTGATTGGCGTGAGCTCTTCGATGAGAGCATAGAAGTATGTTTGATATGCAATTATCATCACCCACAACAAATTAATATAGAGGGCGAAGGAACTTATACTCTTGGCCTTAGTGGTAGATTCACATAAATATTTTTCTTAAAATTATAATATTCGCAGTTTTTAATATTTTACTATGATTTAAACTAAAAATAATTTGTACTAAGATATAGGACATTTGGTAAAAGTAGCCACTTTTATAGAAATTTTTTTCTTAAGATTTCAGACATTATAATGATAGTGTCTCATTTAATTGAAATTTTTATTAGGACGGGCTGCACGCCCATCGTTAAGATATTTTGAATTGTCAAACTTTGTTCATTGAACTTTTTCAGCCCTGTGCACTTTACTTGAAAAGGGTTGAATTTGTAGTTCATATATAATTTAAGTAATTTGAAATTTGGTTGTATTACAAACGTTACCAACTCTATCCTACATTTAGAGGATCGGGTCCATAATTTTTTACTACCAAGATCTCAAGTCATTAGACTATACCATAGCTTCAAAAATTATGAGCACCATTGAAAAAACTTTAAACAAAGAAAATTACATCCGACTGGAAAAAGCTAAAAGGGAGAGAGGTGAGTTGCTCACTTGTTAGAGGAACAATAGTAGATAAAATGTGGCCCTGGAGGGAGCATCTTTATGCCCTTGAAGTTTGGACCCACTGAATATACCTGGAATAAAAGAAAATTTTTAGGTTTAAGCTTTGAAATTGGTCACAAAAAAAGGAAGGAAAAAAAACTTGAGATCAATGATAAGATCAAAACAGGAACTCATGAACAAAGCAAATTAAGCACTAAAAATTTTGTCAAAAAATTTTGTAAGTTAGAAAAATATAAAAAACTAATTTGATTTGTGTTTCCCTGTTTCACTAAAGAAATAAAGAAACTACCTGAAAAGGCAAAAAGCACCCAACTCCTTTCAGGTGAACAGCATACTACGTAAAATACCCAATAGACAAGGAAGCTACTCTTTCTCTCTCCATTAATAAAAATTTTTATACAAATTACTCATCTCAGCCCTCATGTGATATGCTTGCCTTGACACAATCAATTCTATGTATTCCTTCACAACAACAAATCACTTCAATCAATGAACTCCAAAACTACATTTCAAATGTATAAAACCATTCTTATATTCCAAAACAATTATTTCAGTCAAAAACAAATATGCAAACTAGAAACTACAAGAATAACCAAAAAATGGTTTAAGAGAAAGCATAATTAGAGCATGTTTATCAAACATAATTAATGAAAGACAAATAAGTTTCCCCAGAGGGGCATGCTGAGGAGATGGAGCTTATCAGTAAAATGTTTATGGCTTGAATACTTGATAAAAACGTCCTTAAGGGTACATTACTAGATGTATTCCAAGACTAATCAAGATACTCATGAGAATATCCATTGTCGATTCAATACAATTCTTAATATTTTAGAAGATAGTTTTCAAAACTTTGCAGGACACGCCATTAAGTTTTGCAAAACAACAACAAACACAGTCAAATGAGTTATCTTGTAAATATTTCAAAAGTCTTTACAAAACATTAAAGCATATCTTTAAAAAACGGCGAGAAGTATATTACAATCTGAGCAAAAGTTTGGCCGTGATATCCTGAGCGAAGTGTCTTCCCAAGAAAAAAAAGTTTCTTACATACGAAAATAATAGTTTCAATGATTTTAATCACAGCCTGAGCTGAGCTCCCCGGAGACTCAATAGGAGCACTTTCAAGTTCATCAATTGCAAGTAGAACACCAGAACAAAAAAACGATATATTTTCTAGTACTTTAAAAAAAAAAAAAAAGAGAACCTGATGACAGTGGAAACCTTAGCTCACGGAAGGCTCCATAGTTCAAACAATGGCATTAAACCTCAAATCAAAGTTCATACAACTAACTTCTGGAACGATGAAAGGGTGGTGCATGCAAAATTAGCTCAGAACAAGGAAATCTTCTTCTTCGTGAGAATAATTTACAGATATCCGATATGTTACGTTCTAGTCGACAACAAGAAGCAGAAAAGAGAATCTACATATATAAAAAAGAGGAACAGAAGAGCATGGTATGATACCTGGGTGTCAATGCCTAAGAGCGTGAACTGGGGAACATCGAGCAGGAGAAGAGTTCCCCCCTTCTTTACCAGCTCCAGCGCGGTTTCTCGATCAAGACTGGAAGCCATGATGGTCTCTGAATCTCTCGCGCGCGAGGGGGATTGATAGGACGCTCGGTCAGTGATGAAAGAGCAAAAGAAGTTTCAAGAGACAACAAAATGACTTGAAAATGAGGCTCACAATTTTTAGGGAAAAATAGGAAATTTTATTGAAGGTAGCCAAATTTGTTTTTCTAAAAAATATGAGGGCAATTATATAAATAGCACAATTTTTTTTATGCATTTACTTATATCAAAAAAAAATTTATATTTACATACAGAGCGCTCAAACTCTTAATTTTACATCAAAAATAGCATCATTATAATTTTTAAATGTCGTATGCTCATTTTCATGCATAGATTTACAGTTTATTGTGTAAATATGATAATTTAGATCTGAGATATGTAAATACATAAGAATATTGTGCTACTTACATGGTTTCCCCAAAAAAAAGTCTAAATTTTTATTTACAATTAAAATATTCTAATTATATGAAAATATGACTAGAAACTATTCCACAAAGTGATCAAATCAAATTTCAAACCAAAAGATACAACTCTTCCTCTTCTTAATGCTTATACAATCTCTAGCTATTATTAGTTGTGTAAATAGCCTATAAAAAGTTCCAAGCATTTTTTTTTTTTTTTTTGTGGACTAATTTTAAAGGTTAGAAAGGGTAATATGTTTGTTATTTATGCTTTAAAATATAATTTGCACTTTAAACCCTAAGCCATGATGACACTAGAGTCACATTATTTGTTATGAATATAATTACACCGACTTCTACTTTTGATCTGATATTATTCAAACTTGATTAAATATAGTTGATAATTTTAAAAATGTTTCAACAATAATCAAAGAAGGAGAAACAAGATTTGAAGATTGTTTGAATAAGATTCATTTAAAGTGTAATAAGGTCATTAACATGATTTGAAACCAATTTGAACAAGATTGAAAATAGGTTTGAACAAAGGAAGGAAAAGATTTTAACATATTTTTAACATGATTTAGTATTGTGTGACTGTGGTTGGAATGAGATTTGAAAAATACTATAACATTAACATAGAGCCTTAGACGAACATTGTTATAAAATATTTTAACATTGTTAAAACAAGATTTAAATAAAGTTTGATCAAGATTCGAATGAGGTCCAAACATGGCTTAAAAAGGTTCTATCATGGATCAAATAAGAATCATATAATATGATTTCAGGATGGTTTGAATATTATTAAAATACTTTTGATTTTTATTGAAACCAGTTTTGAAATTGTTTCTTGCCTTGCTATCCCTTTTAGAATTAACTTACCTAATTTCTTTTATTATGTATAATGAAATCTAATATAATCACGTCTATAAAGAAGGTTGCTCTAGTGGCATATATAGTTAGAGGTGTAATGAAGAAAATTATTAAGTAATTTTAGGATAATGATATAATAACCTCATTGTCAATGTTGATAGATTATTCTTTAGTCAAATCTTAAGTGTCCTAGATTGTATCTCTCTGATGCCCATATTCATTAGTTATTATTGAGAATGGTCGATGATGATAAGAATGAGAGTACTTTATTATGTCCAAATCTAAGACAAACATAATTTTTTATATAGTTGAATTAATATTATTAACAAGATCAAGGTTTAAAAAATACTCATAAGAGAAATTTACTTTAATGAGCAAAAAGGGTACCTGGATGTAGATAATAACTTCAATAATTTAAACTTAAATGGAGCGGTCTTGAATTGCACTGAGAATGATGATGTCTAAAATATTGTGATATATGTTTTTAAATAGTATCCTCAGCAATAATAACAAACATAATATATATATATATATATATATATATATATATATATATATATATATATATATATATATATATATATATATATATATATATATATNATATATATATATATATATATATATATATATATATATATATATATATATATATATATATATATATATATATACTTGGATTAGTTAGAAATGTAGAAGTATTTTTATATACACATAGGTAGAATGTCATAATAAATGACATAAAGAGGGTTGATAAGGGAAATGGTGAGATTTATGGCCACTACTTTGAAGTATAATTCCCCAAACACATAGCTTTATAGTACTTGACATATAGAGTTGTCTAAGACTTAAGCAAAAAATGTGCAAAGTTTTCATGAGAGAGCATAACGGATATTAAAATTGATGATTAAAAAGGTTTTGACAAACAAACATTTCCTATTTTTTGCTAATTGATAAATATATAAGTATGAATCATTATTTTTATTGATATGTATATCATTGTTATTAATTAACTCATAACTTATTCATTGTAGATAGTTATTCATCCAACAAAGTTGTGTAAAAATGATGATGTAGACTTCAATAATTAATTCATGCATACTTCTTATCCACTTATATTGATTAAGGTTACAAAGAGAAAACATAAGTCGTCCTTCAATATAAAAAACAGTAAAAATTTTATTCGAAGTAAGCAGATCTATGCCCCTCCTACAACAGATTGAAGGCCTTTTTCTTATTTCATAGGAGGTAAAGACATGTAAAGTAAAGTTAGATAATAGTTAAATAAATTTAAAATAGAAACTAGATTCTCTAATAAAACTTTTCCAAGCCCATAATAAGGAGTAGGAAGTGGAAGAACAAGGAGACACCTCCCACTAATTCAATCGTTTACTTAGTTGTGGTTGGGAATGACATGCAGAATGAGAAGAAGATAAACAATAAGAGAAGAACAAAGATGAAAAAATTATAATTATTATATGCACAAAAAAATATATAAAAGGTAAGAAATATTACCCCTTATATTATATTAATACATAAAAGTAAAAGAAGATGGCTATAAGTTATAAATACATAATTAGAAATTTATAGATCCATCATATGCACAGGTCTAAGGATTCATACACCTTTTATCTTCTTTGCATGAGCATTAAGAAGCACTTATATTTATTTATATATTGGTACTAATTACAGTTGATATCTTCAAAGAAAGAGAGATGAAAATAGGTAATGGAAGTACAATATTGTTTTTATAGTTGAATTCTACTACAATATAATTAGATTGTAGGGTGAAAATATAAATGCAATAAAAACCCAAGAAGGTGAAGGAGCTTTTCTTTGATTAAAAAAATAGATGCTCATATCAAAATAACTCAAAGATCGATTACATATAAAAAGAAGTTGGGAAAGAAGGAAAGAAGTAATGAGGTATCAACTGCTAATTCAGCCAATCACTTAGTCTCGATTGGGGATGACTTGCATACAAAGGACTAGAAAGAGTTGGCAAAAGAAAATGAGTACTATTCCCTTATTCTTTGAATGTATAGGAAAACAAGTTGAGAAAGCATGAGATATCAACACATTTATATTTATTATAAATAAGACTAAGGTAAAGTAAATAAATTATAAAAAAAATTAAAAAAATAACAAACATTTGAGCAAGGACTTAATAGATAAAAAAAATTGATAATTTCCATACATACCACACAATTCTTATGTATTTACATATTTAGCTCAAAAAATTTCATATTCGCATTTATACCGTTTTGTTGTTAAAGATTTATGCATTAATAAGTGTATTTTATCTTTTAAAATTTAATAATAATGTTTTTTTTTTATATAATATTAAAAAATTGAATGGCACACATATAAATATGAAATTTTAAATGTTAGATATTTAAATACAAATAAATTGTGTGTCATTTATGTAAATGTTGCATTAAAACAAAAGAGGCACAATCCTATGGATCCATGTTTACTTAAATCTTGGATACCATGAGTGGTTAAAAACCTTAAAGATAGAGAGATAAAAGTGGATAGTGCATGCACAGTATGACTTCAATCACAATGTCATTGAAAGTATGAATTATTGAATTGTTTAGTCACATCAACTCTAACAAAGTCTTGTGCATATATTGTGATAAGTGTTTCATGTGTTATTTAGAACAATGTTTATAAAGTATATTTAATCCAACATACAATTTACATTATTTTAAGGAAAAATCCTAAGAATGTTACAATTGAGTGCATGCAAATTTATATAAATTATGTTAGTGTCATTTCATAATAATGTTGACTCATAAGGATCTACGAATGTATATTGATTTCGTAGTTGTAATCGTTAATTATTTATGTTATAGTTTTTATGTATATTTGTCATTTCATTAATCCAATTTTTATATATTCTCATTACTTCTCAATTTATATCTTTTATTCATGGTATTGCGCTATAACTCTAGAATTATGTTGTTATTTTGTGTATGTTGTGCTATATTTTTTAAATGGTATTGTATTATGTTATGTCTTTTATAATCCATCATATTATATGTGTCATGATTATACTCACATTTTTCTATCAAACTTATATTATGTTATGATAAGGCTAATAAAATGCCTTCTATAGTATCTACAATGGGTAGATTATATTAAAATTAAGTCCAAACCTTATTTAAATTGTGTAAAAATACTTTTAGTTTGAATCATGTTCAAAATATAGTAAAACAATTTTTATGCTATATTTGAATTTTTCCCAAATGTTATTTGAATAAGTTTGATCAATCTACGCTCAAACCATGTTCAATTTGGATTAGAAATTGGATCGAAAATTGTTAAAATATGACCCCAAATCTATCCAAACAAAGCTTAAGCATGGTGTACATCTGCTAGAGAATGATTCAAACACTATTCAAGTCTATATTATTTGAACCAAACTTTGAATAAGTATTACATGATTAAAAGTGGAGATGTTTTTATTTAAAATAATATTTCGTGCATACAACAACAAAAAAATAAGCCTTTGTCCCACTAAGTGGGGTTAGCTACATGAATCTTTTTTCTCCATCTTGACCTATTGAGTGTCATATTGTAATTTAATTATAATAAATTAAGATCATTTTTATACAATAAGTTCAAGTCTTTTTAGGTCTACCGCTACTTTTCTCAACATAAGTGGAAGTTAAAACATCTACTCTCCTAAAAACGGTCAAGAGATGTTCAACATTTAATGTGACCAAAACATCAAATACAACTCTCTCCACCATTCATAACATAAGTCAATTTTTTGTGCATATTCTCTCAAAATAAATAAATAAGCATATTTCTCTAATTATGTTAGTATGATAAAAATAAAGGTAAATTTCTCTAAGAAAAATTTGGGTAGGACATCTGAATCTATTTTTGTTGAAGATTGATCTAAACACTATCGACTTTATTTAGAGATAAATATAATATAAATATATCATTCAAAAATATGTTTAATTAAGCATGCATCATTACAAACATTTTTGAATTATAAATTTTTAAATACAATATGGAAGCAACCTAATTCAAATTTCAATAGAATTAATAATATTATAATAATTTGAATGTAAAAGCACCAAAAGTGCACTAATCTAAATTCAATTGGACCAAAACTAGGCACTTAGAAGTATAATTGATGACTTCATGACATTTTTGGAAGATTAAATATTTTTTTAAGTCTTATATATGCTTATACTTCAATTAAGCCTTGAAGACAACAATCTCATGAACTTTTGGTTGCATAATTCTAATGTCATTAAGGCACTAAGATTCATAATCATTTAGAATGATATTATGAATTTTGTAATCGAAGGAGCGGTGGCTCCCTCATCCATGAATTTTAGGTAGGCTTGACCAGTCCCTTTGGATTTGTTAAATGCCTCTGCCTTTCCCTCTACATCCACCCATGACTCACTCAACTCTCCAAGGATTTAACTTATCATCACTTTCAAGATATTTATGTCAACCCCTTTTATTGTGATAATTTTTCATTGTGACCAACAAACATTCAAAAATCACAACTCTCTTACCACTCAGTTAAATACCATAAAACACCAATCTAAATACTTCATACATCGCTCCTCACCCTTTAATTCCAAGGAAAAAAGAACTCATATTGCCAAGAAGGTCAATTTGCTGATCTAGCTAAAAAAATTAGTTATTCTTTTCCATTCTCAAGATAGACTCTTTAAATTATCACATCTTGCACCTACGAATAAGGTACCATCCCATAGCATGAGCATCTTCCTTTATTTATCTTGTAGCCATATTTATCATCAATAAGAAAATGTCGCATACTCGCTACAATTGTTGTTCTTTATTATCATCTTATTTGTTCTAGTAGAATGAAAGCTTATCATCCATCCTTTATATCTTCAATAAGTGGTCATATAATCTACCTTATTATTTAATCTCTCATAAAAAATAATGGTGAGACCATCCCTTTACCCTTTTAATATATATATATATATTTATATATGTATATTTGTTTATTTATATGACTTAAAAAAGAAAATTTTATAAGATGGTGGTGACACTTGCAATGCTCTATGGCGCGCAAAATATTGTCCTTTAAAAAGGAAGAATAAAACAAAGTTTTAAGTGTTACTCAGATGAGAATGCTTAGGTGGAAGAGTGGCTTGACACTTTGAGACAAAATTCGAAATGAATATATTTGTGATAGGTCTTGTGCGGCTTCAGTATTGGACATAATTAGAGATAACAATCTTAGATTGTTTGGTCACATTAAACGTCTTGATGATTCAGTTAGGAGACTAGATGTTTTTTATTTGACTTATGCTAAGAAATACAAAGATAGACCAAAAACACTTGGGCATATTTTACAAAAATGAAAATTAATCTATTAGAATTAAATGAAAATATGACACTCAATAGGACTCAATGGAGAAAAATGATTCATGTAGTCAACCCCACATAATGGGATTACAACTTGTTGTTGTTGTATTATCTATAGAGTTAAAATCTTGGAACTCTATTCTAGGAAAAAATATTACATCAGTACTACGCACGTAGAGTAATGTGCGTATCCAATTAATTCACGTCACAACACCCCGCGCGACAGAGAAAAAAACTGCGCAGAAACACGAGAAATATTCCCCCCGTGTTATTCATGTGTTATTGTGCGTTATTCATGTGTTATTGTTTTCTGGGAATATTCTCGGTGTTATAATAACACAATAACACATTAATAACACATGAATAACACGAGGGAGAATATTCTCCTGTGTTACTGCGCCACTTTTTTCTCTGTCGAGAATATTTCCCGTGTTATTCATGTGTTATTCTTGTGTTATTGATGTGTTATTGTGTTATTATAACATCAAAAATATTCACATGACACAAGAACACATGAATAACAAGCAATAACACATGAATAACACGTGAGAGAATATTCCCCATGTTACTGCGCCGTTTTTTTTTCCCTGTCGCGCGGAGTGTCGTGGCGTGATTTCATTGGCTACGCACGTTACTTCTACGTCCGTAGTACTGATGTAATATTTTTTCCTATTCTAGAGAGCTGAGTGGATAACAAACATCTAAGTGATTGGTGGTTGCTGATTCAATTAAGGTCTAATAGGTTAGATGCAGGTAGTAGGTATG
>NEWO01000016.1:3076803-3105189 GCA_003013225.1 Phalaenopsis aphrodite
TATATATATATATATATATATACATATAATTTTGTTTATTTATATGACTTAAAAAGAAAATTTTATAAGATGGTGGTGACACCTGCAATGCTCAATGGCACACAAAATATTGTCCTTTAAAAAGGAAGGATAAAATAAAGTTTTAAGTGTTACTCGAATGAGAATGCTTAGGTGGAAGAGTGGCTTGACACTTTGAGACAAAATTTGAAATGAATATATCTGTGACAGGTCTTGTGCGGCTTCATTATTGGACATAATTAGAGATAACAATCTTACATTGTTTAATCACGTTAAACGTCTTGATGATTCAGTTAGGAGACTAGATGTTTTAGATTCGACTTATGCTAAGAAAGACAAAGATAGACCTAAAAATACTTGAGCATATTGTATAAAAATGAAAATTAATCTATTAGAATTAAATGAAGATATGAAACTCAATAAGACTCAATGGAGAAAAATGATTCATGTAGTCAACCCCACATAATGGGATAACAACTTGTTGTTTTTGTTGTATTATCTAAGAGTTAAAATCTTGGACCTCTATTCTAGAGAGCTGAGTCGATAACAAACATCTAAGTGATTGGTGGTTGCTGCTTCAGTTAAGGTCTAATAGGTTAGATGCAGGTAGTAGGTATGGTTTAAGAAATGAGATATATATATTTTTTATTTTTCTATCATATCAAGAAATAAGTTATTATAATAAAGAGGTTTTGGAGTTTAATTTTTTTGATTGGTTTATTAGATAAGTAAAAACTAATTTATGAATTGATTATTCAAAACCAAGAATATTGTACTAATAAAAATGATAGATAATTAAAAAAACTGTTTATAAAACTATAATTAAATGAATGATATTTTTATGATGATTTATCGATTATGCATTGTTGTCTTTTTGTGATCACTTGAATGTAAACATGAGAATTGGTCGGATTGACATTAGTATGGCACATGGATAGTATATATTTAATAGTTCAATTATGACATTTGATGAGATAAGTTATTTTTTTTTTTATTAAGGAGAGTAAATGCTAAAAAAAGAATAATATGACTACAATGGACTTCAAAAAATTTTTGCGATACATCAACTATAGAAAAAAAAAGAGGTAGATTTTTCATTATAAGATGAAGAAGTCCTAAAATTTTTAATGATGGGTTTTTTAGACTCTAGATGATAAGATTTAGAAGTTCATAAATGAGGCTTCCATCATTACAATCACAAAAGACCTAAAATTGAATAAATTTTGTATATAAAAAACTAATGCTTGACAAGATAAAAATTTTCAAAATGACTTTTTATGAGTGAATGCATTATTGCTATCAAATAATAGTTTGTAAATGACTTAAGAGTAATGCAACAATTAGTTTATAGAACTTGAATTAAACAAAATTTACAATTAATATAAGAGAATGGTGTTAAATTTTAGTGAAGGAGGGTGTTGTGGATGCCAAATGTCAATACTGCGAGATAGCTTATGAATGGTGATTATAGTGATGTGAAATGATGAAAATTATGGGTTAGTTAGTTTGGCTCAAACATTGGGCTAATTTGAAAGGCCCCCATTAAAAGATCACTTTTAAGCTTGTAATATGTCAAAGACTAAGATATCATTACCAAGAAAGTAAAAGTAAATATTCTTGATGTAAAACTAACAAAAATTATAATAAGAATTAATTCTTCAAACTGAAGATTTTAGTAAATATTTTTAAACTCTTAACATTTAATTTATAATTTTTATATTAAACACAAGATAATCATATTAATTTAAGCTTGACTAGAAAGTGTTTATGATGGTTGCTCGATTTGCGGAGTGACTTTCCGAGTAAAATTGGAGCGGTTCTACTCCACTTGTTTATTTGTTTATGATGGTTGCTCGATTTGAGGAGTGACTTTCCGAGTAAAATTGGAGCGGTTCTACTCCACTTGTTTATTTGATTTATTATAGATTTATGTTTCTTTTAAATTTAATTTGAATTTTGAATTATATATTGTAATTTAATATTTTAAATTTTATCGCATTGAATAAGAAAATGAGTTTTGATGCTAAAAAAAAACAAGTGAAATCTTAAAACTTGTGAGGTTAGTATTCCCTTATGTTCCTTTTGGTGGGAGAATTAAGCATTCTGCATTCAATTATAATGAATTATACTATAACATTTAGTTAAATCAAGCTAGGATTTTTTAATGGTTTCTAACCATTAAATCAACCACTAAAAAATCCTTCTTAAAGTTGAGGACCAAACTACATATTGAATTTTTTTGCCAAATTTGCTCAAAATATAGGTCTTTGAAATGGTTTCAAAATCCTTCCTTGATATTGTAGGACAAACCACTAATCCACTTGACCTAATTTTGGTTCTTCCTCCATCACCCTCAAAACATTTCTGATTTATGATCTCCACATAGTTATATGATATTCTATTTAATTTTAAACATCTATTAATACACACTTGAACCTTTCAAATAACTCAATATTTCAACATAAGCCAAATTTATACAAATTAGATCACCTTAACCTAATCTTTTTTTCATGACATTTTATTATCTCTAAGTCACTTGGAATTTCACCAAATACTTTAGGTGAAACATAAATATATTGCTTTTGTATTTAAAAGAGATTTTAAACACTTAATTCTACATTATAAGAAACCTAAGGTCAATACCCCTCATAGGAGCTATATGTTTTTTTCATTATTTATTTTTTTCCTCTTAATCATTTCCTCCAATCAAATTATTCCAACCACCCAGGAGTATCCATCAGACCTTTATCCTTTAACCATAGTAAGTAAAAGCCTCAAATTCCCCTTACCAGAGCTAGGTCAATCTAATATTAGAGTAAAAGCCTAGACTCGTACAATTTTATATCACAAAAAGCATTGAAAGCATTAAGAGCTTTGAACATTAGTTAATAATTGGTAGATCCATCACCCATTGCAATATAATGTTT
This sequence comes from Phalaenopsis aphrodite, assembly GCA_003013225.1. NCBI lineage: Eukaryota > Viridiplantae > Streptophyta > Magnoliopsida > Asparagales > Orchidaceae > Phalaenopsis > Phalaenopsis aphrodite. The sequence goes on from NEWO01000016.1 coordinate 3,079,749, forward strand.
GATCTTAACCTTGGTTAAATTTTAAATTTTTTTAATTTATTAAAATAAAAAAGGGGAGATTTTTGCATGTTTGTGGTAAGGTTAAGATATTATTTTCTTTGCTCCAAATATTTGCTTCAACTATAAAACCTAACCATCCACCATATGTTAACTTGTAATCCTATGTTAAGTGTGTTCCTAAGTAGGAAAGTAATCCATATAAAATTAGTAACCTTGCTAGAGTTAAAGTCATTTTATAAGAGCCAACTTTGTATTACTTTTGAATGATGTATATTGTATTATAGGAAGGAAACTTATAGTTTTATGACATATGCTTGCACCATTATAATAAAGACTAAGTGTTATTCAACTTTTGACAAAAGGATTGACATATAGTGAATCAAATAACTCTAATGATGGATGCCACTATTCCTAGAGACACATGCAAAGCTAAATAAAGTAGCTAATGGACATGTCGACATAAAAAAAAATATTAAACTTAGCAAATATTAATAGGTTATTTTTTCTGGGGTCCAACTAGTCATAATAATAACATTATGAAATAAGAATAATTACAGAGAGCTCAACACATCCCTAAAATTCAATATGTGAATGGTTCTCTGCATATTAAAATAATTGTATTTTTTTTAGATATTTTACTTGAGCAAACATTTGCACAATCAATGGTTGAAACATATGTACATGCAATCCTACATATTATTATTATTTAAATTACAAATAGCCTAAAGGCACTCTACCCCTAAATAATAAATAATATATTACACACACACACACAGATATATATATATATATATATATATATATGATAATAATAATAATAATAATAAAAAATCCATGTGAAATATCAATAATCAATCAATATTTTTTTAAAAATAGGATAATGGACATTAATGCAATAAGTTCATTCCAAAATTTTTTTAAAATAAAAGAAATTTTAAGGAAAAATAAAAATTCTATATGAAATGGGAAAATGAAATTGTTTAAATTATAATTTTTCAGGAAATTAAGTAAGATCCATCTAAGAGGTAATCAATTACATCAAAACATATAAAATATTTAAAAAACTTGACTAATAAATGATAAATTTTAACATGTAAAATTAAAAAAACTTGATTTTAAAACAATACAACTTGTTTTACTTGATTTTGAGTTTAAACAAAATTCTTATGGATTAATAAATCCATTTAAATTTAATAAAAAACTATATCTTATTATCCAAATATCGAGGTTTGCCAAATTGGGCTTGTCTATGTGAAACTATTAGTTTAGGCCAATTAATTGGGTGCTTATATTGTATTACACATGATCTTAGTTTAAGTAGAGAAAGATAGAAGAACCATAGATGAATAAAGATCATTAGATCTAACAATTAATATTTTCATAACCATTATGCTTTGTATTAGCTTGAGTTATATTATTCTCTATAAAGAATTAGTGTGAGTAGCGTTGCAACTTACTTTTTTGTTGCGAAAATCATTTACTTGGATGGTAGCTAGGTTAAATGGGAGCCGATGAACATAATATATTTTAGGAGGTATCAATGTTGATCACAGAGAGCTTAAGTCCAATAGAAGATATTTCTATTTAATCTTAGGTTATAAAGTAAATCAAAACTTCTCCTACCCTAAAGCTCTTCCAGGATCACATAAGAAACTTAACCTTAACTTTGTACTATAGCTTTGTATGCTCCATAATTTTATGCTTGGCTCTATTGACGCCCATGAGCCATAGCATATTGGGTTTTGAATATAATCAACTTATGTATGGATGAAACTAATTAGTTCAATGTATATATTTTAGGATAAACACCAAACATAGCTCAATTAATCGACTCAATCAACTCAATCAGTTCCGTAAGTCAAAAGAATAATTGAGGTTAAATTAGTGCATTAATTTTATTAAAATAATAAATAATCCTCACAAATATAACTCATCACATCTCATTTTACTTCATATATTTGAAAATCAAAATACCTCAACAGTCACTTAATATTAATTATTTATTATTTTGGATAATTATGTTTATCAATTGCGTTAGCTCATTAATTATCCAATTAGCGTTAAAGTTGACTCAATTTAGTTGCATTTATATCACATTATCCATGACAAGAAAATTTGTCATTTTTTAACCATAATTTATCAAACTATACCAATTATTTTTTTAGATCATTCTTATTAATTCACACTTTCTCTTCTACATTTTTCTAATAATAATTTCATCATATCATTCACGATACAACCTAAATATAACTGATAATTCTACTTAATTTGATGCCAAAAATAATTTTAAATATATGAAATAATTTAAAATTAATTTAACTGAATTATCCATAAAATTATCCTATATGATACATTATCTTTTTTGAATAGATCTCTCAAAATTAATTTAAGTTTGAAATTTAAATCAATTAAATTTATCAATAGGGCCAGCTACCCACATTCTTCATGGTTTAATATTATAAATTATGTTTTTAGTTCCAAAACTTAAAATTCTTCCTAAACTATCTTCCATCCAAATGTTTTCATGCAAGAGGTCATATTAAAAATCCAAAGCTCCAAATTGTTCTCTTTACATGGGTTTGGCCAAAATTCTCCACCTATCTTTCTTGCATTTCCAAAACCCTCATGCACTTTGTTTTCTCACTTGAAAATCTTAAGTGCTTTCTTATCTCTTCATCCAAAAACTTACAAAGCCTTTTTCTTAAGAAGAAAAACTTGAAGAGCATGCCATTCATTTCCTTCCCACCCATTTTCTTCAATGCCTCATCACTTTGCCTAGGAAAATGAAGGATCATTCATGATCATGAGAGAGATTTCTTTTAATTCATATTTACTTGGCTTAAAATTTTGTGTTGTAAACTAAGCTCTAGATCAAAAAAATTACATAGCCTCTTTCTTTAATTTTAGAATTTAAACTAACTGAAAAAAACATATTTTTATAATAAAATAAATAACAAATATTTATCCACTATCTGTTATACAAGGGTATGTAACGTATAATTTATATATCTCTATTTATATTGGTCACTAATAATTAAAAATAACAAATTTAATTCAACTTAATTGAAATTTAAGTCAAAAATATTGAATTTAAGGGTAACATTCACACATCACATGCAATTCTTATCTATTTACAAATTGAAGATCAAAACTATGACATTTACAAACAATTCAGTATTATGATAATATCAAAATGTGTCTATTAAATGGTGTATTCACTTAAGAAAAGTTTATATTAGCCACATATTTGAAGTATTATTATAAATATTATATAAACAAAAATTAAAATTAAAATATTAAATAAGTAAATTGACAAATGTGGCATGAAGATGAATTCCTCCAAAATTCATCTACTTTGTTCTCCTCTATCCGAAAAAATATTACATCAGTACTACGCACGTAGAGGAACGTGCGTACCCAATAAAATCACGCCACGTATCCCGCGCGACGCAGAAAAAAAAACGGCGGAGTAACACGGGGAATATTCCCCCCCGTGTTATTCATGTGTTATTGTGTGTTATTCATGTGTTATTGTATCCTGGGAATATTCCTGGTGTTATAATAACACAATAACACATGAATAACACATGAATAACACACAATAACACAAGAATAACACGGGAAAGAATATTCCACCGTGTTACCGTTTTTTTCTCTGTCGGGAATATTTCCCGTGTTATTCAAGTGTTATTGTGTGTTATTAATGTGTTATTGTATCCTGAGAATATTCTTGGTGTTATAATAACACAATAACACATCAATAACACATGAATAACACGCAATAACACATGAATAACACACAATAACACATGAATAACACGGGGGNCGGGATACGTGACGTGATTTTATTGGATACGCAAGTTCCTCTAAGTGCTTAGTACTGCCCTCTATCCCGCCATTGCATAATTCACACAAACGCACCAGAAGTTCACACTTTGAGCCGGCGCGCCCTGCGTCCTCCTACGTCTCTGCGTTTCATGCTCTTGAGAGTACACACACTCCATTCCCTCCGATGCCCATCTCCTACTACCTCCGATCTCTCTTCGCTTCTCAAAAACCCTAACAAAACCCCACTCTCTCTTATATACACTTCTTCGCAGCGACATACAATGGCGTCCGGCCGTTCGGTCACCGATGTCCTCATGGGCGCCTCCCGCGCCGCGGCAGCTAAGAAGAACCGCCATTCTTCATCATCCGAGTCCCAGAACCCTTCTTCAACTCCCAAAAAACCCAGAACAGTTGAACCCTCAACTGTCTCGGACGAACCAAAGAAGTTGGAAGCCACCGATTTTCTCCTCGAACTCAGGAAAAAGGGCTCCGATTTTGACCCCAAAGCTGCCGCATCATGGAAAGATGGCGACCCGGTGCCGTTCAACTTCCTCGCTCGCGCACTAGATCTTATCTCGAACGAGTCGGGTAGGATCGCGATCACGGACATCATCTGCAACGTCTTCCGCACTGTTATGGCCACCACTCCTAATGACCTTCTCCCCACGGTTTATCTGTCGGCTAATAGGATTGCTCCCCCGCATGAGGGCATCGAGCTCGGAATAGGAGATGCTTCACTTGTTAAAGCGCTCGCTGAAGCTTATGGGAGGAAGGAAGAACATGTCAATAAGCAGCTACAGGTTGGCGGAGTGCACTAGTCGTCCAAAGCATTTTCTCTGTTTTCTTTTTTCATGGATTGATTTGTGAAGGTTGGTCGATGGTAGGAATTAGGTGACTTGGGCCTTGTTGCTAAAGCTAGTAGATCATCACAGAGAGTTTTATATAAGCCTCAGCGTTTGACTGTCGTCAAAGTTTTTGACACTTTTCGTGCCATTGCAAAGGTTACAAACTCTCAAGCCTTGTAAACTCAGAAAATAATTGGGAGTTCGATATATTTGCATGTTTTGTTTTTGACTGCGTGTATTTGTAAGTTTTGCTACTTATTTTAATCTTATCTGCTTGTTTTTCCTGTAAATTAGGAGTCTGGAAAAGACAGTCAAGACAAGAAGAGAAATTACATTAAAGGTCTTCTTGTTGCTGCTACTGATTGTGAGCCATTATACATAATTCGCCTTCTTCAGGTTAAAAATCTCTTAATGCTGTTGTTTGTGTTAATAATTCCCATTCTCATTCTGCCTAGTGAGTTTTAGATCTTCAAATTCTTCTGCAGTCCAAAATGAGAATTGGTTTGGCAGAGAAAACAGTGCTTGTGGCTCTTGGGCAAGCATCTGTATATTCAGAAGGACTTCAGGGTGCACCTGTGAAAAATTTGTCTCAGTCATTGGAAGAGGTCTGGAACTTTCGTTTTATTTTAGTAATGTATTTATCAAATTTTTAATGCAAATTTAGCGGCTGGAATATCAGTGATGACTTTATACATGTATATTTTTTTTTAAATTTCTCGTCCTTGATGTTGATTTCCTTATTTAAACATGCAGACTTCAAGTGACATGCTTTTCTCCACCTATCCCATGGAGCTTTAGAGCATTAAGACCACCCCTTTACAAACTCACCTTCTTTTCTCCACCTGTCCCGTACCCATTATTAGTCCAAAACTTCCTGTTTGAACAATCTCAAGCCTCAATTGCTTCTCTAATGTAATATGTATGAAGTTGCGGGTGGCCCCACTATCTACCAACACCACTATATACCGCTCTTTGATCTGTCCTCAAAGGTTCATAGTGTGGTTTGGTCTTAACCCCAACACTAAGTTCAATGAGACTTTTGCCAAATCCAATTGAGGGTGTTATTTCTCCTTTTCTGCCAGAACCTCATATGTTTCTTCATTATCTATCTCATGGATGTCACACAATGTGAGAACCCATAAGGTCCGATCCTTGCAACGGTGTCTTGAGACAAGCTTCTCATCAAAATGAAAATATAGTCTCTTGGCTTTCTTCTTCTGAATCTAAATATCTGTCTTGGTAAGTGTTTTGAATATCACCCTCTATAGTGGCCCATTATTTTTCTTTTATGGAGCCTCCCTCCAGAATCCCACTGTTTGAGTGTTTGGTATCATCATGGTTGCAACATTTCGATACGATGCTCCGCTTGTGTTGCTATTAATAGGCCAATTAATTGCATTTTTATCTTCAATCAACTGCGCTAATTCCATAGTTTTTTCCAATCCTCATTGTCTCAGTAGACGAAGCGCTGCTTGTATTTATGGCTTCAACCCTTTCATAAAGTTTCCATTCAATATTGCTTTAGATATTCTTCTCAAACAATTGAATATCATCTCAAATTTTACTCTATAATCCATGATGGTTCTTTCTTGAACCAATACAAAAAATTGCTCAGGACTAGCGTGGTTCTGAAAGGCTCCAACAATAGATCCTTAAATTTTTCCCATATTCTAGTTGGTTAATGTTCTCTCTTTTGATACACACTAGAGCCTTCCCCTCCAAACATAGGGCCATCGCTATTAATTTTTCTTCCTCCATCGCCCATTAACAAAAAAGTCTATTTACATTCTATAAATTGTAGGCATCATCTCCTTCAAAGGTCGACACCTTCAGCTTTCTTATGCCCGGGTCTCCTCCTTAATTTCCCCAATTGAAACTTGTTCTACCAATGAAGCCGTGGTCGGGTTCCTTTTCCGACCCATATTTATTTCCCTTCTTCCATAAGCCTCGCTTGCGCTATAGTCTGTTCGTTCGTCCCCATAGGTTCCTAAATCAGCTTTCGGCCTGAGGACTGCTGTGGTTGCCACAACAAACAACATTAGCGTAGTTGGATGCAGCTCTTGGCCAGGGCCCACCCACTGCGGTTGTTTGTTCCAGGTCTAAATTCTTTGACATGATCTTCTCAAGACTTGATCGGATGCCACCATCTTGTTTCGCATGATGTCACTCGCTTGAACCTTCCTGGTGCCGTGCGATTCTTCTCGGCCAATTTTTTTTTGAATTAGTCTTCTCCCGGGCTGAATCGCACACCATTCCCCTTTTTTAGCTCATTCTAAGCCTCTTGCAATCACACATTCCCTTCTTGCGGCTGCCGCTCAAGTCCACGCTCATTGCATGCCTCTTGCGGTCCCACGATCCCTTCCTCTAGCTGCCGCACGTGTCTACTCCAGATTTTGTCGCTCGATCCCGCTACCCCAGGTTCACCTAATCTAATGACACTGTCCCTCGCTTAACCCTTCTACCATGCGATCCGCTTAGGTTGCTGTCGCTCAAGCCTCTCCAGATGCTGTCGTTTGATTTCGCGATTTTCTTTATCATTTATTTCATGGACGAGACTATCCCTTCATGGAAGAGAACCGCTCCTGCATGGACGAGAATTGTTCCTTCATTCCCGATTTGATTTGGCTCACCTATTCCTCTATTTTCTTCTCCAAGATATTCTCTTTCTTGGCCACTATTACTCCTGGTAAGGCTCTGATACCAATTTCAAAGGAACGGGACAAGTTTCCATAAAATTAGGGCAAAAATAATATCTTTTATTTCATTAGTTTCATAACAAAACAATACAATCCCGAATATATAAAAATAGGCCTAAAATTTGAAGGTAAGTTTCTTTCCTAAACTCTAACTCTTAATACTCCAGGTAACAATCACATACCCTAATCCTAATCATACTATGTCCTATTTATACCAAGCAATAATAACCAACCAATGATTAAATTGTCATTTTAGCCTTATACCTAAAATAAGTCTTCGAACTATTTGACGAATTTGATGTGGAGGAAAGAGCCGTATGCACCGACCTAACAAAATCCCTCTTAAGTGTGTCTTGCTATATTCTATCCCCATTTCAAAACCTCCGGGCAACAATAAAATTCTCACAAAAGAGGCAAGAACACTGGGCGCGCCTGATCATCAGGATTGTTACATAATTGTATCTGAGAGGGCTTGAAATTTCATTAGAGAAGAAAAGGTTGGAAAAAATATTTAGTTGGGATAGTTTTGATTTTTATTGAATTTTCTGCAGGAAATAGAGTTTTTAAAGAGGCAAAAACATGGACAAGATTTCATAAACATACTCCACGAAAAAGAAAAGAAATTACAATAATTGAATAGACAAGTTATAGTTTAAAAAATCTTTTAAGCAGGAATTATCCCAACCGGATTAATGTTAAAGTATTAGTTTTTCAAAACCAGATTAAAAAATTAAATGCATTCTAATATAAAATGAGAACAATGATATAGCAATTGAAGCTTTGATCTTTTTCACATGTTGGTCGACTAATGTTTCTACTGTGCTTAAAGATTTTTGATGACATCCCCTTCAATCTCAACACTATGATCTAAAAAATGACTATTTGTAATTTCTATGGAGAAATTAGATGGCTCAAAATTGAATGAGCATGATTTCTATTTTGTTAATGATCTGATGCTCAAATTACAAGGGAAGATATTTTTTAAAAATAAATTTGATACCCGAATTATCCCAAAATCCAATAGGAAAACATATTTTATTACACAAAAGCAACAAGGGTTTACAATAGGGACTCAAAACAAGAAAGAAAACACAATAAACACAAATATTCTGTTAGGGCGAAGGCAGGACAATCAGTGGTACAACAGTGAGGTGGTTTGGGAGAGGGGGCGACAAGCTTTAATGATGCAGGAAGGGCTACGACGACAATGCGAGAGTGCAAGGAGAGGTTGGCTGTGAGCAAGTAGGGCGGGGGTGGGGGTGGGGGGGGGAGTGATGCAGTAGCAGGGAAGAGAGCATGATGAGTAGCGACAACAATTGGGTGGTGCGACAACAATTGGGTGGTGCAACAACAAGGGGGTTGGGTTTGTAAGGCGACAACAAGCAGGTCGAAAGAGACAGGTGAGAAAAACACAAGGAGATAATAATCACCTTGTAATAGGATATAGCAAAGTACCACCTGTCCTCAGATACATCCCTATAAGATAAAAGGGGATGCTAGTAGCTGTCTTGCCAAAAAATCTCAATAAAAACTAGCTCTAATCAGCAAAAAGAATATATTTATATTAGTAGATAGTTGCGAGGGACAACAACCCTAGCCCACCCTACGACCGATTGAACCATGCAAACCAATGCTGAACCAGTTCAACAACTTTCCCACATGTTCAGCTCTTCCATGATGAGCCTCGCGTCAGTCTCCCGGGGTTGTGGGAAGCTTTGACCTCATTCGTTGAAGCTTCTTGGTCGTGATATTATAGAGTCAAATCTGTTACATTGAAAGTATCAAAGATATTATAGTCTCCTGTTAGGTCAGTCCTGTAGGCATTTTTCATTCCATAACACGGCTTGATAGAACAAATATGCACATTTTTGGCACATTTTGAGCTGGAGCTGCATATTGATATATGTTCTTGCAATGTAACTTTGAGCCCCTAAGTTTGAACCCTTATTCTTCCACTTCTTGTACTCAGCTGAATATAGCTGATAAATTAGTATGTGAGGAGAAATCTTGGGGTAAATTATGTGGCAGACTGCTCTACTCTCACTAGCAACTACTCAGGAGAGATCTTTTTCTTTTCACTGATAGTACCTAGATCCCATCGAAGAATTCTATTCCCTCCAAGCTCCTACGACAACTTTCAAAGTTGTGGTCATCTCTCCTATATGGACATATGATGGTGGGTACACTGTTGAACTTAATCTAACATTTAAACAACTTAATGTAATCTTCCCGACATGACATAGAAGGGCCCTATTTAACAAGCTGGACCTCCCTTGGTAGGGGCAACTTAGGTAGAAGCCTCTCTATTTGAAAAGTCTATACTTCTCTTATCTAAGGTTGATAGGTGTGTTTGGTGTCGGTTCCTCAGACTTAGGACCACCTTGGACCACCAATGTGAATCTTGTTGGAAGCTCCCTTATGCCCTCAACTAGAGTTGCATGCTTTTCTTCATTATCCATTGGAATGCAATCAATTATCTTTGTGTCCTCACCTTCTTGTGGGCAACAGTGTCATTGCCTTCTTCAACGACAACTCTCCGCTCAGTGAAATATATCATCCCACTGGTCTTGCACTTTGATTCAACATGCTCAAATCTGTGGCATTTGGAACACTTCATGGCTGGGATATATTTGGGAATGCGGATTGGTGCTTGTTATTCTCTACTCTGAACTAATGTCTCCTCGGGCGGGGTTAGCTTGAACGTTCCTTTGGGTGTACTCTAGCTGTAAGATTCAGGGGTTGAACCTTACATGTGAGATGCTGCTGTCACTCTCTGATGTGGTCATTCCACTTCTGAAGCTGGAGCTTGACGATCAAGATTGTAGTGAGTTGTTAGGAACTGATGCTGCATCTCCTATTTCATCTTGAACCAAGTAACGATCTTATCTTTTCTCTCACATTGATGTTGTTATTTAGATTTTGCCACCATAATATTATTCCTTTTTAGCTTGATGGCGGCCAGCTTCACCATTCTATTTTGTGGGATGTTCTGACACTCAAAGACATTCCAAAGTTTAGAGACACTCGATGAATTTTTCTGGATCCATGTTACCATCAAAATATGACATATCCATTTTTACCAAAAATTTTGGTTTCTCAGATATTTCAAGTCAAATTTTCAAGGTGGAAGCTCTTCATCCCCTAGAATTGACATGGTGGAAGAGATTCACTCCATTCCTTCGATCAGACAAATTACTGTTGTGGTTACATGTGGCCCATCCGGATTGCCTCATCTCGAAAGTGACAAACCTCTGTTATAGTTGGCATATTTCTCTCTGCATATCTTCTCTAAAACATTACTGGATCCCTCTTTGTGAATTCCTCATTAATGAAATTGTGTCCTTTCCACTCGATCAGGCTTCCGGCTTTTGATTCCTCGGTTGCATGGCTAGGTTTTATGTTTAGGCGGTGAAAGAGGGTGTATGAGATTGATTGCGGGTGCAGAAAAGGTATTTAGGGACGCTGATATTGAAAATCAACAAGGGGTAATCAGGGTCAGGTCAATATTTGGCTATGCATTTAGGTTTGAGAGTGAAAGAGGGTGTATAGGGCTGATTTAGGGTGCAGAAAAATTTTTATGGTTGTTGATTTTGAAAATCAACAAGGGGATTAGGGTTAATTCAAGATTGGCTATGGTTTGATATGTTTAGGATTGAGAGATGAAAGAGGGTGTATGAGACTGATTTAGGATGTAGAAAAATTATTTAGGGTTGCTGATTTTGAAAATCGGCAAGGGAAAATCATAGTTAGATCAAAATTTGGCTATGTTTTGATGTGTGAAAGGAAAACCCTAAGGTAGGACTAGAGTTAGGCTAACTTTGATTCTAAATGATACCAGAATTATCCCAAAATCTGATAAGAAAACATATTTTATTACGCAAAAGCAATAGAAGTTACAATCAAGAGTCAAAACAGGAAAGAAAATGCAGCAAACACGAATATCCTGCGAAGGCTGAGGTAGGACAGCTGGTGGTACGGTGGCGAGGTGGTTTGGGAGAGGCGGCTGCAGGCTGGAATGAAGTAGGAAGGGTGATTGCGGCACCTGCAAGATGCGGGAAAAGGTTGGCTGTGAGCAAGTAGGTCGGGGGTAGTGAGGCGGCAACACGGAAGCAATCAGGATGAGTGGCAACAACACTTGGGCGGTGTAGTTGCGACGACAACATGCACTAGATCCAACATAGGAAGACGGTAGGGGGGGATCGGGTTTGTAAGACGACAATAAGCAGGTTGGAAGGGAAAGGGGAGGAAAACCGAAAGAGATAATCACCACCTCGGAGCAGGATACAACTGGAGTACCACCTGTTCTTAGATAGAATCCTAGAAGGGAAAAGGGGACGCCAACGGCTGTCCTGACAGAAAACTCAGCAAATCAGCAAAAAGAACATATTTATATTAGTAGATAGTTAGGAGGGGAGGCCCCTCCCTTGGGCGGCAACCTGCAACCCCCTAGCCCACCACCCTAGGGCCGGCTGGACCTTAAAGGCCAATGCTGAACTGGTTCAACAATTTTCCCACCGGTTCAGCTATTCCCTGGTGAACCTCTTGTCAAAATTTCTTCAAGTGCACATTCAAATTGATTAATGACTTCATTATCTCATCCCCAGATAATTTAAGTAAACTTATATTCTGGTTCCTTATAGCATTCACATGGTTGTTTACTTTTTTGCTTTAGAAAGATGAATACCATTATGTAACTACGTTTTACCCCACTTAAATGACAGTCTTTTCACAACCGTTACTAGATTGCTAAAATTAACTCAGTGCTTTTTGTAATCCTGGATTTTATCCGTGTTTTTGTAGCTATCTAAACTGTGCTTCACGTTTAGAATGCTGAATATCAGTGTGTTAGTATGTTTTAAATACTTAACTCAGAGTCTATTTGCAATCAGGATTAGCATAATTTGAATATTTGATTATATTTCAATAATAATTAAGCTTAATTTGTAACAATCAGCCTGATTTGTGATTGCTATTGATCTTCACGCACTCTAGGCCGCCAAAATCATGAAACAAGTATATTCTGTTCTTCCGGACTATGGTAAAATTGTTCCTGCTCTTCTTCATGCTGGGATACTGAAGCTTTCAGAGGCATGCGATTTCTCTTTGGGTGTGCCAGTGGGGCCTATGTTGGCTAAACCTACAAAATCAGTCTCTGAGATTCTAGATAAGTTTCAAGGAACCGAATTTACATGTGAATATAAGTATGATGGTGAGCGTGCTCAGGTACTGCTGCAGACTCTTTAATTTTCTTTTAAGATTTGCAATGTATGAAACTTCTCTTATTAATTTTTAGAGAATTTTATGGTATGTTTCATCCATTCTTGGAAGGTTCTTATAGAGTTTCATAAATTTGTGCACATGTTTAAGTTGCTTTCTGGTTTTTTTTTTTTTTGAATTGTAGATACATTACATGGAAGATGGCACCATAGAGATATACAGCCGTAATGCTGAACGAAATACTGGAAAGTACCCTGATGTGGTCAGTTCTGTGTCAAGGTTGAACTATAATATCATCGTGTCATGGCTTTATTTTGAAGTATTTTTTTCTTTTTCTTTTGTTGAGTATTGAGTCAATCTATATTATTCCTTCAGTTTGAATGGAGTTATGGAACTTAATTTTGCATTTTGACCTTATTTATAATTTGCATACACATTTATTTATCCATTGCTTTTTTAAGCTATTCTAGTTTTAATATATTGATAAGTGCTTCTTGTTTCAATCACTCACTTTCATGGGTTTATTTTTTTGTGTTATAGTTGTTGTTCACGACAACGATTGTTTTAACCTTTACCTTTTTAGTTACGATTAAAAGCTTTGCTATATGCATAAATGAAACAAGTTTATTTCTTTTGTACAATTCTGAATTTTGTTTACAGTTGTGCACTTAATCTGTGCATTGTAAGCTTGTAATTGGTTTAGCATATCAATATATCTTTCACATTTTTAATGGGTTTATATTTGCATGATAACCACATTTGAATGCAGATTTAAGAAGCCTGAAGTAAACTCCTTTGTGTTGGATTGTGAAATTGTTGCTTTTGATCGTGAGAAGCAGAAGATCTTACCTTTCCAGGTAACAATTGTGCTTGTCGGGTGTAGCTTGGCATAATTAACACAAGGAAAAAAAACTTCATTGTTTTTGTTGAAACTGTGCAGCTAAGAAATTTGAAAATTAAGCTTTAAAATGTTCTGTCACTGCGTGAGACGAGCCCTAGAAAAAGTGAGTAAATAGAAATAACGTGCACACTTTTCGCTATTAGGTATTCTTATTAGTTAGAGAGGCACTGCAATCATGGGTTGGAGTCATGGAAACAACCACTTTGCAATACATGAGTGAAGTTGCTTTCATCAACTTCACTATGTACCTTGCATCGATAGGATCTCCATTTATTGGGTACTCTCTTTTTTTGATTTTATTACTAGTTTGCTTTCAAAATTGGAGAATTTTATTTCCATAAGTTATGCATGTAGAATATGGGCTGTGTACTTGATTTGTACTCAAAATAGTTGGAGTACACAACTAATGCACAACACTTCACAGCTTTATAATCCAATTAAAAGGATTACATAATGAGTATCCAACTGTGTATTCTTGTAATTTGCCTGGAATAACTTACTTCCATACTATGATGCTCTTTATTCATCTTTCATATAGGCACACAATTTCTTTAAAAACTCACTTCCATGTTATGGTGCCCTTTAGTCATCTTTCATATAGACATGCAAAATTTTTTTCAAGACTCACTTCTGTGTTATGGTGCTATTTATTTATCTTTCATATAGACACAGGCACCTACATGCGTGCGCACACACGCTCACAAGCATACCCATCCATTCATACACATGAATCTATTTGTATGGTATGCCTGTGTCTGGAGAGTGTGTGTGTGTGTGTGTGGATATGTTGGATCCAGATTTGTTCTACAAGGCATGCCCAAGGATTAGAGCGGTATAACTGAGGGAGAGGTCGAGAGAGACAAAGGGAGAAATAAGGAAAAGAACACACACTAACTTGCCACTAGGGGCGAATTGAGGTATTCTTGCGCTCTGTGACCCATTTTATATGTTGAAAGTGGGTGTTACAAGAGAAAAAGAGAGAGTTCTCTTTATGGCATATGGGCTGGAGAGAGAGCCCAAAATGCATAGAGACCAAAAGCCAAGAAGCCAAAAAGCCACTAATACATGCTATGGACCCCCTATTTATGGGAGATAGATGGCAAAAAATATAAAATTACATGTTTTCCTTTGCTTTAATAGAGACGTTACAGGATATTCTTGCATTTTAGTGCGTCTGTGCCATTTTGTATTTATAACTAGTTTTGACACCTTTTAGTATGAATGCTGGCCAACCTTTGCTTTGAAGTATGTCAGCTTTGAGTGTGGTAGCCAAACGGCTTGCCACAATATCATTCCTTGGTGTTCTCTGACGATCTTTGGGGGATCTACTGATAGAGCCTCACGTTGATACTTGTGAACTTGTTGGGGGATTAGATCTTGGACCGGTTGTAGACGTAGATGCTCGTCTCTTGTTGACCTGAGTGGCCCTTGGCTCGTCGGACTGGCCTTCAGTCTATCGAATTTCCTTCAATCGGTCTTCAGCCCTTCGGTCGGCTGACTTGCTGTCTTCAGCCCGTTGGCTTCATGAGTACTTGTAGAGCGTTGATTCTCGTTTTATCTTTTTTAGTCCTGACAGTTAGATTGCCTCAAGATTAATGCAGATTATTTTTTGGTGTACATTTTAAGTTCCACAATTTTCTTGCTTTTTGATAGCGTTAGTTGCGATAAGGACAATGAAATTTTAATTCAATAAATTAAATCTTAACAGTCATAATTTAATGCAATGACTATTAAGTGCCCATGAACCTTATATATAGCGTTAGTTGCGATAAGGACAATGAATTTTCGTGCCCATGAACCTTATATATAAGACGTAGTGGACGATTCTCAGTGTATTGAGTTTGTCCCTCCTCACATCCACTCGGCTTCTGTGCTTTCCTTGTGTGGAGAAAGGTTCTGATTTAACGCTTCAATGTGTCGATCGAGAAGCTGCTGGCTGCACCTGGAGTAAAGCGTCACGTGGAAGGCGAGTTGAGGACAAAGAAGTGGGAGAAAAAGGGGCTAAGAATCCGAAGCCAACTGGGTGAGTAGAACAGGAGGAGTCGTTGGATTCGATCCGGAAGGTTCTAGAGAAGGGCCAACTCAGTGTTGGGAAGGAGCTGGGTGGTTCAACTGCTGCCCTGTTGACTGAGGTCCATGTCGAGGTACTGGTTTGGGCTGAGATTGCAACCGCTCCTCAACCGACCGGCGTACCCAAAATTGATGGAGGTGATCAGTCGGTTTGAGAGAAACGAGCGTCTGATGACATTTCATCATGTAGGCGAAGTTACCATGTCCGAGGTGGATCAAATTCTACCTGTGTTTTTGTTTATGCTCTTTACTTTTTATAAACTTTTATTTCTTATAGACGAGGACGTTCGGATTGGGGCTTTGCCGATTGTTGGTACGTCTGAGATTCAACTGTGTTGGCTGCTTCTATGCTCCAAGTATCGGTCGTCAATGAGGAGAACATGGTCAACCGCTCGACCGACTCTGTGGAGATTCGGGAGGAAGTGGTTGAGGGACGCCAGATGTCCCTTGGGATGAGATGTAAGTTGCTTGGGCTCGACGAGTGGAGAATCTCTACTCGGTGCTGGAGGAGATGCGAGGGGAGGCGGTTGATCTTTCCCAATAGGTGATCGAACTCCGAGAAGATGCTTTTGTACAGAGGGCTTGTTCTTAGGCCGACCGAGCAAACCACTTTAAGCTCGACAATCCAATGTTGTATTGAAGGTTAGTTAGGAAGGGTTTTGTTCTGGTCGAAGAGACCGAGTACCAATTTGTAAAATATTTGCTGTCAGATTAGAGTCTGAGTGTAATTATTATTTTCGGAATGAAAACATTTTAACTTTTTTTTATATCTTAATTTTTGTGTTGATGTGTTGTTTTTTTAGAATTCTTGCACTGCATTTCCACTCTTGTTGAGTCCCTATGAATAGGGGTTGAAGTGTTCATCTTTGGTGCTTGCTTTATTTTTTCTTTGAACCTCTGTAGTTTGGTTTTTTCTCCGTTCGCCGGCCTTTACTTCCGTTTGAGTTCTTTTGTTTTTTGATTGCTCCGAATTGGACTCCACAAACCTTTGGCCTAGTAGTTGCCACTGAGCGATTGATTTTGTCTTTTTTTGATATAGCTTTCGTGGTGTAGTTCTTTGTCTTCGACTTGACCATTAGGTTCAGAACTACTCGCTCGGATGGAAGACAACCGATAGGTTTGGAGAATATGGTGGTCTCTAGAGATCAACAGAGGTATGGACTGAGGCTGCCCTTTTGTCAGGAACTTAGGTCGATTTTCAATAGATATGGGACATCCCTGCACAGGCCAAGCCAAATTCCATTGCCGCGATAATGACCTATGTAATTTTTTGCTGGCGGAATGGAATCTTATGGTCGACCGATCTGTTCAGCCCTATGTTTTTTTTCTAGGTGGGGGCTGATGGATACGTACAGTTCAGGACGGTTGTTCGATTCTAGTTTTCAGGCTTATAACATATGATGAAAGTTTGGATGTAAAAGTTCTTCATTGCCTCAACTTCCAAGAGCTGAGGCATCAGAACTGTGCTGCTGGGGATGCTTTCAAGAAGAAAAATGGTACGGACTAATCCCTAGTCGAGGGAGATGAGATTGATGGACAACTGCCCTCAGTTCCCTAGTACGCCAATCTGGTGACTGAACAGGGTCTTGCTCCCTAAAATTTTTTGTCGAATGATGACAGATTCTTGGGCCACCCCTTACGCTGAAGAAGTCAAACGAGATTTGGAAGTTGTTGCCCGAACGACCAGAAGGAAAACCAAAGCTGAAGATCGGGCGAAGATTGTTCCGACCCAATGTGTCGTGGCAACCGAAAGAAGGCCGATTGAGGCACACGACAACATAGTCAGCTCAGTAGGTGAGGACTTTGTTTGATATTTTTGCAGCCACGGTGGTGATCCAACAAATTTTGACCAGTGAACTAACCATCATTGCAAGTAGACATTTAGCTCATGCTGATTTTAACACATCTGTTGGGTGCAGCTCCTTCAAGCGCGGGTCGGTGAGAATGTAACGTTTCGTTTCTATTACCAGGGCACAAAAATCGAAGAGCTAAAGAGGGAGGGAAAACGAAGGGCCCAAAGAGGTAGTGGAGAGTTAAACAATGGGGTGGAGGCGAGGAGTCGGAATCCAAATAGAGGGGAGATGAAACGATGAGTGTCGGGAAGCTAAGGAGGTGAAATTTCGCCTTATAAATTGTCGAGCGACTTACCTATTGAGTGGAGCAGTCTCTCTGTGGTGAAGGAAGAGGAGAGGGAGGAGCTTTCATGCGTGTAGAGTTGACGAGACTTGCATGCGAAAGAGAAGAGCATCAACTGTAGCGTCAGTATCGAGCAGAGGAGGCTAGTGTGGACACTTGAACTTGAGCAATCGAGCCGAAGGAAGCTTCGTGCGGAGAAGTGGAGAGCAGCGATGAATGAATCCTCCTGCCATGTGGCCTAGCAAGCCATCAAAGAAGAGTAGAGGGAGATCCCTTGTGCGACATCGATAGAAAGTGTTAGGGTGATTTTTTTATTTAGTGGTATAATAATAATATATATATATATATATATAGAATAAAAATATGCATGGAATAATACAAAATTATTAAATTTGGAATAACATAATAAATAAATTAAATTTTAATATGAATATTATGTTTATTTTAGACTTTCAATTTTAGAAAGGTTGAAATCAAGACAAATCAATTAACAAATTAACCGTCGTCAATGTGAGTATATTCTTTTGCTACAGTAATATTTATTGTTATAGCTACTGCATACTCATGATTTATGATTTTATTACATTTTGTTCATATTGTAAGAATGATTGTGTGCTCAACTTTATTTAAATTATCGTATATATTGAAATTTGTACAAAAATATTGATTGTTATGCAAATGAAAGTGAAACATTTATCATTAGAATGTGATATTTTTATAATATGATTGTATGTATAGACTGACTATAATGAAACTACCCTTTTATGGTACTAACGTAGAAACACTAAGCTACTCGTGCACGTAAATGAAAAAAAGATATTGATATTAAAATACCTTTAGTAGTACAATTTTAGAACAATGTTTCTATGACGGTTATATAGATATACAATGATTTAGATATGCTATTGATATATCAAGATTTATTGAATAACATCAAATGTTTATATTGAACCATTAAAAAGATTAGCTCGCATGCATATTGTTTTCTTTCCCCTTTTATTACTATAGTTTAGGAGCATGAGTATTCCCTAGTTTTATTAATACTTATTATTTTTTTTAATTTAACATTTCAGTTTATTAAGTGATTAAAAAATGGGCAATAAAAAGACATGTTTATCGAAGATGTGGATAAACAATAACGAGATAAATTTAAATGTATTGCTTTAATTTAATTTGATTAGTAACACTTTAATTTGTTAAACAATAAAATGAATATAGAAAATTTAGTTTTCACCATCTGATCGTTTGTGTCCGTCTTGGTTAATTCCGAATTTTTAGTCGGGACATAAAAAAAGTGGTATCAAAGATAGGTATATGATTAATTAAATTAATTTCGATGCAAGACTCAACAAGGTAGTTAATAATAAAAAGTAAAAATTAATGTTAAAGAAAATGAATAATTATATCCATTAAGGCATAGAAAAAACACTCGAAGTTTTAGAAGAATAGAGTCAGATATAAAACGATGAAGTACAACCTAATATAAATGTGAACACGAATGTCTTGACCTATATGATGATGATGACGACTCAGCTGATACAGGTTGAGGATTGCAGCCTATTGAAAATGATACAATTGTTGTAGATATTTATTTGAAGATATTTCATAATCTGCGTCCGCCTTTGTTTAAGGAAATTGAAGGCTTGATTGAAGCGTAGAACTGACTAACAAGGATAGAAGATACTAGATGGTATGGTTTGTCTGGATGAAAGAAGATTACCGTTAGCTACTTTTGTGCCAGATGGAGAAACCGAAATGTAGTGGTGTTGTTAGCGTCAATATATGTTAGGGAACATACCCAACATATCGATAAGTTGGGAGGAGTTTGTGGAGCTTTTTAGTTAAAGTTTTGAATTCGTTTCCGCTCAAAGACAGATGCAGGACATGCTCATCAAGTTAGTGCAGGTAGAGAAGACATTCATGTAGTACAAAGTAGAATTCACTGCACTATCGAGGTTTGTGTCACAGTTGATACCTGCTACGAAAGAAAAGTACTACAGACTTCTTTCGGGATTAAAGGTTTTGATCAGATAGTCATCGATGTTTTTTTGGTATCGGTGAATACTCAATAGTAGTGAAACGAGCTAGAAGAGTGGAAATAGATTATCAACTTAGAAACATAAGAAGATGCACAAGAAGAAGAGTGCTGATGAAGAAAAGCATATGGATCAAGTAGAGGGATCCGATGAGAAGAAGTCCTAGAACAATTCAGGTGGAGTTAGCAGAGGTACGACTCAAGATATTGTAGGCACTTGTGTCAGATGCAGAAGACAACATAAAGGTGACTGCTTGGTGGGCTCTAACTCTTATTATTGGTGCCATCCGCCTGATCATATAACAAGTTATTATCCATCTCTTGGCCAGAAGAGCGATGAAGATAAAAAATCAGGTGGAACTCCTTCATAGAAGACTACATGCGGGCAGAAAAGAATAGTGTTTATCGCTTCAGCTCCTACCCAGGTCAACCAAGACGACCCATTCGACCTCGAGTATATTTCTTTGCTCATGTTGAGCCCAAATAACCAACTGTTGTGGATGGTGTGGATGGTTATAAGGTCTGATAAGTTTGGCGATTTCTCATATAAGGATATTTGCTTAGCATGCTTTATTGCTTCAAGTATAGCTGGGTCGCCTTGTATCGGGTCTTTACTTTATAGTGATTACAAACTCTAATTTTTATCATTTATGCAGTCCATTTTTAAATTTCTAGAACGATGTGTTTTTAAACTGGGGATGATTATAACATTCCGTTTCTATTAGTAATATTTTGTTTGTCTCTATCAAATGTAGTTACTTTTATTGTTGTAATACTACATAATCATGATTTATGATTCTATTGAATTTGTTCACATTGTAAGAATGACCTGTGTTCATATTGTAAGAATGACCTGTGTTTAACTTCATTTAAATTATCATAGATATTAAATTTTGAACAAGAATATTAACTTTTATACAAATTTGTATAAATTAGAATGAAACATTCTTTATTAGAAGGTGATATTTTTATAGTATACTTGTATGTGCAAGATTGATTATAATGGAGTTATCCCTTTATGGTATAATGGGGGAATGCTAAGACACCTCATAGCTCTGCTTGTAAATAAAAAAGGGTATTGATATTGAGATACCTTAAGTGGTTTAATTTTTAGGCTGTTCCTGTAACGGTTGTACATATATAGAATGATATAAATATGTTATTGATATAATAAGATTTTTTTAATAGCATCAAATATTTGTATTGAATTATTAAAAGTGTAATTGACTTGTATATTATATTTCTCCTTATATTACTGTAGTTAAGAAGTATGAGTATTTATTAGTTTTGTTTAAGCTTATTGTTATTTTAATTTAACGTTCAGGTTTAATTAAACGATTAAAAGATGAGCGATAAACGAAAAAATGTTTATAGAAGATGCAGATAATCAGTGACAAGGTAAATTTAAATATACTGTTTTAATTTTATTTGATTAGTGTATTTTTCATTTGTTAATTTGTAAATGAATATAAAAATTTTAGTTCCCATCATCTGACCGTTTATATCCATCTTGGTTAATTCGAAGCCCCGAGTCAGGTCGTGACAAACATATATCAGAGATAAGGCTAGGATTTAATTAAATAAATCTTGATGAAAGTGTCAATAGATTATTAATAATAAAAAAATAAAAATTAAAGTTAAAGCAATAATAATTATATCTATTTAGGCATAATGATACACTTGAAATTATAGAAGAATAGAGTCTGATATAAAATGATATAGAACTTAATATCAATGTAAACACGAATGGCCTAGCTCAAATGACGACGACGATGACTCAACTGATTTTAGAATTTCAATTTTAAAAGAGTTGGCGTCAAGACATCAAATGACAAATTAATTGTCATCAAGGTAAATATTTATTTTCTTTTGCTGTATTAATATCTTGTTTCTTGTCGATCAATGATGTTACCGTAACTGTTATAGCATTGCATACACATGATGCATGATTCTATTGAATTTTATTTATATTGTAAGAGTGATGTGTGTGCTTAGTTTTATTTAAATTATCGTATATATTGAATTTTGTACAAGAATATTGATTGTTATGGAAAATGAAAACGAAAAATTTATTATTAGAATATGATATTTCTATAGTATTCTTATATGTGCAATATTGATTTTGATGGAATTACCTCTTTATGGTACTAGCGGTAGAATAAAAAAATATTACATGTATGTAAATACAAAATAATATTGATATCGAAGTACCTTAAGTAGTATAATTTTTAGACCGTGTTCTTGTGACGGTTATACATATACAGAATGATATAAATATTTTATTGATATAGTAAGATTCTTTGAAAAACATAAAATATTTGTATTGAATTATTTAAAAATTTATTTGAAATTTATGTTTCTTTCTTTTCTCTTATATTACTATAGTTTAGAAGTATGAGTATTCAGTAGTTTTGCTTAAGCTCACTGTTGTTTTAATTTAGTATTTTATGTTTAATTAAGTGATTAAAAGATGATTGATATAAGAAAAAATATTTATAGAAGATGCAAATAATCGATAACGAGGTAAATTTAATTATACTGCTTAAATTTAATTTGATTAATGTCTTTTTCATTTGTTAAATGGTAAATGAATATAAAAAATTTAGTTCACACCGTTCGACCGTTTGTACCCACCTTGGTTAATTCTAAGCCTCGGGCCGGGACATGATCTGGTCGCTCAGAAGAGAGTGAGGTCGAGGAGTCCTTTAAAGAAAGGGAGAGAGGACAGTCGTCTTCGCCACGCCAGGATCCTTCATTCATTGGGCTATTTGCTAGGAGTGAGTCCAGCCTGCTTCTATTGCCTAGATCAAGCCAGGGACAGAGGACGTCATATCCATAGAAGCAATATAGATAAGGGAAGAAGTTTTTTTTGCTAAGTCGAATCTTCCACCCCCTCCTATTTAAAGAAATAAAGGGTTTTCTAGTTGAATGGGTTCCCTCTGAGAGTAACGTGGCAAATATTTGGAACTCCTTCGACGACCGGTATACTGCCTTCGACCCGAAGGTGAATTGTTAGTGGTTCGCTCTAGGTTGAAGTCTGCTCATTTGCTTTTGTTGAAATGATATGGTCACATGCTTTTGTAAAATCTCTCCGGGCGCTTGAGCGACCTGAGCTTTATTAGAAAACCGATCGCTACCATCTGAGGCGTGTGAGGCCTCCCAACTTTAGTCGATGGCATTGTAATAGGCTGAGATGAAGTGGGCTGTCCTCAGAATGGGTCAAATCCTTGACCAGGCTTCTAAAGAAGGCTGGGAAGCATGCCATGATCACCGAGAGAAAGTTGGCAGCGATGGAGGAGGAGATTGACACTCTATTAGATCTCATGTTGATTTCCCAACAAGAGAATCAAGAGCTGATGCACAGATGCGATGATGAAAACCGAGGAGTTCTTTGAGGCGCTTCCTTCCCGCTCGAGACATGAAAGGATTTTGGGCAAGCAACTTCGGGTCGACAACCTTACAATGATCAAATGGTTCATTCGGTCAGGCCCGATCAACCTGAAGTTTGCGAACTTAGATGAATTTGCTGCTCTGTACACCAGCTTTGAGCGATCCTCGGGGGACGACTCGAATGTCGGAAGCGACGAAGAGTCCTTTAGTCGACTTAAAAGAATTTTCTAGGAAAACTTTTGTAAAGATATTTTTATGTAAATTAAAATTTTTGTATGGAAAAGACATGTTTTTTCATTTGAAAATGAATGAAGCCTCTCGGCCATTTTTTCATAACTCAGGTTCACTTTACTCTTACTGCATTATTTTTTCGCGATAGCTGCTTAGTGTGATCGTTGGTATTGATTGTTGACTCGGACCTTTTGAATGATTGTCGGTCATTTTTTAATATATTACGACCCAACATAAGCTTTACATTGGCCGTCTCTTTTATTCGGTCGGATTATTGTCTCGGTCGGTGCGTATCTTTCGCTAGGACATAGGCAAATCTTGTTGTTACCTTCGTAGGGGTAATCGACGAGACTCGCTGTTGGGGTGATTTACGTGTAAGTTCGCGGAGCTTGTCACTAACGGGTAGGGAACTACCTCTAGAGTTATCTAAGTTGAGCTCAGTGATATGGGCTTTTTGATGTTTGATGTTGAAGGTCAGATTTTTAGGATATCGAATGAATGTCTGGAGCGTCGTTGCTGGTTTAATATATAGTATTGATTGCCAATTCAAGTCTTATACTTTTCTAGGTTTATTACTTAGTTGGATTGCCGCCTCAAGCAGTCCTAACCTTTCTCTAGGTCTTAGGAGAATCTTCTCGCCGCCTTTGCGGGGGTAACTGAGGAGATTCACTATTGGAGTGATTTGCACTGTACCCTTCTTGGAGCTTATTGCGATTCAACAGGGATCCACCTCCAAAGCTTTATCCAATTCAAGTTTGGCTAACAAGATTTATGATACAAGAGCATTGTGGATAATTCAAGTTTTGGGATTGCTGTCAGTGCTGCTTATTGGATTCAAGTTTCCTAATCATCAATTGGACCTGGAAAAAATATTTGAGCAATTTGTACCATCACACATGATGAGTTTTTAAGTAATACTCTCAAATTTGTTGGGTGATGTGTCGGCCGCTCAAAGTCGACCGCGCGGTTTGCAGGTATGGTAGGTCGGCTTGTTTCGATCGTTGAGAGCTAACCATCTGTTTTGTAGTACTCGCCTTCTAGAGAAAGCCTCTAAAAAGACGACATAAACGAAATTTTGACTCTAGATTTGTTGTTGCATGAACTCCTTAGCGTGCTTTTTATTGGGAATGTCTCTAAGATGTGCTTGTTTGTGCTGCTTCCCTTTTTTATTGGTAGAATGCTCCACACTTACCACACCTTTCATGATGTTGGATTCAGATTTGTCCCGTGAGGCATGCTCAAGGATTGTGCAATATAATCGGTGAGGGAGAAGTAGAGAGAGGTAGAGAGGGTGAAAGAAGGAAAAGAGCACACACAAACTTGTTCCGTAGAGGCAAACTTGGGTATTCCCAGACTCTGTGACCTGTTTTATATATTGAAAATAGGGGATTACATGAGCGACGGTGAGAGAGTTCTCCCTACAACGTATGGGACTAGAGAGAGCCCAAAAAGCCTTGAAAGGCCACAAGCCGGGATGCCAAAAATTAGGAGGCCAAAAAACCTGTGATATATGCTATGGACCATCTGTTTATAGGAGTTAGAGGGCTGAAAGTGTAAAATTATATGCTTGCTCTTTCTTTAATAGCGGCTTGGCAACATATTCTTGTCTTTTGGTGCCCCTTTGCCTTTTCTAAATAAGTAATTTTTGCACCTTTTCGTATGGATGTCGGTCCTCCGCTCTGGAGGTTGGTCGACTTTGAGTGTAGTAGCCGGTTGGCCTTAGGGGGGCTGGTCGACGTTCATAAATATCATTCCTTGTCTTTGGCAATCTTTAAGGGATAGAGAGTCTCATGTTGATGCTTATGAGCTTTTTGTGGGATTAGACCTGCGTAGATGTCTCTTTCTTAAAGACCTAGGTGGCTCTTGGGTCGTCGGACTTACTTTCATTCAATCGACAGTCTTTCGGTCGGTTGAGTGTCAGTTGACTGGTGGTTTTCTTCTGGTCGGCTTCACGAGTACTTGTAGAGGGATGATTCTCGTTTCATTTCTTTTTATTTGGACTGTAAATTATCTCGAAATTCATGGAGGCCATTTTTAGGTGTACAATATATACATACATATATACATACATATATATATATATATATACATA